>JAZKJV010011288.1:0-600000 GCA_037367405.1 Ottelia alismoides | reverse complement strand
TGAGGAAGTGAATGCTAGAACTGCTTGCCCTTGTGCATCAGTTACAAGAAGCCGAGTGTATGCTATATGTGTACAAAAGCCATATGTCTACCATGCAGTTGGAGTAGTAAACTTTTACTAATTCTACTATGGAAATAAAACACTTGATTGCAGTATTAACAATATCTTCAAAGAGGACAAGACTTTCGTGATAGTGATCTCTATGTCTTATTTTAAAAAACCTAAGGCTTTATAGATAGTGATCTAAAAGGTCCTAAGTATAGATACCTTAGGAGATAGATATCTCCACGAATACAGGTATTCTGGTAAGGATAAAATAAATTACATACTGGTTATAATAATTATTGAGCTCAAGTTTCAAGGATACTATAACTAACAGTATTGAGTATTGGTTGCATAGGATGCAACATTTGTATTGGATGCGAGCACTGTTACTAGGAGATATGCAAGTGCCGTAAAAGGACTTGGCGTAGTCTCTAGGGAATAGAGTGGTTGATCAGCTACCTAGCTATTTTTCTAAATAGCTTCTAATTATCACATGAGCGTGCGTGTTTAAAGATTAGTCCATTAATTATCTCTTTGCGCTTGTGGGAGATTGTTGGACATGCGAGACCATGACAAACCATTTTGCAATAAATCTTATTGAAAATATCATTCCCTGATCTGAAATAAAGAATAATTATTTTGCATAATAGGTTCTTTAGTACAGTTAGGGTTATGTACCATGGCCATCTTAATGATCATGCAACTACTGATTCAATTGTTGAATCATAGAGGTTGGTTCTTGGATGAATATCTAAAGAGTTAGATTGAGGACTCATCAAGCACACCATGAGAAGGAGATGGCAATTATTTCTCTAAAGGTAGATATCTAACCAACCTCTTGATGAAGGTCTTCTGTATAGGAATACAGATTCGAAGGTGTTAGAGAAGTTAGGACAAAGAGTTGACTTAACGAGATCGAGATAACCACAGACCTATGTCATACGCTGTCACGATAGAGGCACACATCCTTTAACCAGAGACAGATGTATTACTATGTCTGAATATGTACATTTGGTAGACCAATAAGTTGATGACCTAACCAAGGTCTATTCACCGACGTGCTGGTGTGCATGCATGGGCATATGGGTAATACGATCTCTCAAAGGGATCATACATGCTCATTTACTGATCCGGAAGACATGTGCTCACTCATGAGATATCGAGAAGAATCAAATTCCATGCACAGTCGTCTCGCTTTACAAGCTCGTCTCGCTTTAGAAGCTTGACTGATTTTTTAGGTTTGATATATTCTTTTGAGAAGTATATGATCAACAACTATGTATGATATATTCTTTTGGAAATTATATGATCGATATCGACTCCCAATGGTCGAACAAGAAACTTAATGATAAAACCCTAAAGTAGACAATGTAAAATTGATCTAACACATCGTGTTTAATATGGGTCTTCCAGAATGCATGATGTACATTTATTAGCAACATCTGAGGATGATCTGATCATTAACGATTGTGTAACCATGTCGCTTCCATTCCTAAGGAGTGATGTAAAGGGCCAGCATTTTAGTGACTCCTCTCAGTTGATAAGTAATCTAATCTTGGTCAAAATGTTGGAAATTGATCTAAATGTGATTCAGATGTAATGAGAAATTAGATTTGCAGTCTAGATTTAATCAAGCATATATAAGAGATCCACAAGATATGGATTTGAGATTTAATCTCATTATCCAAGTCACTAAATGTGGAACATTACAATCGCCATGTCCTTATCTCCATGTATCTTCAGAGAAAACACATTATCCTTAAAAAGTTCATGGATAATTTCATTATAGATATATGTATCTGAGCATTGAGAAAAGTGATAATTAAATGTGATTTATTTATCATGAATAATATGAATTTAATTCATATTATATTGAGAGTTATCAAAGATAAGTAAAAGTGATTTAATTGTCAAAGATGTAAATAATGTAAGTTTGATTCATATTATTTGGGCACATGAGAATAAAGACCCAAGATGATTAAATGTGATTTAATTATCATGGATATGAATAATGCGGATAGCACCATCCATATTAATCATTTTTATTATAAATGTGATTTATAATATATAGGAGAGAGCTATTTATAACTTACATTTATAAATTTAATGTTTATGTGAATTGGATTCACATTGGACAATTATTTGAATATGTAATTTATATTTTATTTTGGGTTGTGAATGTGATTCACAATTTTCCAATAGCAAGATTGCGATATTCACAAAATAATTATGAATTATTTTTGGAGAATAATTTACAACAAGTGTTATTGTAAATATTGGAGATTTCCAAGGTATAATGTAATCTCATGGGATTACATCGAGATTGCCACCTTCCTAGTAGGGAGGGTGGACGACCATCTATTCCCATTAGGAAAGTGTTGTTGACCCCCCCTCTTAATGGAAGAAGGAAATCTTCATTCTCTTTATCTATATACTTAATTGATTTAATTTGGGATTAAATTATATTGATTTCTAATATATATTTAATCTAAATTAAATTAATTATTGTTGCTGTATTTCTACAACAAAAATCTTGGCCATTGAAAGAAGCACAGATCAATCTCATCCAATGGATTAGTGTGCACATGGATTGGAATCCATGGACTCCCAAAATTCTATATAAGAAGAGGCACCCCTTGCTCTTCAAAGTTACAATGACAACATCAACTTCAATCTCTCTCTCTCATTCTCTACACGTCTCTCTCTCTCATTGTGGTTGTCCACCATGGATCCCTAGAGAGAGTCGTCATCGCCACAGCATCGTCATTATGCTACAGGATTGTTTGCTCGTGGATGTCCATCTCCTTCGGTGTGCCTCACTCATGAAGAAGATGTTGGATCTCGTGTGACGAGATCAGGAGATTTGCTTCTTGGATCATCAACATGGATTGTAAGGAGCACGTGTTTCATCAACGCTCTCACAAGTGCCTCCTCCATCGGATCGGACTTGAGACAAGAGGTGTCTTCATTTAATTACTCGACTACAACCACGCTTCAATAGGTAACCCTAATACTTTTTTGACGTTTAGATGAAATGATCTGAGAAGTGTTCTTGGATCATGTGGTTTCATCGCATGAAAAATATTTTAAATTTCGTTGCCTCGAGCAACTAGTGCGACTACTCGCTCTCAATCGCATACGGTGCGATCCTCATGCTTCCGTGATGTACTTAAGTATCTTAGAATATCCTTCAATATTGAAATACAACCTCAATAGAATCGATAATGGACAGGAATGTATCATGCTCTAAATACGGCTTCAGCAACTATCCGTTGGCTTCGAATGGTTGTGCGTCAGGTGACAACTAAAATATCAATAAACTCTCATTATCACGCATTGTTTTTACAATGAATGGACCAGTCCATTTGCTCTTCAACTTGCTTGGTAAAATCTTCAACTTCGCATCAAATAACCAAACCTTTCTATCTTGGGTTGAAAGTCTTCCTACATATGTGTTTGTCATGACATATCTTGACTTCCTCTTTGTACATAAGACTATTATCGTATGCGTAGTCTCTGAATTCAAGCAATTTGTTCAGATTGACTTTGTGGTTCTTCCATGCTCTCTCTAAATGAAGGTTGCATATATTCAATGCCTATAAGGATTTGTGAATTAATTCCACAGGCTGGTGGCAAGGATTGCCATAGATGAGGCGGTATGGAGACATGCCGAGTAGAGACTTGTACGATGTTCAATATGCCCACAGAACTGAATCAAGTAGTTGTGTTCAATGCTTACGATATGGACGTACAATCTTCTGCAATATGTTTTGATTTCCTTGTTTGAGCATTCTTCCAAGACATTGTATTGTGGGTGTTATATCGCTGCTACACGATGTCCTATTCCTTATTATTTGGTCAACTTCTTGACCTCCTTGTTTATGAAATGGCTCCCCCATCAGATATTAGAATCTTGGAAATCCCGAACCATGAAATAATGTTGTCTTTTTCGAA
Organism: Ottelia alismoides; assembly: GCA_037367405.1. Taxonomy (NCBI): domain Eukaryota; kingdom Viridiplantae; phylum Streptophyta; class Magnoliopsida; order Alismatales; family Hydrocharitaceae; genus Ottelia; species Ottelia alismoides. Next base: position 596,001 of record JAZKJV010011288.1, on the reverse strand, counting down.
GAGACAGACTGTGCGGTTCTCTGTGGTTCGGGGAGGGACTGCATCCACACCTCTACTAACATAATTGACGGCGAGCAAGATGTATTCAAATCCTTGACTGTTTGGGAATGGGCCAATGAAAAAAGTGCCCAAGGTGTCAAAGACGTCGAATATCTGAATATACATTAGAGGCATTGTGTCTCGCATACTATTGTTCTCGATAATTCACGGACATTAAATACATTTCTTTACACAGTCATCTGCATCCTTGAATAAAGTTGGCCACCAAAGGCCACATTGAAGCACTTGTGATGCCATCCTCTTTCCAGAATAGTATATACTTGCTTTAAGCTTATAATAGTGGTATAGGAAATCCATTAACTCCTCCTGAGATATCTATCTCCTCCAGATGAAATATGCTCACTCTCTGAATAGATGTGGATCCTCCCACTAGTATAAGTGAATATCAGCCAAGAATTTTTCAGGTTTATTCTTCGGCCAGTCTTGCATTGCCTTCATAAAGACAAGATAGTTCATGATGTTGGTTTTCCAGGGGAGAGAGAAGATATAGACAAGACTTCCTCATCTAGATAGATCTTTGTGATCAGAATGGAATTCTGCTCAGGAGGCCCTATTTCAACATTTCTAGAAATGTGATCTACCACAACATTCTCGATGCCTGTTTTGTCATGAATTTCTAGGTCAAACTCTTGGAGTAGAAGAATCCAATAAAATAGATGAGCCTTAGCATCTTTCTTACTCTGTAAATACTTGACGGCAGAGTGGTCGATGTAAATAATAACCCTTGATCTGAGGAGATGTGATTTAAACATCTCTAGCACAAACACTTTGGCTATCATCTCTTTCTCTATCACTGTATAATTTTTTCGGGCTTCATCAAGTTTTCTGCTAGCATAATGAACTGCAAATGGAAACCCATCTCGCCTTTGTCCTAATACAACACCAATTGAAAATTTCTTTGTGTCCCATGATCTCAAAGGGCAGAGACCAATCCTATGGCTGTAGGACATGAGCATGTGTGATCAAGTCATTTAATTAGTTAAAGGCTTGGAGAACACTGTCATCAACAACAAAATATGTCTCATTCGTAGGAAGTTTTATGAACGGTCAGGCAAGCTGACTAAAGACTATTATGAATCTTCGATAGAAACCGACATGCCTAAAAATGATCGGACTAATTTTAGAGTTGTAGGTGGCTCGAGTTTCGAAATCACTTCCACCTTGGTTGGGTCAACTTCCATGCCATGTTTTGATACCATGTGACCCAACACGATCCCTAAGTCACCATAAAACGAATCTTCTCCCATGAGAGAAGAAGGTTGACTTCACAACACTTTCTCAGAACTCGGTCTAGATAATATAAACATTGGTCAAAGCAGTCTCCATCGAATGAAAAATCATCCATGAACACCATGAGGAAACTGCCAACCATGTTTGCAAATATGGCTAGCATGCATCTCTGAAATGTCGCAGGGGCATTACAAAACCCGAACGTCATCGGTCGGAAGGCGTACGTCCCAAATGGACATGTGAACGTGGTCTTCTCTTGATCCTCGGAATCAATTGCAACTTGGTTCTGCCTAGAGTAACTATCCAAGATGAAGAAATATTCCTTTACGACAAGCCTTTCGAGGATCTAGTCGATAAAGAGCCGTTCAAAATGGTCCTTCTTGGTAGCAAGATCAAGGTGTCTATAGTCCATATAGACATGCTAATATGTTGGTACTCATGTTAGAATCGCCTCTCCTTTATCACTAGTTACAATGGTGATCCAAGATTTCTTTGGAATTATGTGCATGGGACTCACCCACTTGGATTGAGAGACAGGATATATGAATCCTGCATCATAATATTTCTGAATTTCTTTCATCACAACCTCCCAGATGTTTGGGTTCAGTTTGATATCTTCTTCCAAGTAAATGTGATGAAAGCACAATGATAGATTGATCCCATGAAGATCTGATATCTTCCGGCCTATCACTATAATGGTTCCATTCAAGAACCTGCCGAGATTCTTGGTCTTCAGTCAAATGAGCGTTAATGACGACCAGATGCATATCTGTCTCAAAAGCAAAGAAAGCATACTTCATGTTGGAGGGCCATGGTTTTAGCTCTGGTGGGGTTTCAGTCGACTCTATGATGACTTCAACGACAACTATATGTATTAGCTCATTCATTTGTTGGTTATACACCTCTGTCAATTTAGCTTCTTCATTTAGCACATCAGAACCATCATCAATAAAATCCTCATGCTCAGATGAGTGTGATTGTTCAAACCTTTTTATTTGCACATTAGCAAAAATATGATGATTATAGAGCTCGATTAATTGGACTGTGCTTCCCCGCACATCCTCCGTAGAGAGGAATTCAAAGATTTCTTTGTCATAAAAAAATAGTTTTGTATCTTTGATTTGTGCTAAAAAGTCACAGTCCTCAGGACATTGACAAACCCAGAATTTATCCCTTTAAAAGTGCGGAATTAACACTCAAACGTCATTGTAGTTGGGCTAAATTGGATCCATTAAAGACCACTAATTAATCTTCCAATTAAATATAAGCTATCAAATTCAGATTAAGTAACGAACTAATGAGTCATAGGTCATAACACATAGACATGAGATGCAGACAAATGAAAACAAGGATGCATGCACAAGAGACACTTTTTATTTGGGTTTGATAATGTCTTGAAATGCAAGTGTAAATATCAGCAAATATGCCCTACCTACATGTAATTATTGAGCAATGAAAATGACATAAATTTCATGCCATTTGTTGAAGCAAATTTAATTGTGACATTACTCAATGGCATCAAGAATCATTAAATATACAACACTTCATAATTAAAATTAATCAACCTATCTTAAGTGTCAAAAGATGACACTAATCATGCCAATGAGTAGATAAGGAAGCAAGCTTAAAAAAAACTGAAATCGAAAAAATGGAGCTCGGATGCTCAAGATATTAACAAAAGAGTCCAGGGCATATTTGCAAAGAAAACATGCAAAATAAATAGGAAAACATTACAAACATGTCCCTTGAAGGACTTAAATGTATATATGAAAAGCCGTGAATTCTTCACTGTAATTTACCCACACGTGTGGGGGTAAATTGTAATTATTGAATTCCAGAGGGGGTTAGTTTCAATTAACCCTAGGCGTACATGCTCTTCACGTGATATGAGGACCTATTTAAAAATTGGAGAAGTTGGTGGGCACCCCCTACAAATTGTCCAGACCTCACATGACCACCGCACATGAGGCTAGGCTCGGATGTCCGCTCAGAATTGGGTGAGGCTCGGGAAGCTCGATAGAGCCTGGGGGGAGTCAATGTGGCTGGATAGGGACCATTGGATGAGCACTGGGAGGGTGCCATCCAACGACACCTGTACAATCTGGGGAGTCCTCCTCCACAGGCTAGCAACGTGTTTGGGCCTCCACCGAAGCCGTGCGGGCTCTGCCACCATCTCTCGAGCTTGATAAAGATCTCTAGAAGCAACTGGAAAGTTGGAGGCAAACATCGTAGCTCAAGGAAGTCGCCGGACTACCTGGAAGAGGGTATCAAAGTTCATATGTCGGAGACGAAGCTCGCGAAGGTAGCTCCTATGGAGCTCTAACCAATGAAGGATGGTACCTACAGTAGTTAATACGAATAGCAGAAGCATGCAGGTATGATGCGATATGCGTGAGATGGATCGGATGGAAGGACATGTTGGGCAAAGAAGGTGGTGGCCTGATGTTGTTTTTCGGCGAGTTTGAAGAAGAAATGGGCGAGGTGGCAGAAGGTCATGAAGGACCGAGAGATTGGGTGGAGGTGTGAGTGAGGATGGTGGAAGCGAGGCGGAGCAAGTAGGATTGTCAATGCAGGGTTATAAATGAGAAGATACACGTAATTAATTGTGAGAAATCAGAAGAAAAAGGAAGAAGGATCGAGGAGATACTTACCTGGAGCTTGGGCGGACACATCGGCTTGAGATCGAGCTCCGAGGAGGAGCTCGGGTCTTTGTTGGACTCCAGTGGCCAAGAGGAGCAGCTCGTTGGTGGGTGAGAGCCGGAGGCCTGGCCTGCCATGGCCAGGGGTCAACACCGGAGTCGTGGTCATCTTAGATGAGCGGTCTTATTCATGGAGGGTTCAATGAGTGGTGGGAGGTGATAAGAAGATGGGGGGAAATAGAAAGGGCACGATGGGTGTGCATGGTGGAGGACGTGGGAGACAAGGGGGCTTGGGAAGTGGAAGACAAAGTCTCAACCGTTGGATCTCGTGATCCAACGGCTGAGAGGAAAGCACGAGGGAACAACCTTGATAAAATGATCAGGGCACATCCAAGGGCTGGGGTCGAGGTGTGTGGTTTCGTGGGATCTAGTGATCCAACGGTCTATGAGAGAGCGGAGAAGGATGATACAGATGGAATCTGGATCTGCGATCAAGTGATGCGGGTGAAGATCAAATGATCGATGGAGATTGAGTCACGTAGAAGATATCGGGCGGCTGGGAATGAAGCCGCTTATGACCGTAGGATCTAGAGATCCAACGGTTGGGTATCGAGCGGGCGTAGATGCTCCAGATGTCTTCTGGAGAAGGATTGGAGGGTGGAGAGTGAAGCGGGAACTAACGACCACGATGAAGTTGCCCCATGGTCATCGAATGGCTGAGAAAAATGGCGGTTGGCGGAAGTATTGCAGGCCACGTGGCTCAACCAGAAAGAGTCGCGTGACCCAATCAGGTTATTCAGACATTAAACATGAAAAAGAAAGAGAAGAAAGCCGAATTTGGAAAAACTCAAAACATGAATGTTGTATGTCTCAATGAGATATACAAGTTTCATGTTGACAAAAGACACAAAAGAGGTTAAAGAAAGGGAGAAATATTTTTGTGAGCGTTTTGAAGGTATAAAAATACTACAGTTTTTTTGCTTTTATCATATTTTTGAATTTTTAATTTATTTAAAGATGTAGATATGTACAACAATTAATTTGGTTTTTTTATTGATGCCATGTTAAGCTAGGGGGTTAATATATGAAAATAAATATAATGAAACCAAGGTTCATCATCCCCTTACTCTTAAACTATGCTCGTCCTCGAGCATCTCAAAAATGAATAAGTTGGATTATCCCCTGATTGTGCAAATGAATACAAGATATGATGAGTTCAAGAATTCCTGGTTTAATAGATCCAAAATTTCAAAGTTGAACCAAGATTTAATCAACATGCAGCTAATTTCTCTAATACTCAGACTCTCTCTGTTTAGATATAAAGTAAGGATATGATATTAAGTATTGACTGCAGTCATAAGAGTAAAGTCACAACTTCACCCGAGGTTCCAGTCCAAGAGACTCTCCTGATAACCCAATCCTCAATAGTAGGGAACAAATCAATTATTGCATCCAATCCACCATCTCTTTATTTGTCAGAGTCAGAAATGTAGATGATAGGCTAGTTGATGGAGGGTTTAGTATAGTGTCATTTCTTCTCTCCCTCGTCAGAACAAGGATCCCCTCAAGTGCCATATTAACTCAACATATATTTTTGTTGCTTATTGATGACACGAATGATGATGTGGTTAAGATGGAATAAATTAACACAGGTCATTGTTCTGAACCAATCGATTCGGTCAATGAGAAAAATGTATTAAACCACATTAAAGAAAATCAATCAATGTATGCGATCTTCACTATTTAATTTACCTGGTATAGCAACCAGGGTTGAACATAAGGAGCATGATTGAAGAATTATGTATTCAAATTCCAAAGTAAAAATAAAATGAATTTTTAGTGTTTTTTGATTTTTCAAATTTTTAATTTTAAAATAGACACACAAGTCACAATATGCACACACACTCTTTTTGTATTTTTTAAAAAGGTCAAAAAAGCTCAGAAAATTGCAAAGAAAATGTTTTTGTGATTTAAATATTTTTCATGTTTTTGATATTTTTTTCAAGTTTTTATCATGATTTTGTGATTTTATAAAAATCAAGCAGTGCTAAAAAGATTAAAGAGTGCACAGTCTGGAGTAATTTGCAACTTAAAAATAATTTAATTGAACAAAACTCCTGGAAATTTCTACAATGTGCTACAAAATTGTGAAGATTTTTAGTATTTTGCATTTTTTGGGGTTTTATAAATATTTAATGCTTGAAAATTAGAAACAAAAAAAAGACAGTAAAATACACCTAATTTAATTTTTTTTGGAATTTTTAGAGCAATATTCGAATTTTCATGATTTTTCAAATTTCAAACAAAGAAAATGACACTATTTTTTATTTTCAATAATATCAAATAATGTTAAAATGAGATAAATTTTTATACAATATATAATACGCAAACAGGAGCATGGCATATTTTTTTTGAGAATTTCTTGAACAAAGCAAATAATTATTTCTATCAGAAAAGCACAAGAAAATAATAGTCTGGATTACAGGGATTGAAATGCAAATAGTTGAAGTTCTTGACTATGAAATTAACAGTAAACAAAATTAGTAAAAAGATCGCACTTTACACACTACGGGTGTTCTGTGCACGTGATCTGGTTGAGGTGGTGGTCTTCCTGCAATTCTTGGGAATACCAGGGTCTAGATGCAATATTTCCATTTTTAATACCTCTTAGGGTTTTTCTATTCCTGCTCACTTCTTTCCATGCTAAGAGGGTGGCAATGGGGGGGGGGACACCGCCCTCCCTCTTTATCTCCCAACAGGCGGTTGTGGCTTGCGTGGAGAAGGAGCAGCGGGCTGACGATCGGGCTGAGTCGGGGGCACCGCAGTGGAGGATCGACAAGACGGTAAGGGGTCACAGTCTAGCGATTGGCTGGACGGGCGGTGGGTGATGGCAGAGCCCTGGTGGCTGGATGGAGGGCAGACACAGGCGGCGCAAGCATGCACCGATGATGACTTCTGGAAGATCGGTTAGAGGTTGCGGGTTGCGGGGGGAGGCTGTTGGAGGCGCCACTGGCGAGATGCGGTGGAAGATGACTTCAGGCAGAGCTAGAACCGCCGTGGTGCGCTACAGATGATGAATCTATGTTTCATCATCTCTATTCTATCATTTTGGCCTTAAAAACCATAGTTAATACGTGTAAATAGGCTTAATTTATGCATTTTATCATTCATGCATTATTGTACAAAATGTGTATAAAATACTGTTTTAATGCTAAAATTATAGAATAAAGAAAAGAAAAAGAATAAAATATTGAAAATATTTTATGACCTGAAACCCCGAAACCTAGGCTTCTCGATGACTAGGTCGACCAAGAATAAAGTAGGGGGAGATAAGGGCTAAAAATCAATAAAAATTACCTATTATTTTATTATTTTTCCTTCATTCTTGGGACCTATTTTTAGTTCCACTTTTTATACCTCAAATAAAGAAACTTTGACATGAAAATTTAAATAATTAAATATAGAAAAATACCAAATTGATTTCACACGAAAAGAATGTACAGATAATAAGTAGTGATCTAAATAAATTTCCAAGATCCCAACATCCCAGACCCATATCTCTCAAATAAAAACTCATATGTATCAAAATGCTTTAATTGTATATAACTTTTATTAAGCTATTTAATGAAGGTGGTTTCATATTTATTGGAGTTACGGTTTGAAAGTTGGTATACTCAACCCGATTAAAATATTCATTTTCTTTATTATTCATTATTTTTATAATTTTATATTTTTATAATTTTGTAAATATTATTTATAATATATGTACATAATAAACATGGAATAAAATCATCAATAAAACATAAAAATAAAATACTTGTATAAAATACATAGGTACAATACATATATGTATACATATATAGATAATACAACTATTTATGTAATGATGTAAAATACATAAGAAAAATAAAATAAAAATATATTTACGTGTATGAAAATACGTTATATATATATAAAATAAAAATCCTAATTAATAAAATTAGAAATATAAAATAAAATTAAAAGAATAAAATATATAGATAAATATACCTATGTATAGCCCTTAAATAGGAACTTGTAAATCCAAACCTCGAAAAATATAAATAAAAATCATAATAAAATAATTGAGAAAATAATAAACCTTTTTCATTTAATAACCAAAAATATATAAATTGTTACTTATTTTTAATTTATTTTAAAAATCTTTTTCTAGGTATTTTTTCTGCTTGGTCCACATGGACCAACCAGCTTCTCCCTTTTGTTGACCTCGGTCAACTCTCTGACCGAGGTCTGCAGCATGTGAGGACCATGTTTTTGTCAGATTCCCAGATTTTTTCAAGGCTTGACCTTTCACCAAATCACCCTGCTCCCTTCTTGACTTTTGCTCCCCTTCGATCGAGGATTCACGCTGTAGTGATTTCTTGGGCGTTGGATCATTGATTCGACCGATTTTTCTCGTCTTTTGGAGCCACGCACCAACGTGTATAAATCAGATCTTCCATTTGAAATTTGATCCCTCTACCACCATTCTTCCACAGCTTTAAGTCCCCCCTTGTCTTCATGGTGTTAGCAGGAGCACAGTGTGAATCTTCTCTTAGCGATTGGCGTTGAATCGAGGCACGTCCAGCTCGCAGGAGTGAATTCGCAGGAGCTTCACCCCGACGTACCCCCAGTGAGCTTCTTGTCCCCTTCTTTGTTGTTTGAATTTCCTTGAATGCAGTAGAGTAGCGTAGATCATTTATAGTGTCAAGTCTCAGTTGTTTTGTAAAAAATCCTAAAAATCTCTCAACTGCCGGAGCCCCAGTGCTGCCGCTCCATTCCTACCACTTCAGTCATGCTTCGATGCCCCTAGCACCTCCGTTCTCTCTCTCCGTTCTCTCATCACCCGACATACCTCAGCCCACCTTGCTCTCGCACAGAGCAAATCCACCACCTCTCCTTCTCCGCCTCTTGCCAGAGAGGCTTCTCCTAGCCGTCGTGCATCCCGGTTCGCCCTCTGAAGGGTCGGGGCATTTTTCCCCCGACCTTATTAACGTTTCATGTAGATGTTTCAATCGAATGAATCACATCAGGGCGATTTTACCCCTCGCCGGACCAGCCTGGGATTTGTCCTCGACCTAGTCCCCGTGGAGGAGCTCCGGTGCCATCCAGCTCCTTTTGACGCCACCAGTAGTAGAGGATCTCTGCAAGAGAATTGGGCACCATTTTGGAGCAGAAAGGACCGTCAGGAGGAGAATTCTCGCCGGAGGAACTTCATCGTGGCAGAGTTTTTCACCGTTCCACCAACCTTCTCCACCTTCATATCATCGAGCCAGAGCAATCCAATCATGATCTGGGATCTAATTCCAGCCGTAGCTCGCGAACCAGTATTGGCCGTCACGAGAGCGATACGTCTTACTAAAGCAGATCCGGTCGTCCATTCTTGTTAGGCATGGGTATTTTGCAATCTTCACCAGCGCATTTTTTGTATTTAAATATTAGAACTCAATTTTTCAGTTGCCATTCATATAGTTTTGTATTATTTGCACAATAGAAAACGTACTTTTCATATTTACGGCTTAGTCCTCAGCCAAGTCGCCTCACGTGATGCTTCACGTGAGGTGGTGATTTTAAGGCCAGGCCACTAGGGCTTTCATTATTGCTCTTTAGTCTATAAACTTTTCAATGCAGTTATAACTTTTTGAAAAATTTGCGAACTAGCCCTAGATTTTTGTAAAATCACGATTTGGTCCCCACCTGCGCACGTGTTTATACACGTGATTTTGGAAATTTTGCAGCTCTACCCTTGGAGTTATTCCTATTTTATGTTGGTCCTCAATATTTCTGTGAGATTTACACTCTGGCCCCTGAGATTTTATACAATTACAAAAATACCCCTACTAGGAGTGTTGTTTCTCTTTGTTGCCTTTATTTATTTCATGCATCTATAAAATTCGAAAAAAATCCTTAAAAATAGGGATAAGTTCCTGTTTCATTGCACTTTCATGCCATATTTTTATTTTGCATTTTTTCAACTATTTTATCTTTTATAAAAATTCAAAAAATTGCAATTTTGTCCCTATTTGCATTAGAAAATACTTAAGAATTATAAAAACTTTTTGAAAAATTTCCAAAAAAAATATTTTTCTTATTTATGCGTATTTAATATCTAGGTCAAAAATCCCTAAAAATTATAAACGAAAACTCATACAAATTGCAACACCTCTAAAACCTTTACAAAAATATAAAAAATCCATAAAAAATCTTAAAAATATATTTTCTGTTCTTGAATTTTCTTTAAACTATTATTATTATTTTTTTAAAATTGTATTGAAGAATTTTTGACTTTATTTTATATTTTTCATCTCCATTTTGATTTCGGGCATTTATTTTCTTCCCAGTTTTGAGTATTTGTGACTTTAGAAATACCAAAAAAAATAGCAAAATTATAGAAAAATCACAAAAACATTATAAAATCATAAAAATCAAAAGATATTTTATTTAATGTATTTTGATTATTTTTACCTATTTTTCTATAGATACCACCTCTCTCTTTCCTATAGTATATATGAAGTCTATATAGTTTTATATCATTATTAAAAGAAAAAGAAAATATAAAAATACAAAATATAAAAAGAAAATACAAAATTAGAAAAAAAATCGAAATATAAAAAGATAAAAATAAAAAATAAAATAAAATAATATAAAATTAAAAACCCACAAAAACTTGCAACTTGGCTAAGTGTTTGAGAAGATATTTGGTGCTTGACTTGTATCCTGCATGTTCCACTCCTTTGTTTCCTGTGATCGACCCCTACTTTCTTGCGACTATACGATCTTAGTACGGTACAATAAATTTTAATTCTTGCTCTTAATTGCTTATTTACTTGTGTGGGTTAATTGTTGATTAACGAGAGGATTCGAGTAGTCGCCTCAGCGACGGTGAGCCTGAATTGTCAGGCCATTACTTAGCGACTCCCATCTTTTCGTTTTTCAAATGGTGTCATTGCCGGGGAGCATCAGCTTGTAGAGTAGATTTTTATCTCTTCACTTGCTTAGCCATTTTTTATTATCTCTCTTTACTGGATTACTAATTTTGAACTGTCTGACATCTCTTTCTTGTAATCTTGCAAGGGACCACGGACTAAGGAGGATCGCCTAAGTGATTTTACGCAACCTTGGGAAGCGGAGTCGGTTATTCTACCTTAGCCGGCAGGAGAGAGCAGGAGGCTCTTGAGAGAGAGGGGGGTAGTTTAGGATTTTTAATTTTTGGTGAGAGAGAGATTCTTTTAGACTATTAATTTGTAATAATATAGGTATTTTGGACTTCAGACACTTTGGCCCAAGTTCCTAGTGTTTGTTCACATTGGTCTCACTATGGAATCCGAGTTTTATTGCTTTTGTTCATTTTGTTTCTCATTATTTGTGTTTTCCATTTTTTCTCTGTTTGTTTTACGGAATGAGCTCTTAGTTTTTAAGCTTGCTTGATCGTGTAATCTAAGGCCAAACACCACACTATTTTGCATGTACATATAGTCTTCACGTTTGGACTTAGAAATTAATTAATTGCTAAAGTACTCAATCTTGAAACCATGTGCCGCTAGACGTCGTATACAACGCGTGCAGGACCCGTTGTGGCGGGCACTGATCGGCATCAGAGACTAGACTTAGGATTCATTCTGAGTACGTGGCATTTGGTTCTTCACGTGTAGAAATAGCCTGCTTAGGACGATTTCTGTGTGTACATCGACATATAATATAGGTTTACAAATTCCTGTTTTGCATCACAGATGGATAGAGCTGGGAGGGAATGTAAATCTTCTAACTCAGCATTCACCATTTAGGCACTAAGGTGAGATTTCCATCTTAGTGTCACCTTGCATTTCTTTTCCGACCTTTTCCCTCTATTTTTGGATAAATTAGGAATCAAAGAAAACACCAAAATATTATGCGCTTGTATTGAATCTACTCAAAACAAATGATAACACAAAAAAATTTAAAAAGGGACTGCTAAAAATACTTGACCTAAATAAATAGATGAATTGGACTCATTGCTTTGGCTGAGCAAAGCCCTCATTTGTTTTCAGGTTGCATTGGAAGGTCTCCTTCCCAGTGAGAGAGCGGCTTCGTAAGGACTAGAGCCCAAATCCTAGTCTGTGGCTGCCTTGTGTATCGCCTGGATTTCTGAAGTATTGACACTTCTATCATATGTAGACGAGTAGGGCTTGGTCGGCGATGATGTTCTCTATTGTGCAGAGCATCAACCTCGTCTTAAGTATCGAGCATAGGCCACGCCTTCACGAGGGTGTCTGTCTCATTGTCTTGCATCCGAGTAGGTTCTTCCACGCTAAAGGGTGATTCCATTGCGAGCGAGATCTGAAGTATTGGTTTCACCTATCGGCTTCCTTCCTCCATTTCTTTGGTTGAGTAGGGATACAAGAAGGGTTACAAGGACCCTAAAAATTGTAGACTACAGGTTACAAAGGAGGAGGACAAGTACGGGATAAGTTTCCAAGGGTACTCTCGCTCCTATAGGCGTAGCGCTCTAAGGACTCGTGCAAAGATTAATTGCCTGAAATCAAATCTAAAATCGACAATGATAATTATCGAACCTCTTCACGGGTCGAGTTGGTGAATCTATTGTTTTGAGGTTTGATTGATTAGTTTCATTATGGTCACAATAAAAAACATCACACACTTGCTCCATTTTGCTCTCCTTTCTTATTGACCATACTCACTGTGAGCCATTCTACTGTTTTGCGCTTCTTTTGTTACACGTTGACCTCCATATCTTTCAGCCACATCGATCATCCTCTTGACCTCCAAGATGGTGACAAATGAACAGTTTTGTCGAGAGTCTGTCGACACCCTGATGAATCCATGATTCATTAACTTTTCTGTCACATTTTGTCATAAAACCCTTAATAAATACATGTAAATATACATTAATTCCTTCTTATATAAAAACTTCATTCATGAATAAAAATGCACTTTTATACATCAAAAACATGTAAATAAATAAAGAACACAGAAAAGAAAATAAGGCAGATTGTAAATATGTATATATTTACAATATGACTTATAAATATAAATATAGATGCAAGGTATATTTATATAACCTAACCCTCGACACCAAGTCAGCATGGATTGGTTGAAAAACCAATAAGTAGGGGGAGATAAGAAAAGAAAACCATAAAAATAAATTAAGATACACTTCACACACTTCTCACTATTTATCAAATAAATACAAAACTTCATTTATTTTAAATTAATTCATATATACATATTTTTCACCAAACTCTTTTCCTAATTATTTCTATAAATGTATATAAAAATATAAAAATAAGCTAAAATATTCTCCTCTATATATACCAAGAAATCCGACTTTTAAATTGTTAAATTCTCAACATCCAAACCTCATAACTTCCTCATACAAACTCCAATTTCACTCTACTCACCTTTAAAGTTCATAAAATAATATTCTCTAATTAATAAATGTGGTTTCATTGAATTCAGAGTCCGTTTGCAAAAAGTCGGTTTTCAAACCAAATGACAACGGGGTATCTGGGCTATTTATTTTATTTAGAACACACTATTTATAATTTTATTAATTTTATAATTTCTAATTATTTTCATGATATAGTATTTTCGTCATAATTTATTTCGGAATTTTTGGAGCTTATTTATTATTTCAATAAATTCCAAAACCATAAATTATAGATGAAAATGAACTAGTTAACTTATACCCGTATTTATTAATATATCTAATTAATTTATTAAAAACCCTAAAAATTTACATAGCCTTTATTTATTATTCTAATAATTAAGAAAATACGAAATTAATATTTATTTAGTTATTTATTAAATTAAAAATCCAAGACCTATTTATCTATACTTATTTATTAATGTAATAATTATATCTCGAATAATATTTATTATTCATAAAAAGTAATTATTCTATTATTTAAATAATTTAATTATTTACATTTATTATTTTTAACCTACTTAAAATAACATTATTTATTATTTAGTATTTAATTTATAAGCTATTTATACATCTGGCCAACCAGATGCTGACACGTGTCAACACCTGGTGCTTCTTCCCCAAGAAGCAGGTATTGCTTCTGTTCTATCCGGCCATGTTCACCTATTTTTCCCGCGCACTCTATAACCTCTTCATACAATCTAACCCTTTGATATTGTTCACCTAACAAGCGTCCTACTCGCCAACCTTTGGATTAACCTTGAAGACCAAGTAATTCATCTATAAATACCCCTAAAGTTGGCGGATTCAACTAACTCATCTCCAACCACCTGAACTCCAGATCTAGTGGACAACCTCCTACCTTCCTAGCCTTGCTCCGCCCGCTCTGGAGGTGACAACTCGGGCTGTTCTTGGGTTGTTCTTCAGGTGGTTGAGCAACTGATGAAAGCGCCTCCTTCCCCGATTTATTTCCGGCTAGTTGCGTCGATTAGGCCTCCGGCGGGGCCAGAGGGGTGGCTCCTCCACCCTCGCGCTCGCCCGCGGTGGTGCATGATCAGGAATGCTCTTCGACGGCAGATAAAGCTTGATGAAGATGGTCGTTCACTGCTTCGATGTTGATGCTAAGGTTGTTGCACCTTCTTTAATGGTGATTTGCATGAAGATGAAGAAGCTCCAGATAACTTGTGTTTGCTCCAGATGAGAGATGATCCTTCAAATAATGTGATATATGCTCGATTCACCCAAGAATCGGCCAAACGATTTAGATTTCAGAATCAAAAAATGCATTTCCAGAATAGATGAGAATAGGTGAAAAAAATGGTGAAGAAACAAGATGGGATTGAAGTCGATTCGATTGGGTTTGCAGGGAACCTAAGATGTGGCCTCTAAGGTGAATGATTAGGTGAATTATTGATGTGATTAAGCTCTCTAATGGAGGCACGAATATCGAGAAATAAAATGGCTAAAGATGGATGAATACATGTGGTAGCAGAGTGTAGAACCACTGCTGGTCGTCGCTCGACGGGTCGGCTTCCTAGAGCTCCACGCGTACACGGCTGCGATGCAAGGCGAGGTTGAAGCCTTGGAACATCTCCCCGATGATCCTCTTTCCACGCGGGTAACAGTTTGTCGACACGTGGCAGTAGCAGACATCTCAGATTGCGGCCGACGTTCTAATCCTGGTCGTCCAACGCGAATCACTGTGACATTTGCAAATTAAGTCCAGAAGACATCCAAAAGTTCCAGACCGCTGCACGTTTTCCAGAAATTGTGTTTAGGTCCCCGTGCAGGGACCTAAATGTAATCTTTCTTATTTTCTTTACATTTCAGAGCCAGACAAGGGACTAAACTGTAGAACTTTTATTTCTTGTTCTTACATTTATACCCCTGTGCTATAGGGGAATTTTAGATGCTTTTTTTGACACTATTTTTCATCACGTTTTCTAGGGTAGTTACGCCACTACCTTAGCAAGGTTTTTCAGTACTTGTTGTGTGTTTTTGTCACTTCATCGTCGTGTTTTGATTTGTCGAGTTTCTATTCCGTTTTGATTTGTTTTTGAGTCTTCTTCGAGTTCGTTGCTCGCTCGATTTACCTAATATATAATATCACATATATTCCACCTATTTCTCACATATTATATTTTAGGTAAAATTTTTAAAAAATATCACTTTGAAAAAAGTAAAAAAAAGAAAAAGGTTTAAAACCAAATAATAATTTAAAATCAACTTGTTTCGAGAAGAGATAAGAAATCACAAAAATACTTTTTACTCAAAAATCAAAGTATCTCTTTTCTTCCTCCTTGTGTTCGACCCAAGCACACTTGGCTAAATAAAAAAGTGTAAGGTTTAAAATAGGAGAGAATCCAATTCACCTTCGTTGTCTCTCTCTCCAATTTTAAACCGAAATTCTGTTTGACATAGTCTCAGATCTCTTTGCGGTTCTGTACACCGACAACGCAATCACTTAACCGCAATCGAATACGAGTCTTATGAAAATGGCGCCCTTGCCATGGAGGCGTTAGGGTTATTTTGATTTTTGACATTTTCTTACGATTGTTTTTATGATTTTTGATTTTTTAGTTCGGTTTTCGATTTACGATTTTTACTTCGGTTTTATGGTTTTTTTGTGTTTCTTTTAACAGTCTTGTTACAGTTTTTTATGTGTTTTTTAAACTAATTCTTGTAGGGCCTACAGATTCAACTGGCTTTCTCAAAAGCCACAAAACAATTGAAAGTGTAGAGACCGAGGTTCTCGGTTGCAGAGGGCAATAATAGTTAGGGTGTGTGTTGTAATTTCCTTTTCTTCTTGTAAAAAAAGGGGGGCATTTGCCCTTGTTTTTGTTTTAGCAGAAGGGGGCCCCCTAAGGGTATCCCGACTTGTACCTTCCCTCCCATTCTCTTTTGGGGTCTGATTCGTCGAGTACAGTGTATTCAGGGGATCAGGACACCCACCACGGTTTTCTCGCATCGACAGTTTTTTCTGCGGCTTTTTATCAAGGCTAGGTGCTTGCGTAGGATTTTTCGTTTTCCTATCTAATTGCGCTTTTGTAGTTAGTCTTAGAACTTTCCACTTAGGTGTATGATTTTAGGACTTTTATAAAAACAATAAAGACACTTGGTAGACGTTTGTCTGAAAAAATTCAAAAAAAATATAAAACCCCAAAAATAAAATCGGGACTGCTAATGTATCTGATATAAAATAAACGTAAAGATTCAATTGATTTGGGAGAGTAATCACCGTACATTTTTCTCAGAGTGTGCGAATGAGAGACGACCCGTAAGGATAGAACCACAAACTTGTATTTCTCACGAAATACTACTTAGTCTATGCACCTAATCACTGCTTTTCAGTGGGTACGCTCGGGTAGATGGAAAAGGTCTGGGTTTACTTAACAGAGTGGGGGGTTTAGAGGACACCGCATAAGGCTCCGTCCTCATGTAACACGGGTAGTGGGAAACGGTCCGAACTTACTCCCATACTGGCTGAGAGCAAGTGGTTTTCTGTAAAGACTCGGGTCAGTGTTTCAGGGAAAACATCGGGCACATATCAGCTCGCGTAACCGATATTTGTTTGCTAATACAATCCTAAAATCGATAAGATAAAAGACTGAACTCTTACAGTCATCATCGGGTTGTGTTGGTGAAAACGGGGTTTGCTTTGTGTTTACTTGTGGGGCGTGAGTTACCGTGGCTTTACGCATTTTCACATTTTTCTTGAATCGCAAATCGTGCCCTCCCGATCATTCTCTTAACATCGAAGATGATGACTCGACGGCTTTTCTACTCAGACTCCGTAAGCTTTTGACCGTACACTGTCTGTCGTACATCTTCACAAGCTCGGGATTACCCTCTTCCCGAGTTGGTCCCATCTGATCTCGAGGAGAGTCAGACCCAGACTACCTCGTCTCCCGGCCAGACTATTGAGGTAGACCCTTGTCTCAATACATCATCGATATCTCCAGCTGATTTTTTGCTGAGTTCTTACGGGACTTTTTCTTTCACAGCATATATGAGACACATGGCTCATGGTAAAGGACCTGCAGAGGAGAGGCCATGAGCAGAGGAGCACCATGACGGAAGACCAGATCCAACTCCAGATATAATGACAGGAATTCTCGATACTCTACAGAAGATGAATTTACAGATCCGAGAATAGTTTAAAACTTAGAACGAGTTGTGAGCTGAGATAGCCGTATTGCGAGTAGGGGACGGGAACCCTTTACCGCTTAAAGTGGTTCCCACCACTTAAAGAAATGAGTATGACCCAGGCGCGAGAACGCTCCATCATTGGATTTGGCTACCGCCGAATCAAGGGCCATACAAATTGAAGTCGTCCTTCATCTCATTGCTTCCCAAGTTTTACAGGAATACTACAGAGGAGTCGTTTACCTTTCCACAACAATTCGATATGATTTGTGGTACGGCTAGTTATCAAGGAGTTACGCAGGAGGCTGTTCACCTCAAAGCCTTTCCCTTCGCCTTAGCTGATAAGGCACCTTATTGGTTGAGCCACCTGGGAAGGGAAGTTTCTACATGGGACGATTTGAAGTCCACTTTCCTGCATATGTATTTTCCTCATGTGAGGACGAACATGATGAGAATTCAGATCTCCCATTTTACGCAGCTACTGAATGAATCTTTCCATGAGGCATGGGATAGATTCAAAGATGTTACGGAGAGATGTCCGCATCATGAGATACCGATGAAGGTGCTAGTACAAAAATATTTCAGAGGACTCCAGCCGGACATTCAAGGGCAAGTGAGTGTCGCATGTGGTGGCAGCTATTTGAATAAGGATGCCGAGTCAGTCTAGTCCATCTTCGAAGGGATGGCAGAGAACTCAAGAGTCGCCGACTCTACATGGGCATTTCAGAAGGTCCCTCAGCCACCGCATCACCAAGAGCATCATAAGGTGGCTAATATCACAGAGTCTGAATCCAACACCAACATGGGTTTCATTAGAGAGAAATTAACTTTGGTGTATGTGATTCAAAAACAAGTTCAAGACTTACAGTCGCTGGAGAGTTAGAGAAACTCTCATATCTGCCTCAGAAATTGAGTGATCTTACGAAGAAAGTTTCAGAGCTCCAACTTCAGTACCAGCAGAGCCAATCATCTTCGACCGCACAACCTGCACGGAGGACTATACTCGCTCCACCCACCCAACAGATTCATTTTGTACGGAGCGAACCCGAGACTCCACAGATTGATTGGCATGAGGATCAATCTCATACCAATCCCGACCAGATCACCAGTGCTGCAGACATGGATGTTGAGCCTCAAGCCACTCTTGAGATCAACGGGATTTGGTATACTCTGATTCAACAACCAAGTATACCACATCATCAGCAGCAGTAGTACAGTTAACCGCAACATGGACGTCCACACTTCCATCACCAACAGAATTTCACGCATCAGTAGTCTCACCAGCATGTTTATCAGAGACCGCATTCCTATCAGTAACCTGCTCACAATTCATAGTCATATCACTATCTGCATCAAAAGCAGTCTTCCTTTACGTCGTAGAGAACCACCCAACCTTCCACCTCACAGCAATACAAGCCAAGACAGGAGAGAGTAGAAAGCCAGGGCCACCACACCAAACCTGAGATGTCTTCACAGGCCCAGGCTCTAAATCAAATCATGGATATGCTGAGTACACTCCAAATTGCACACAAGACAGAGATGGAGCAGGTTAACCGTCGTCTGGATGAGTTAACTGCACCGAAGACCACTCTCCCAGCCCAGCCTCAAATGAATCTGAACAACAAGAGGAGGCATCCTGATCAGGTATACAACACTACAGGTACGATCTCTTTTCCTAAATTTTTATTTAACTTCATTCGTCTCAGGAGCGGTAGATCACCACGAGCACCAGCTGGAAAAGAGAGAGGGCATTTGATGAGGAGCAGGAGCAAATCCATGAACACCCAAATTCTGATGCTGAGGAGGATAATCAATACAATGATGAGGACCACCTTAAAGATAATAGAGAAGGGAGTGATGCCGAAACAATTGACATGGACACCGATGAGTCAGACAATGATATCATGCCAGACCATGTAGATACTCCCGATAAAAATATGTCTTCTACTGTTTTAGAGCGTTTTGTACATAATTCTGAAACTCTCAATGTACAAGCTAATTCTGAAAGAAATAAAAAGTCTGATTTTCTTATTCCTGATATTGTTCCTTTTCCCGATGCTTTGTTTGGAAAAGGAAAGAAAAATAACAAAAAAAATGTTGTGACTCCAAGATTGAAAGATTATTAAAAGATCACATCTTTTTGAAGATCCCACTCCTTGATGCCTTGGACCATTTTCCTACGCTTAAGAATCAGCTGAAAAATCGATGCACTGCATGTAGGAAAAAGAGATCATGTACAGAGAAACATGTTTTGACCAAGGCTACATCATGTGCTATTCAAAATAAGTTACCGAAGAAGAAGAAAGATTGAGGAGCACATTATATCAGATGTGAGATCACAAATGCTGAATTCGATCACACTCTATTAGATAACGGTTCCTCGATCAATTTGATACCATCTTCCTTACTCGACAAGCTCGAGTTAGGTCCTCTTTACAAAACCCGCGCGTTCCTACAGTTTGTTGATAGATCCGTAAAGAGGCCTAGGGACATATTAAGGAATGTTATCGTAACAGTAAAGGGTCTGCAATTCCAAGTGGACTTTACTGTCCTAGACATGGATTGCCCTACACAGTTATACCTTACCCCAATCATCCTTGGGAGGCCTTTCTTAGAGACCACGAAGGTTCTCTTCGATTATGATACAGGGAAGGTATCTTTTCACGCCGAGGGTGAGAATGTACATATAGAGATGGTGAGAGATTCAAACACATCCAGTGATGCATCTTCCGATTTCTTGAGTTATTTAGCCACCCGAGATTACATGGATGAGGATCGCCTTGGCGACCTCGAAAGGTATCAAGTAGAGAACCAAAATTGCTTAACAGAGGAAGGGTCCTTGACCACAGTTGGCAGTTCTTCAGAAGGTACCTTATATTTAAGTAAGGATGACGAGAAGCAGAGGGATCAAACTTCTGAGGAGTTTATTGCAGATCTATTATATTCAAAGACTTTACATGATTCCTCCACTTCAGATGATCTAGAGATAGAGTTTCATTTAGCTTATTTATTTTCCTCTAATCACTCTGAGGATGAGCATAGAGCATATTGAGATGGTGGAGAACCAGATTGCAGACAAATCGACAACCGATACAGATACAAATACACATATAGATGAGGTTTCAGCAGAGCTAGAATCTACCTTACCAGAACTGAAGTTGTTGCCACCGAATATGAAGTACGCTTTCCTTACGGGTACACATCGATAGTTTCCGATCAATATCAGTTCATCTTTGACCGAAGAACAAGAATCCCGTTTGATGGAGGTGCTTGAAAGAAACCGCAAGGCTATTGGGTGGACTATATCTGATATCCACGGGATTAGTCCTGCTTTGTGTTCTCATCATATATATCTCGATCATGACAGCAAACCTTCCAGAGAATTTCAGCATAGGCTCAATCCGATTTTACGAGAGGTTGTCAAGAAAGAGATTACAAAATGGTGCGACGCGAGCTTCATTTATACCATTTCCAACTCTGAATGGGTTAGCCCATTACATGTTGTCACGAAGAAGTCAGGAATTCAGAAGATTAAAAATGAGAGTGGAGAGGAGATTCTAAAGAGAGTAACCACGTCATGGCGGGTGTGCGTTTATTACAGAAAACTAAACGCTGCAACGAAGAAGGACCACTTTCCTTTGTCTTTTATAGACCAGGTAATCGAAAGTTGGCACGGAAGGAATACTTCCTTTTCCTTGAAGGTTACTCCGGATACAACCAGGGAACCATTGCTCCTGAAGACCAGGATAAAACCACCTTCACATGTCCGTTTGGCACGTATGCCTTTAGACGGATGCCCTTTGGATTGTGCAACGCCCCTACTACTTTCTAGAGGTGTATGCTTGTGATTTTTGCAGACATGGTCGGTGATTTTCTAGAGGTCTTTATGGATGTTTTTTCGGTCTATGGTGAGTCCTTTGACGATTGTTTAGCGCACCTAGACCAGGTTCTTCAGAAATGTTGTGAGGTAGATCTCATTTTGTCTTGGGAAAAGAGAGATTTTATGGTTACACACGGGATTGTGTTAGGGCACATCATCTCCTAGCGAGGCATGGAGGTTGACCCTGCCAAGGTGAATGTCATCAAGCGCCTCAAACCACCATCCAACATTAAGTAGTTGCGGTCATTTATGGGGCATGTTTGCTTTTATCGACGATTTATCAAGGATTTCTCCAAGATTGCCTGACAGTTAACTGAATTATTAGGCAAAGACATCGAGTTCTTGTTAGATGATAAATGTCTTAATGCCTTCCTAACATTAATGGAAATGATTATCAATGCTCCTGTCTTACAGCCACCTGATTGGTCTCTACCCTTCGAGATCATGACGGATGCTTCAGATTTTGTGATCGGGGTTGTATTAGGACAGAGGAGGAATGGACTTCCTATTGCTATCCACTATGCCAGCAGAACCTTAGATGATGCTCAACGTAATTACACAATGACAGAAAAGGATATATTGGCATTAGTGTTCCCATTAGATAAATTCAAATCTTATCTTCTTGGCTCCAAAATCATAGTTTATACAGATCATTCAGCTATCCGATTTTTGATGGAAAAGAAGGATGCCAAGGCAAGCCTTCTTCGATGGATTCTTTTACTTCAGGAATTCGATTTCGATATTAAAGACAAACCTGGAGTAAAAAATGTGGTAGTTGATCACCTCTCCCAATTACCACATTTTTTACGCATCTTTCAGATATAGAGAAGCCTTCAGATGAGTACATGTCGGAGATTGTAGAGAGATTTCCTGATGAGAGCATCTTTGCGGTTACCGAGCTTCCATGATATGCAGATATAGTGAATTTTCTGGTTACGCAGAAAAGTCCTCAGGGTTGGCCAAAGAATCGAGTTGATACACTAGTTTCCGAGGCACGATACTACCATTGGGAGGATCCGATTCTTTTTCGTGAGGGACCGGATTATGTTTACAGGCATTGTATTCCTCAAGAGGAATATATTAATGTCCTCACTTTGTGCCATTCTTTAGAGGCAGGGGGTACATCACTCAGGTAAGAGGACAGCGCATAAGGTACTTCAGTGCAGATTATGGTCGCCGACTCTTACTAGAGATGCCCGTACATTTGTGAAGAGTTGCCTGGATTTCAGAGAGTAGTAGGCACAGTCAGAGCTAGAGATGCAATGCATATGCGACCCGTCATTATTTGCAAGATCATTGACGCGTGGGGTATAGATTTCATGGGACTGTTCCCTTCCAGCAGCAGCTTTGAAGTACATTCTTCTCGCTGTAGATTATGTTATTAGATGGGTGGAGGCTATACCCGCATGAATCGTAGACAGTAAGACAGATTGCAAGTTCCTAAGAGAACATATTATTTCACGATTCGGGATTCCACGTATTCTTATTTCTTATGGGGCTAGCCATTTCATTAATAAGGAGGTCAAAAAGCTAGTGAAGCAATACGGCATTGATCACAGAGTAGCTTCTCCTTACCACCCACAGACGAACGGCGTGGATGGTCTCAAATAGGGAGGTGAAATCAATTCTCCAGAAATTAGTACGACCGGACAGGAAGAACTAGTCGCAGCTTCTAGATCAGGTTCTTTGGGCATATCGTACTGCATATAAAACTCCCTTAGGTACTTCACCATTTAGACTTGTTTATGGAAATACATGACATTTGCCCGTAGAGATCATGCATAAATCTGAATGGGCTATTTGAGAAATTTTACTTGATGCACAGAAAGCAGGATCTAGGAGAAAGATATATCTGAATGAGCTAGTAGAAATTCAAAATCAGGCACATGAGAACACTCTCATTTATAAGGACAAAGTGAAGAAATGGCACGATAGACATATTCAACACAAGATCTTTGTCCCTAGGTAGAAAGTTTGGTTGTTCAATGCAAGATTGAGAATTTTTCACGGCAAATTAAAAAGCAAGTGGGAAGGACCTTACATAGTCAGAACCATGCACGATAATGGAAGTATAGAAATATCAGATATGTCACCTTGTGTAGAGCCGTTCGTGGTTAATGGGCAGATGCTGAAGTACTTCGTAGAGACTACTGATCATCTGGCCCGTATTGAAGTGATCTATTTTGTACAGGACTCATGATCTTTTTTTTCACTTCATCTCATCCTGTATAAAATCTTTTGAGCCATTCGATTTCTGGAGATCCGCAACACTTTTATATTCTTCGTAGACCACAATTGTCCCCATTTTTGCTCATCTTCTATGCTTAGGATACCATATCCTAAGTATAGGGGGGACTGATTGTTCGTTGATTTGCGTTTTATATTTTGTTCTGATACTTTTATATATCCTTTCTTTTCAAATCACTGGTCTCCGATTTTTGGCTACACTCTTTTCTATACTTAGGATGCCTTATCCTAAGTATAGGGGGGGACCGAGTGATTTCTATGATTTTGTTCTCTTTATTCCTTTTGTTCCTTCATTGTATATTCTTTTCACTCAATCACCTCATTTTTGCTCTTCCGTTATACCTACGATGACATGATCGTTAGTATAGGGGGGTTGATTGACTTGTATTTTATATTCTTTTTCATCCACTTTTACTTAGCACGAGTTATGTCCTCCTGATGAATCCACGTTTCATCATCTTTATTCTATCATTTTGGCCTTAAAAACCCTAGTAAATGCGTGTAAATAGGCTTAATATAGGCATTTTAGCATTCATGCATATGTGTGTAAATATTGTATAAAATGCGGTTTTTAAAGCCAAAATAATAGAATAAAGAAAAGAAAAGAAAAAAGAATAAAATATTGTAAATATTTTATGACCCGAAACCCCGAGACCTAGGCATCTTGATGAATAAGTCGACAAGGAATAAAGTAGGGGGAGATAAGGGCCAAAATACAGATAAAATATCTATAGTTTTTATTCATTCTTTATTCATTTTGGGACCCATTTTTGGTTCCACTTTTTATTCATCAAATAAAGAAACTTTGTACATGAAAGTTGTAGATAATTTAATAAATAAAAATACAAAATTGATTTCACAGAAAAATAATATACAGATAAAAAGTTATGGTCTGAATAAAAATCCAGAATGCCAACTTCCCAGACCCGTATCTCACAAATAAAAACTCCAAATGCAGCGTACTCACCTTTAATTGTATATAGAAGAAAATAATCTAATTAATGGTGGTGGTTTCGCATTTGGCGGAGCTACGGTTTGAAAGTTGACTTTTGGACCCACATTGTATACTTGTACATATTAAAATATTCAATTTATTAACTATTTATTATTTTTATAATTTTATATTTTTATAATGTTGTAAATAATACTTATAATAATTATGTGTATTAAAATCAGAATAAAAATGCAAAGAAAAATTAAAATAAAAATGAACATATAAAGAATACATAGGTACATTACCTATATATATACCTATATGAAACATACTTGTATTTTATTAAATATACAAAACATATCAGAAAAATAAAATAAAAATATATTTATGTATATAAAAGTATTTTATAATTTTAGAAAATAAAACCAAAATAAAATAAATTAAAAATACCTAAATAAAAATAAAATACTTAAATACATAGATATAGATACCTATAGGGGCATAAATGCAAACTTGTAAAAATAAGTCTCATAAAAATAAATAAAAATCACCATAAAATAATTTATAAAAAAATAAACATTTTTTATTTTATAACCAAAATCTAAATAAATCATTTTTTATTTTTTATTGAATTTCTTAGCATTTTTGCCAAGGCTTTTTCTGGTTGGTCCACGTGGACCAACCAGAGCTCGTCCTTGGCTGACCTCGGTCAACTCTCTGACCGAGGTCTGGCTATTGTCAGAATGTATTTTCCTTGGACTTTGAGGATTTTTCCAGACCAAATCTTTCACCGTTTGGCCTCGGTTTCTTCACGACTTTTGAAGATCTATGATCCACCTAGCTCGCCCATGCATCATTTTGGCATTTTGACCAAAGATTCGCCCGTGACACGCCCTTGAACATCGCGCCTCGTCAACCCTTCAAAAGAGGACCCCCGACTTCGATTTGAATTTTGATCCCTCTTCCACCATCCTTTACCGAACCCTAGGGAATCCTTCGAGTCCTTGGTGACAGCAGCGACTCAGGGAGCCCGTTTGCGTGAAGATCGGCGTTGAACCGAGGTTGATCCATTCACTCGTCGGAGCTCCGCCTCAAGGTCTGACCTTCGTCTCCGGTGAGC
This sequence comes from Ottelia alismoides, assembly GCA_037367405.1. Taxonomy (NCBI): domain Eukaryota; kingdom Viridiplantae; phylum Streptophyta; class Magnoliopsida; order Alismatales; family Hydrocharitaceae; genus Ottelia; species Ottelia alismoides. Next base: position 570,303 of record JAZKJV010011288.1, on the reverse strand, counting down.
CTCCCTCCTTTCTCTTTGCATTTTCTTGTAGCTTAGACTCAGATTAGTCTAGTACCATAGCAGTTTTTAGAGAGGTGGTGTATTTTGCCGAGAATCCTTCCTTGATTTCACAGCGGAGCTCCGCTCTGCCTCCGCCTTCCGGCCATTCCACTACACCGCATCCGCCCTGATCACCATCATCTCGTTCCTCCTCGCTCCCTCTCGCTCCGCTGCACCTTCATTCAAGCTGATCTCGCTCAGATCAGCATATCTGTGAGTCCTTCTCCACCGCTCGCCGGACTCATTTCGCCCGACGCATTAGCCATCCATCTCACCCCTAAACTATCCCAGTCGTGTCGCATTTGTTTTCCGCGTCTAACCCTGCAGAGAGGAGCCAAGGAGAAGGCTCAATCGAGCCTCATCGTTCCAGGGAAGACGTCCCCAGGCCACCTTCGTCGTCTGAGCACATCAGAGCTTCCCGAGCCCATCTGATCCATTCCATCGACGCGGAGGACCCCCAGGACCATTTTGCCCTAGGTCCTGGGCTGGAGGAGGCCGTGTGTCGGCCGGAATCACCGATCGAAGCCACCTGCGGCCGGTGTTCTTGGAGATCATCCAGGCGCCGTCGGATCTGGCTTGTTCTTGGCGCGCTTCAGCTGCCGTTGGATCACGTGCACCTTCAGCCGTCCGATTGTCAAGCAGCATCTAATCGTGGCCATCCACGAGCGAACCGTCATCGACTATTCTGGAGCGGCCACGTGGCTTAAGTGAGGCACCATCCACCGTCCGCCAGCGCCCCAGCGCAGGCCGTCCGATCGAGACTTCAAGACTTGATCTTAGCCATTATAACCCAAGGGGTATCGCTCCCTCCGCGCGCCGACACGTGTCCCCTGGAGAATCAACAGCCGTCGGATCGCCAAGGTCTGGGATTTTTGCACATTAAGCCCGACCGTTTTGCAATTCGTATTTAGTTCTAAATATTTCATCTGCTGTAGTTTTATTTCTGTAACATTTGCAACACGGCCCCCTTAACTTTTTGTATTCACATTTGTGCCCCTGCCTGGGCGCGTGCAACGCACGTGCGTAAGGGGGATTTTGCAAAGGGCACCTCTGCATCTTTGGCTGTTGTTCTTTAGTCCACAGAATATTTAATCCAGTAGTATTTTTGTGTGAAAATTTCAAGCGTGCCCCTTATTGTTTTATCTATTTGCATAAATGCCCCTGGCCGTGTGTAGTTTCTTGCTGTAGTCTCTATTTTTATGCATGCATCTATAAAACCCCAAAAAATCCTCAAAAATCAGATTAAGCTCCTGTTGCATAGTAGTTCATCATCATATTTTTATTTTTAGTAATTATTGCATTTTATTATTTATAAAAATTCAAAAATAGCTATTTTCAGCCCTGTTTGCATTAGAAAATACCAAAAAAATATAAAAACACTCCAGAAAAATTCCAAAAAAAATATATATTGTGTCTTTTAGTTTGTTTTAACTCCCAGCCAAAAATCATTAAAAATCTCATAAGAAAAACACTAAAAATTTAAAAACACTCAAAAACTTCAAAAAAATATAAAAATAGCAGAAAAATCCAAAAATAGCAAACTCAGTTCCTGTTTGTTCTTTATTTTGTCCTTTTTATTGGAAAAATAGTGTGAAAGATTTTGGTTGCTGTTTGTTAATTTTAACTTGCATTTTTGTCACAGCCAGCCCTGTTTCCACTGTTTAGCCCTATTTCAGTAATTAAAAATACCAAAAACACCTAGAAAAATCCCCAAAAATCACAAAAACAGTAGAAGACCCTAAAAATACCAAAAACATTTTATTTCTGAATTTTTGAGTATTTTTGTGCATTTTTATAAATGTTTTAGTTTGTCTTTTATTACTTTGCCTTTACTTTCCAATATTGAAAAAAGATAAAAAAATATAAAATATAAATTATAAAAATTAGAAAATTAAAAACCAAATACAAAATTGAAAAAAAAATAAAAAAAATAAAAATCAAAAACCCACAAAAATTTTAGATTGGTTAAGTAACTTGTTAGACCTAGGTTTGGATTTTTATCTGTGCTCTCCACCTTTGCTCCTTGTGTTCGACCCCTACTTACTTGCCATTGTACATTTTTAGTAGGGTATAATAAATTTTAATCCTTGCTAGTCATTCTCTGATTGATTGTGTGGGTTAATTGTTGAAGACCGAGGAAGTTTGAGCAGTCGCACCAGCGACAGTGAGTCTGACTTGTTAGACCGCTATTTAGCGGCTCTCGCATTCTCGCTTTTCAAATGGCGCCGTTGCCGGGGAGCATCAGCTTGTAGAGTATCTTTGGGTCTTTCTAGTCACTTAGCCATTTTTGCTTATTTATATTTTGTGTATTATTTATTTTGAATTGTCTGACATCTCTTTGTTTTCTTGCGAGGGACCGCCGACCGAGGAGGATCGCCTAGGGGATCCTGAGCAGCCTTGGGAGGAGGAGTCGGCTATTCTACCCTAGCCGACAGGAGAGAGCAGGAAGACTAGAGAGAGAGAGTTGTTTTATTTTTGTGAGAGAGAGTAGTTGATTAATTTGTAATAATACAGGACTCAGACACTTGGACAATTCGGGCCTAATTTCCGGGTGTTTGTTCACCCGGGGGCTCACCGCGGATTTTATCGAGTTTTTATCGCTGTCATTTTCCGGTTTTGTTTTCATTTTTCACTTTCTTTTGTGGATTGAGCTCTTAGTTCTAGGTCTGCTTGATTCGATTAGAATAGGTCCAAACACCTAATTATATTTGCATACTCCTATAGATTCGTATTTGGACTTAGACTAATTAAACAGCTAGCTAGTAACTTCCAAATCCACGCGCCGCGAGCTCACACCCGAACAAGCGCTTTCTCCTACTCCAAATGTGTTGGGCAGAGGAGGGGTGAGCCAAGACCGGACACTCGGATTGGGAATTATTAGCTAGCTTGTGGTTCTTCACGCTAGCAGTTGCCTGTTCTAGGACGATTTCCGCATTGCATAACCGGCATATAGATTAGGTTTATAAATTTCTGCCTTGCATCCCGCATGGAGAGAGCTGGGATTCACTGTAAGTCTTCTCACTTGGCATTCATCATATAGGCACAAAGGTGAGATTTCCATCTTGGTGCCGACTTGCATTGGTTTTTCCCGACTCTTTTCTCCCTCTGATTTTGGACATATTAGGATAAAGAAAATACAAAATCGTTAGGCGCTTGTTTGAATCTACTCAAATGAAGCGATAACACAAAAAAATTAAAAAAGGGACTGCTAAGAAAACTTTGACCTAAATTAAAATTGGTAACTGGACTCATTGATTGGGGAGAGTAACACCCTCACTTGTTTTCAGGTTGCATGGGAAGGTCTCCTTCCAAGTGAGTTGAGCGTTCGTAAGGATTAGAGCCCCAAACCCAACTTGTGGCTGCCTTGTGTATCGCCTGGATTTCCAAAGTATTGGCGCTACTATCGTACGTAGTCGAGTAGGGCTTGGTCGCCAGTGGTGACTCACTATTGTGTGAGCGCCGACCTTGTCCGAAGTACCGAGCATAGGCCACGCCTTCACGGGGGTGTCTGTCTCACCGGCTGCGTCCGAGTAGGATCTTGCACGCTCACAGGTGATTCCGTTGCGAGTGAGATCCGAAGTACCGGTTTCGCCTATCGGCTTCCTCCCTCTATTTCTTTGGCTGAGTAGGGATCCAGGAAGGGTTACAAGGACCTTAAAAAGCGCAAGTTACAGGTCACACAGGAGGAGGATAAGTACGGGAATACTTTTCCGTCAGTACTCTCGCTCCTATAGGCGTAGCGCTCTAAGGACTCGTTGAAAGATAAATTCCTGAAATCAAGATAAAAATTACAAAGATAACAGCCGAACCTTCACGGCTTCACGCGTTGAGTTGGTGAACTCCCTTGTCTTGTGTTTGATTGCCAATCACATTTAGGTCAAGATCAAAAATATCGCGCCTTTGCGCAATTTTGCTCCCCTTCTATTTGACCCTTGCTCATTGTGAGCCTTCTACTGTTTTGCAATCCTCTTTATTTCTTGTTACCCTCGTGATCTTCATCCAACATCCATTCCTCTTGATCTTCGCAAGATGTCGCTACACGGATGGTTTAGTCGGGACCTTGCCGACACCCACATCGATTCCGTGCGATCGACGTCTCCAATAAAGAGGGGTGATCTCCGAAGAGTTAATTCGGATCTTGCGGATGTCTCTTTGGACTCCCCTATTCTCGCCTCTTTCAATACTTGCCTTTCTCCAATTAACCCGCTATTCGGGATGGACTCGCAACCCGAACTAGCTCTTCCCCTTTCAATACACCGGGACTACTCTTATCCCCGAAATAACCCCTTGTGGATGGAGGTCGATTTCAGTCAATATCATATGCTCCGTTCACAACATTCTGGGATTGACCTTGGTCCCAGATTCATCTCAACAGTTGGTGCTGAGGAAGATACTGATCAGGGTTTACTCCGTCATGCAGATCTTCAACCCGATCAAGAGTCAGAGATTCAAGTACAGTCTGAGATGGCAGGAGGAAGAGGGAAAGGACCACAGCCCCAGCATGAGCCTGAAGACAATGCGGCAGAAGGACAATATACTACGCAGGGTGAGGTCAACAGTCAATTGCTGGCTTCCATTCAAGCCATTCAGCAGCAGTTGACCAATCAGGCTTTAGCCCAGAATGCCTTTCAGGACATGCTGAATGATCTGAGGAGGAGGGCCGATGCAAGAGACGGCCGACGGGAGGATGATCCCAATTTCGAGGAAGTCAATGATGAGTTCTCAGTGGGACCTGACTTTGATGCAGCAGAAGAGGATCCACCGCAGCCCAAGCCCACGCTCAAGCAGACATACAACCCAGGAGCAGGGCGCATCACTGAGTGGATTCAGATTCCACGTATGCATGCTCACTTCGAGCTGAAGCCATAGTTTCTGTCACTGCTTCCCACTTTTCATGGAAACACCACTGAGGAGCCATATATTTTCCTCAAGAAGTTCAACCGCATCTGCTCCACCGCTCACTACCCCGGAGTTCCCCTGGATGTGATCAAGATGACCGCATTCTCTTTCAGCCTTCAAGACAAGGCCCTTTATTGGGTCGATCATCTCGGGAAGGTCGTCACCACCTGGGAGGAACTAAAATCTGCTTTCCTCCACAAATTCTATCCTCTGGGGAGATTAAACCAGATGCGTGCCCGGATCTCCAGTTTCTGCCAGCAGCCCCACGAGACGATCCATGAAGCATGGGAGAGATTCAAGGATCTCCAGGAGAAGTGCCCCCACCATGAAATACCCAAGACCAGTCTCGTGCAACACTTCTTTGGGGGGCTATCATTTGAGAGCCAAAAGCTCGTGGATGCAGCTTGCGGCGGTTCACATTTTAATAAGGACGAGGATGTCGTATGGAATGTCTTTGAAGAAATGGCTGAGGGAGAAGCAGCCCAATCCTCATCCCGGGTATACATGAAACCACCAACCGCCATCAGCAAGCCAGTTAACATGGCTTCTCACACTGAGGACAAAGATGAAAGCTCCAACCTGAGTATCATTGGGAGCCACTTGTCCAAAGTGGACATCATTGAGAAGAGGTCGCATGACCTCGAAAAACTGGCAGTTATAGAGAAGAGGACCCAAGGTCTGGAGAAGCTCGACCAGATTTCCCAGCAGCTGGAGCAGCTCGTCCGAGCACTGAATGCAAACATGTGCAACGCTGTGTCCACCTCTGCCGAGCCGAACGCTGAAAAGAAGGAGCCTACAATGCAGCAAAATCCTCAGCCGACTCCACCGCAGCCCCAGCCAGTCCAGCACGTATACTACGTGCAGGTCCCGGAGCAGCAACCGCAGCCTCAGGCACAGATGGTTGTATATCAACCAGAGCACCAACCCGCGTACTCTGAGCAGTTCTCTCCACCCCCGCCGCTGATCCAGGAGATCAATGGCGTCTGGAACAACGAAGCGCAGCTGACCCGTCCTCAGGGACACTCTCAGGGTCAGAACATGGGCAACAGGCCTTTCCAGCAGCAATACCAGGGTGGAAGACCATTCCAGCAGCCCTACCAGTACCAGCCTCCCTCACATGGAAACACGTGGAGGCAGAATTACCAACATGGGCCTCAGCAGTCCGGGTATCGTGGACAAGGATATCACCAGCAACCGGCTGCACAATACAACCAACACCCGTCACAGTACTCCTCAAACCCCCCTCCTCAACAATTCACACAAGGATACCAGTCACAATCTCAACTTCCATACCCGCAGTCTAGACCCCAGCTGGGGGAATCTTCTGAGATTGTGCCGGTCAATCCGGCCCTGGCCTGTTTGGAACAGTTGATGAAGAATATGGCCGAGATGACCCAGAAGATCGACGACCTGACGGCAACCAAAACCGTCATACCAGCCCAGGTCGAAGCCAATCCTAACAATTTCCGACGCAAGGAGCAGGTAGCCGGCAGTGTCCAACCCGAATCAGGTGAACTTAATTGTTTTTTATCTAACGCTGTTACTCTCAGGAGCGGTAGGACACTCCAGCCATCGGCGACGGCGAAAGGAAAGCACATTGCATCTGACGGGGAGTCGTCAGCCCAGCCAACACCAGGGCCAGCAAGCATTTTGGGAGCAGCACCAGCATTCAGAAAATCACAAAAAAATGAAGAAAACAGAAAAACACAAAAAGATAGCAGAAACCTCGGTGGAGACCGGCCAGCATTGGAGACGCCTGCACCCGCATCACAGTCAGCTCCTGACAGGAGGAGCACCGCACCTGCAGCAAGTCCAACGCCAGCACCCGAAGCCGAGCCTGTTGTTTTTGGTCCACAAATTGTAGATGAATCCAGTCCTTTTTGTCATCTACCTGTAAACAACAACACAGACACTATTTTGAATGAAATTGGAGAAGAGTTTGTAAATATTCCTTTTCCTGAAGCAATGAAAAAACACAAAAAAATGAAAAATTTGAAAAGTGCTTTGTCTGATCCTGCTATTATAGAAATCATTCAGAATTTGGTGTTAAACATGCCATTAATGAAAGCTCTTGAGTACATGCCAGCTGTGAAGAAAGGACTTAAAGAGGCATGTACAACCAAGCGCAGGCCAACCCCCCATAACTCCCGAAGCAAAGGTGGTAAATCTGAAAAGCACATCCTCACTATGGCCACCGTCAATGCTATCAGCAACCTCCCGGACAAAAAGCCAGATATGGGAGCACCTCTTGTACGTTGTCAAATGTTCGATCAAGAGTTCGAACGAACACTCCTCGACAGCGGGTCTTCTGTCAATTTGATGCCAGCGTCACTACTCACCGAGTTCAAGCTAGGACCGCTCAAGCCCACGAAGATGATTCTGCAGTTCGCAGACAAGTCAGTAAAGCGGCCTAGGGGCCTGCTGGAGGACGTAATTGTCACGGTTCAGGGAAAGTCATTCCCGGCCGATTTTGTGGTGTTAGACATGGACGTCCCTTCTCCATTACTCCTCACCCCGATCATACTGGGAAGACCATTTCTGCGTACATCAAACGCAGTAGTGAATTATGGGACAGGAGAAATCACGTTCGGTGCTGGAAATGAAACTATCAAAGTAGAGACCCTGTCTGAGGGAATGCCAGTGGAACCAACATCTGCGTCATGTGCAAGGGTGATCGAGAATGATGAAGATTGCGATTTTCTGGCAGAGATTCAAGATACCAACTTATTCCTGGAAGATAATGAGATCCACGGACTCCTCCGATCCGAGGAGGAAGTGGAGACCGCAGTCGAATTCCCTTGTATCAATCAAGATGAGGAACTTGCTGATGCACTACAAGACACTGATGTGGGGTTGATATGCCTTCAGAACCAAGAGCCGAGTTTGGTAGCATCTTCGGACGAAGATCAAATCATTGAAGAATTCTGTCAGGATCTGAGAGAGGAAACAGAGCAGATTATGGTGGACACTGCACAGTTGAAAGAATCACCACCTGTATTAATCGCTGAGGTCACCACTGAAGCAGCTCAGACCCCGCCAGAGCTGAAATCTCTGCCCTCCAATATGAAGTATGCCTTCCTTGCAGGAGAACCGAATATGTACCCGGTCATCATCAATGCGCATCTGACCGAAGATCAAGAATCTCGTCTGATGGAGGTTCTTGAACGTAACCGCAAGGCGATAGGCTGGCGAACCTCTGATCTCCACGGGATCAATCCGTCACTCTGTTCGCATCGCATCTTTCTGGAGGAAAACAGCAGACCCTCTCGTGAACTGCAAAGAAGATTAAATCCGAACCTGCGAGAGGTGGTTATGAAAGAAATCCAGAAATGGTGTGATGCGGGATTCATTTATCCCATCTCCGACAGCAAATGGGTGAGCCCTCTGCATGTTGTGCCCAAGAAATCCGGGATCACCATTGTGAAAAATGACAAAGGAGAGGAGATCGCAACCAGAGTACCGACTTCTTGGCGAGTGTGCGTAGACTACAGAAGACTCAATCTCGCCACCAAGAAGGATCATTTTCCGCTACCCTTCATCGACCAGATCTTGGAGAGATTGGCCGCGAAGGAATATTTCTGTTTCTTGGACGGTTACTCTGGGTATAATCAAGTTGCTATTGCTCCTGAAGACCAAGAGAAGACCACGTTCACCTGTCCTTTTGGCACATATGCCTTCAGACGGATGCCGTTCGGGCTTTGCAACGCCCCAGCCACATTTCAGAGGTGTATGCTTGCAGTTTTTGCTGATATGGTGGGTAGCTTTCTCGAGGTCTTTATGGATGATTTTTCGGTCTATGGGGATTCATTTGATCAATGTCTGGATTATCTAGACCGAGTCTTACGGAGGTGCTGCGAAGTAAATCTTGTGCTCTCCTGGGAGAAGAGCAATTTCATGGTGACTGAAGGCATCGTGCTGGGTCACGTTGTTTCTAAACGTGGCATGGAAGTTGACCCAGCCAAGGTGGATGTAATTTCTAAGCTGGAGCCACCTACAAACATCAAGCAAGTCCGGTCATTCTTGGGCCATGTCGGTTTTTACCGACGATTTATTAAAGATTTCAGCAAATTGGCCAGACCGCTGACTGAGTTGCTTGGCAAGGACAGTGAGTTCATTGTAGACGACCGTGTGCTCCTTGCCTTTAATCAGTTGAAAGAACTCATCACGCAGGCCCCTGTCCTACAGCCACCGATTTGGACTCAGCCTTTCGAGATTATGACCGATGCGTCGGATTATGCCATCGGAGCTGTACTGGGGCAGAGAAAAGACAATGTACCGTTTGCAATTCACTACGCTAGCCGAACGCTCGATGAAGCTCAGCGAAACTATACTGTTACTGAAAAGGAGCTGCTAGCGGTAGTCTTTGCTTTGGAGAAGTTCAGATCTTACCTTCTTGGGTCCAAAGTTATCATCTACACTGATCATTCGGCCATTAGGTATTTACAGCAGAAGAAGGATGCCAAACCACGTCTTATCCGGTGGATCCTTCTCCTCCAAGAGTTTGACATGGAGATCAGAGATAAACCTGGGGTAAAGAATGTAGTGGCCGATCATCTGTCAAGATTTCCTGAACCGGAGTCTCCTGAGCTAAACTTGCAGCCTATCACAGAGACCTTTCCAGATGAATCGATTCTGTCTGTCGCCTCACTTCCTTGGTATGCGGACATCGTGAATTATCTAGTTGCCAAGAAAATCCCACAAGACTGGCCTAAGTCGAAAGTAGACAGATTTTTGTCTAAAATCCATTTCTACCAGTGGGAAGACCCGTATCTGTTTCGTGAGGGAGCCGATTGCATCTGGAGAAGGTGTATACCTCAGGAGGAGGTTCCAAGTGTCCTCGCTTTATGTCATGATCAAGATTCTGGAGGACATCATTCAGGAAAACGGACGGCAGCAAAAGTTCTTCAAAGTGGCCTCTGGTGGCCTTCATTGTTCAAAGATGCAGATGAATACGTCAAAGGTTGCACTGACTGTCAGAAGATGGGTGAAACCATAGGAATGAGAGACACGATGCCTCTAAAGTACATTCAGATCTCAGATGTCTTTGACGCATGGGGGATCGACTTTATGGGCCCGTTTCCTAATAGTCAGGGTTATGAGTATATTCTGCTTGCTGTCGATTATGTCAGTCGTTGGGTGGAGGCTATCCCCGCCCGAGCCGCCGACAGTCGGACTGTCTGTAGATTCTTACGAGATCACATCATAGCACGGTTCGGGATTCCCAAGATCCTCATATCTGACGGGGGCAGCCATTTCATAAACAGAGAGGTGAAGAAGCTGACCCAAGAATTCTGCATCGAGCATCGTGTTGCTTCACCCTATCACCCGCAGTCCAATGGCTTAGCTGAATGTTCAAACAGGGAGATCAAGACAATTTTACAGAAACTTGTGCGTCCGGATCGCAAGAACTGGTCTCAGCTGCTTGATTCCGTTCTTTGGGCTTACCGAACAGCGTACAAGTCACCCTTGGGAATGTCTCCCTACCGCCTGGTGTATGGCAAGCCATGCCACTTGCCCGTGGAACTTATTCATAAATCCTTATGGGCCATTAACATCTGTAATTTGGACTCCAAGCAAGCAGGACAGCACAGGAAATTGGATCTGAACAGATTACTGGAATTCAGAGATTATGCATATGACAACAGCCTAATGTACAAGGAAAAGGTAAAAACATGGCATGATAAGCACATCCGCCACAAGTCCTTTGATCCAGGTCAGAAGGTATGGTTGTTCGATGCGAAATTAAAGATCTTTCCAGGCAAATTGAAGAGCAAATGGACTGGGCCGTTTGTAGTTAGGCAGGTGCGTGACAACGGAAGTGTCTTGATATCCAATCTGTCAGCTGACGCACAGCCTTTTGTAGTCAATGGACAGCTTCTGAAACCATACCTCGAACATGACACATTCATGGCCGTCGTTGACTCGATTCAAGTAATCTATGAGGATGAGTTGAATATCTTGAAGGAGACAGAGGAAGGCAAAGCACATCAAAACATTTTTGAATGATTTTTCCTTTCCGTCTTTTCTTCTTTTCTTCTTTCCTTCTTTTATCTTATTCTACCGAATTGATGCCATCCCTTTCATCACTGCTACACTTAGGATGTACTCTATCCTAAGTATAGGGGGGATGTGCATCCCGAGTTGTTCATACCCAATCTCATCTCTTTTCTTCTTTTCTTCTTTTCTTCTTTCCCTCTTCTATCCCCTTTTTCTACCGAAAAGGTGCCGCCCTTGTAGACAGTTTTCCATACTTAGGACGTACTTTGTCCTAAGTATAGGGGGGTTGGCACCCCGAGTTGCTCTATCCTTTTCGATCCTCTCCATTGTATCCTCTTCTTGTCTATACTTAGGGATATCTTACCCTAAGTATAGGGGGAGACAATCTGAGTACGATCTGTTCATTCCCACCCTTGACCCTCCCTGCTTTGTGTACAGTCTGCTATACTTAGGATTATTTGATCCTAAGTATAGGGGGGACGGTCAACTTCTCATTGATTCATTCATTCTTTAGACTTGCCTATACTTAGTACGCGTTATGTCTTCTTTTTTCTCTCCGATCTATGAGGACATAGCTCAAGCTAAGTATAGGGGGGTCGTATATACTACGTATATACTTTAGCCATAACTCGTACTTTCATAATAATATAGCTACTAATTCTTTAAAAATTCATTAAAAAGACCTAATAAAATGATGTGGTTATTCCTCAAATTCTTTTTATATTTACTGATTAATAAATCAGGTGAAAATGTTTTTTGCCAAATGTTTGAAAAATAGTTTGAAAATCCTCGTGATCATTTATTTGAAAACTATTTTGAAAATATTTTGTTTCGTGTTTTCAACCTGTGTAAAAATGCGTGGTTTGTAAAACTTATTTTCTTCGTGTGAAATAAAATGTTTGAAAAATGATTTGCAAATGGTTTGAAAAAATGGTTGCAAAAATGATTTGAAAAACCTATATATACTGTTTTGAAAGCCTTTGCAAAATGATTTTCAAATGTGTGTAAAATGTTTGTAAAAACTATTTTGGACTATAGTTTTCAAAAATTGTGTGTAAAATTGTTTTCAAATAAGTTTGAGGAATATACACATCACACCAAAATCCACTATATATGTATATATGTATAAAATTGACTACTTATCCTGTAAATTCTTAAAATCCACTTCTTGTAAATATAAGAAGCACTCCCGTGTACATATTTTAACCTATTTTTCAGCCAAAACCTTTTTGTTTTCAAAAAGCCCAAAAACATTTGCAAAAATTAAAATCCAAAAACATTTGAAAAATCTTTTTGAAAAAAAATACAAAAAAAAAAATTGCATCTGCACATGCACGCATCATATTTTCAAAAACCCATAAAAAGTTCAAAATCTTGAAAATTGCATCACAAAAATATTTTCTGCATTGCATTGCATAGCATTCGCATTTTTCGGATTGAGTTTGATAGTTGAACAAGTCTAAGTAAAATCCGAAGATTGGAGCTTGATTGAACCTTATAATCTACCTAATAACAGGAACCTTATAGGAACTGGGTTTGAGGTACTTCAGGTCTAGTTGACTTAATTCTTTGAGGATCACGGGACTTGGTTCAATGGATTCTTGATTGCCTAAGTAGAGTATTTCGGAGCACACGCACGACTCTTGTTGATAATGACCTAACTTGGACACCTGCACCTTTCACATGGCTCAACTCAATTGGAGTGGTGAGGGGATTGGATTTGCCGGTATGAGACGCACACAAGTGGAAACATTTGTCCTCCTCTAGGGAGGGAAGTGCACCCCAAACCGTCCAGTGATTAGGAAGTCTAAAGACAGGAGGCTGTGGGTTGCGATAAAGCTTCAAAAGAGGGATAGTCTACTGGCTCAAGAGGAAAAACTCCTTATGTAAATGCTGCTGTGAATAGTATTTCAAAAAAAAAAAAAAGTTCAGGCATGTACAAAAATAAAAAGCCTGCAAAGTATGTACATATGTGTAAAGTCAATAAGCAAGCTTGAGTTCCAAAGTCATATCATGTGAGCCTGCAGCAGGATGACTTGACTACACTGGTCTTGCATCCAAGGATAGGTAGCTACACTGGCTACCGTCCATTCTTCTCTTCACCCCCTCCTCTTGAGCTGGTTGTCACTTGAACTTAGAAGGGAATACCCCGCTCCTCGAGGATGGAGTTGCTGGATTGGGGAATCATTGGGTCGTCATACTGGAGAAGTCAGTCTCTTTGTCATTCTAGTTGGGGAGAGCCACCATCACTTACACTGTACAAGTCAGATTCATAGTCGTAAGAGTTTGCGTATGAGTTGAGATATTTCTGACCTGGCTATTGAGGAGACTTGAGCAGAGTTTTGGGATTCTCAAGGACTGTTGGATTTCAAATTCGGTTCTCAATAAGGTTCCGCCCGCACTAAATTTACAAAGGTCCGACTTAAGCTCCAAACTTTGATTTTGTGAAGACAAGTTTGATAATTAAACTTAGTCCACCTTTCTTCTTTTTCTTTTCTTTGATTTTCTCTTCTGCACTTATTGCATAAGTGTTTGCTAGGGGCTAGCAAAGGCAAGTATAGGGGGATGATGAATCCACGTTTCATCATCTTTATTCTATCATTTTGGCCTTAAAAACCCTAGTAAATGCGTGTAAATAGGCTTAATATAGGCATTTTAGCATTCATGCATATGTGTGTAAATATTGTATAAAATGCGGTTTTTAAAGCCAAAATAATAGAATAAAGAAAAGAAAAGAAAAAAGAATAAAATATTGTAAATATTTTATGACCTGAAACCCCGAGACCTAGGCATCTTGATGAATAGGTCGACAAGGAATAAAGTAGGGGGAGATAAGGGCCAAAATACAGATAAAATATCTATAGTTTTTATTCATTCTTTATTCATTTTGGGACCCATTTTTGGTTCCACTTTTTATTCATCAAATAAAGAAACTTTGTACATGAAAGTTGTAGATAATTTAATAAATAAAAATACAAAATTGATTTCACAGAAAAATAATATACAGATAAAAAGTTATGGTCTGAATAAAAATCCAGAATGCCAACTTCCCAGACCCGTATCTCACAAATAAAAACTCCAAATGCAGCGTACTCACCTTTAATTGTATATAGAAGAAAATAATCTAATTAATGGTGGTGGTTTCGCATTTGGCGGAGCTACGGTTTGAAAGTTGACTTTTGGACCCACATTGTATACTTGTACATATTAAAATATTCAATTTATTAACTATTTATTATTTTTATAATTTTATATTTTTATAATGTTGTAAATAATACTTATAATAATTATGTGTATTAAAATCAGAATAAAAATGCAAAGAAAAATTAAAATAAAAATGAACATATAAAGAATACATAGGTACATTACCTATATATATACCTATATGAAACATACTTGTATTTTATTAAATATACAAAACATATCAGAAAAATAAAATAAAAATATATTTATGTATATAAAAGTATTTTATAATTTTAGAAAATAAAACCAAAATAAAATAAATTAAAAATACCTAAATAAAAATAAAATACTTAAATACATTGATATAGATACCTATAGGGGCATAAATGCAAACTTGTAAAAATAAGTCTCATAAAAATAAATAAAAATCACCATAAAATAATTTATAAAAAAATAAACATTTTTTATTTTATAACCAAAATCTAAATAAATCATTTTTTATTTTTTATTGAATTTCTTAGCATTTTTGCCAAGGCTTTTTCTGGTTGGTCCACGTGGACCAACCAGAGCTCGTCCTTGGCTGACCTCGGTCAACTCTCTGACCGAGGTCTGGCTATTGTCAGAATGTATTTTCCTTGGACTTTGAGGATTTTTCCAGACCAAATCTTTCACCGTTTGGCCTCGGTTTCTTCACGACTTTTGAAGATCTATGATCCACCTAGCTCGCCCATGCATCATTTTGGCATTTTGACCAAAGATTCGCCCGTGACACGCCCTTGAACATCGCGCCTCGTCAACCCTTCAAAAGAGGACCCCCGACTTCGATTTGAATTTTTATCCCTCTTCCACCATCCTTTACCGAACCCTAGGGAATCCTTCGAGTCCTTGGTGACAGCAGCGACTCAGGGAGCCCGTTTGCGTGAAGATCGGCGTTGAATCGAGGTTGATCCATTCACTCGCCGGAGCTCCGCCTCAAGGTCTGAACTTCGTCTCCGGTGAGCCTCCCTCCTTTCTCTTTGCATTTTCTTGTAGCTTAGACTCAGATTAGTCTAGTATCATAGCAGTTTTTAGAGAGGTGGTGTATTTTGCCGAGAATCCTTCCTTGATTTCACAGCGGAGCTCCGCTCCGCCTCCGCCTTCCGGCCATTCCACTACACCGCATCCGCCCCGATCACCATCATCTCGTTCCTCCTCGCTCCCTCTCGCTCCGCCGCACCTTCATTCAAGCTGATCTCGCTCAGATCAGCATATCTGTGAGTCCTTCTCCACCGCTCGCCGGACTCATTTCGCCCGACGCATTAGCCATCCATCTCACCCCTAAACTATCCCAGTCGTGTCGCATTTGTTTTCCGCGTCTAACCCTGTAGAGAGGAGCCAAGGAGAAGGCTCAATCGAGCCTCATCGTTCCAGGGAAGACGTCCCCAGGCCACCTTCGTCGTCTGAGCACATCAGAGCTTCCCGAGCCCATCTGATCCATTCCATCGACGCGGAGGACCCCCAGGACCATTTTTCCCTAGGTCCTGGGCTGGAGGAGGCCGTGTGTCGGCCGGAATCACCGATCGAAGCCACCTGCGGCCGGTGTTCTTGGAGATCATCCAGGCGCCGTCGGATCTGGCTTGTTCTTGGCGCGCTTCAGCTGCCGTTGGATCACGTGCACCTTCAGCCGTCCGATTGTCAAGCAGCATCTAATCGTGGCCATCCACGAGCGAACCGTCATCGACTATTCTGGAGCGGCCACGTGGCTTAAGTGAGGCACCATCCACCGTCCGCCAGCGCCCCAGCGCAGGCCGTCCGATCGAGACTTCAAGACTTGATCTTAGCCGTTATAACCCAAGGGGTATCGCTCCCTCCGCGCGCCGACACGTGTCCCCTGGAGAATCAACAGCCGTCGGATCGCTAAGGTCTGGGATTTTTGCACATTAAGCCCAACCGTTTTGCAATTCGTATTTAGTTCTAAATATTTCATCTGCTGTAGTTTTATTTCTGTAACATTTGCAACACGGCCCCCTTAACTTTTTGTATTCACATTTGTGCCCCTGCCTGGGCGCGTGCAACGCACGTGCGTCAGGGGGATTTTGCAAAGGGCACCTCTGCCTCTTTGGCTGTTGTTCTTTAGTCCACAGAATATTTAATCCAGTAGTATTTTTGTGTGAAAATTTCAGGCGTGCCCCTTATTGTTTTATCTATTTGCATAAATGCCCCTGGCCGTGTGTAGTTTCTTGCTGTAGTCTCTATTTTTATGCATGCATCTATAAAACCCCAAAAATCCTCAAAAATCAGATTAAGCTCCTGTTTCATAGTAGTTCATCATCATATTTTTATTTTTAGTAATTATTGCATTTTATTATTTATAAAAATTCAAAAATAGCTATTTTAAGCCCTGTTTGCATTAGAAAATACCAAAAAAATATAAAAACACTCCAGAAAAATTCCAAAAAAAATATATTTTGTGTCTTTTAGTTTGTTTTAACTCCCAGCCAAAAATCATTAAAAATCTCATAAGAAAAACACTAAAAATTTAAAAACACTCAAAAACTTCAAAAAAATATAAAAAATAGCAGAAAAATCCAAAAATAGCAAACTCAGTTCCTGTTTGTTCTTTATTTTGTCCTTTTTATTGGAAAAATAGTGTGAAAGATTTTGGTTGCTGTTTGTTAATTTTAACTTGCATTTTTGTCACAGCCAGCCCTGTTTCCACTGTTTAGCCCTATTTCAGTAATTAAAAATACCAAAAACACCTAGAAAAATCCCCAAAAATCACAAAAACAGTAGAAGACCCTAAAAATACCAAAAAAAATTTATTTCTGAATTTTTGAATATTTTTGTGCATTTTTATAAATGTTTTAGTTTGTCTTTTATTACTTTGCCTTTACTTTCCAATATTGAAAAAAGATAAAAAAAAATATAAAATATAAATTATAAAAATTAGAAAATTAAAAACCAAATACAAAATTGAAAAAAAAATAAAAAAAATAAAAATAAAAAACCCACAAAAATTTTAGATTGGTTAAGTAACTTGTTAGACCTAGGTTTGGATTTTTATCTGTGCTCTCCACCTTTGCTCCTTGTGTTCGACCCCTACTTACTTGCCATTGTACATTTTTAGTAGGGTATAATAAATTTTAATCCTTGCTAGTCATTCTCTGATTGATTGTGTGGGTTAATTGTTGAAGACCGAGGAAGTTTGAGCAGTCGCACCAGCGACAGTGAGTCTGACTTGTCAGACCGCTATTTAGCGGCTCTCGCATTCTCGCTTTTCAAATGGCGCCGTTGCCGGGGAGCATCGGCTTGTAGAGTATCTTTGGGTCTTTCTAGTCACTTAGCCATTTTTGCTTATTTATATTTTGTGTATTATTTATTTTGAATTGTCTGACATCTCTTTGTTTTCTTGCGAGGGACCGCCGACCGAGGAGGATCGCCTAGGGGATCCTGAGCAGCCTTGGGAGGAGGAGTCGGCTATTCTACCCTAGCCGACAGGAGAGAGCAGGAAGACTAGAGAGAGAGAGTTGTTTTATTTTTGTGAGAGAGAGTAGTTGATTAATTTGTAATAATACAGGACTCAGACACTTGGACACTTCGGGCCTAATTTCCGGGTGTTTGTTCACCCGGGGGCTCACCGCAGATTTTATCGAGTTTTTATCGCTGTCATTTTCCGGTTTTGTTTTCATTTTTCACTTTCTTTTGTGGATTGAGCTCTTAGTTCTAGGTCTGCTTGATTCGATTAGAATAGGTCCAAACACCTAATTATATTTGCATGCTCCTATAGATTCGTATTTGGACTTAGACTAATTAAACAGCTAGCTAGTAACTTCCAAATCCACGCGCCGCGAGCTCACACCCGAACAAGCGCTTTCTCCTACTCCAAATGTGTTGGGCAGAGGAGGGGTGAGCCAAGACCGGACACTCGGATTGGGAATTATTAGCTAGCTTGTGGTTCTTCGCGCTAGCAGTTGCCTGTTATAGGACGATTTCCGCATTGCATAACCGGCATATAGATTAGGTTTATAAATTTCTGCCTTGCATCCCGCATGGAGAGAGCTGGGATTCACTGTAAGTCTTCTCACTTGGCATTCATCATATAGGCACAAAGGTGAGATTTCCATCTTGGTGCCGACTTGCATTGGTTTTTCCCGACTCTTTTCTCCCTCTGATTTTGGACATATTAGGATAAAGAAAATACAAAATCGTTAGGCGCTTGTTTGAATCTACTCAAAAGAAGCGATAACACAAAAAAATTAAAAAAGGGACTGCTAAGAAAACTTTGACCTAAATTAAAATTGGTAACTGGACTCATTGATTGGGGAGAGTAACACCCTCACTTGTTTTCAGGTTGCATGGGAAGGTCTCCTTCCAAGTGAGTTGAGCGTTCGTAAGGATTAGAGCCCCAAACCCAACTTGTGGCTGCCTTGTGTATCGCCTGGATTTCCGAAGTATTGGCGCTACTATCGTACGTAGTCGAGTAGGGCTTGGTCGCCAGTGGTGACTCACTATTGTGTGAGCGCCGACCTTGTCCGAAGTACCGAGCATAGGCCACGCCTTCACGGGGGTGTCTGTCTCACCGGCTGCGTCCGAGTAGGATCTTGCACGCTCACGGGTGATTCCGTTGCGAGTGAGATCCGAAGTATCGGTTTCGCCTATCGGCTTCCTCCCTCTATTTCTTTGGCTGAGTAGGGATCCAGGAAGGGTTACAAGGACCTTAAAAAGCGCAAGTTACAGGTTACACAGGAGGAGGACAAGTACGGGAATACTTTTCCGTCAGTACTCTCGCTCCTATAGGCGTAGCGCTCTAAGGACTCGTTGAAAGATAAATTCCTGAAATCAAGATAAAAATTACAAAGATAACAGCTGAACCTTACGGCTTCACGCGTTGAGTTGGTGAACTCCCTTGTCTTGTGTTTGATTGCCAATCACATTTAGGTCAAGATCAAAAATATCGCGCCTTTGCGCAATTTTGCTCCCCTTCTATTTGACCCTTGCTCATTGTGAGCCTTCTACTGTTTTGCAATCCTCTTTATTTCTTGTTACCCTCGTGATCTTCATCCAACATCCATTCCTCTTGATCTTCGCAAGATGTCGCTACACGGATGGTTTAGTCGGGACCTTGCCGACACCCACATCGATTCCGTGCGATCGACGTCTCCAATAAAGAGGGGTGATCTCCAAAGAGTTAATTCGGATCTTGCGGATGTCTCTTTGGACTCCCCTATTCTCGCCTCTTTCAATACTTGCCTTTCTCCAATTAACCCGCTATTCGGGATGGACTCGCAACCCGAACTAGCTCTTCCCCTTTCAATACACCGGGACTACTCTTATCCCCAAAATAACCCCTTGTGGATGGAGGTCGATTTCAGTCAATATCATATGCTCCGTTCACAACATTCTGGGATTGACCTTGGTCCCAGATTCATCTCAACAGTTGGTGCTGAGGAAGATACTGATCAGGGTTTACTCCGTCATGCAGATCTTCAACCCGATCAAGAGTCAGAGATTCAAGTACAGTCTGAGATGGCAGGAGGAAGAGGGAAAGGACCACAGCCCCAGCATGAGCCTGAAGACAATGCGGCAGAAGGATAATATACTACGCAGGGTGAGGTCAACAGTCAATTGCTGGCTTCCATTCAAGCCATTCAGTAGCAGTTGACCAATCAGGCTTTAGCCCAGAATGCCTTTCAGAACATGCTGAATGATCTGAGGAGGAGGGCCGATGCAAGAGACGGCCGACGGGAGGATGATCCCAATTTCGAGGAAGTCAATGATGAGTTCTCAGTGGGACCTGACTTTGATGCAGCAGAAGAGGATCCACCGCAGCCCAAGCCCACGCTCAAGCAGACATACAACCCAGGAGCAGGGCGCATCACTGAGTGGATTTAGATTCCACGTATGCATGCTCACTTCGAGCTGAAGCCACAGTTTCTGTCACTGCTTCCCACTTTTCATGGAAACACCACTGAGGAGCCATATATTTTCCTCAAGAAGTTCAACCGCATCTGCTCCACCGCTCACTACCCCGGAGTTCCCCTGGATGTGATCAAGATGACCGCATTCTCTTTCAGCCTTCAAGATAAGGCCCTTTATTGGGTCGATCATCTCGGGAAGGTCGTCACCACCTGGGAGGAACTAAAATCTGCTTTCCTCCACAAATTCTATCCTCTGGGGAGATTAAACCAGATGCGTGCCCGGATCTCCAGTTTCTGCCAGCAGCCCCACGAGACGATCCATGAAGCATGGGAGAGATTCAAGGATCTCCAGGAGAAGTGCCCCCACCATGAAATACCCAAGACCAGTCTCGTGCAACACTTCTTTGGGGGGCTATCATTTGAGAGCCAAAAGCTCGTGGATGCAGCTTGCGGCGGTTCACATTTTAATAAGGACGAGGATGTCGTATGGAATGTCTTTGAAGAAATGGCTGAGGGAGAAGCAGCCCAATCCTCATCCCGGGTATACATGAAACCACCAACCGCCATCAGCAAGCCAGTTAACATGGCTTCTCACACTGAGGACAAAGATGAAAGCTCCAACCTGAGTATCATTGGGAGCCACTTGTCCAAAGTGGACATCATTGAGAAGAGGTCGCATGACCT
Source organism: Ottelia alismoides (assembly GCA_037367405.1). Classification (NCBI taxonomy): domain Eukaryota; kingdom Viridiplantae; phylum Streptophyta; class Magnoliopsida; order Alismatales; family Hydrocharitaceae; genus Ottelia; species Ottelia alismoides. The sequence continues at coordinate 549,604 of JAZKJV010011288.1, read as the reverse complement.
CGAAAAACTGGCAGTTATAGAGAAGAGGACCCAAGGTCTGGAGAAGCTCGACCAGATTTCCCAGCAGCTGGAGCAGCTCGTCCGAGCACTGAATGCAAACATGTGCAACGCTGTGTCCACCTCTGCCGAGCCGAACGCTGAAAAGAAGGAGCCTACAATGCAGCAAAATCCTCAGCCGACTCCACCGCAGCCCCAGCCAGTCCAGCACGTATACTACGTGCAGGTCCCGGAGCAGACAGATGGTTGTATATCAACCAGAGCACCAGCCCGCGTACTCTGAGCAGTTCTCTCCACCCCCGCCGCTGATCCAGGAGATCAATGGCGTCTGGAACAACGAAGCGCAGCTGACCCGTCCTCAGGGACACTCTCAGGGTCAGAACATGGGCAACAGGCCTTTCCAGCAGCAATACCAGGGTGGAAGACCATTCCAGCAGCCCTACCAGTACCAGCCTCCCTCACATGGAAACACGTGGAGGCAGAATTACCAACATGGGCCTCAGCAGTCCGGGTATCGTGGACAAGGATATCACCAGCAACCGGCTGCACAATACAACCAACACCCGTCACAGTACTCCTCAAACCCCCCTCCTCAACAATTCACACAAGGATACCAGTCACAATCTCAACTGCCATACCCGCAGTCTAGACCCCAGCTGGGGGAATCTTCTGAGATTGTGCCGGTCAATCCGGCCCTGGCCTGTTTGGAACAGTTGATGAAGAATATGGCCGAGATGACCCAGAAGATCGACGACCTGACGGCAACCAAAACCGTCATACCAGCCCAGGTCGAAGCCAATCCTAACAATTTCCGACGCAAGGAGCAGGTAGCCGGCAGTGTCCAACCCGAATCAGGTGAACTTAATTGTTTTTTATCTAACGCTGTTACTCTCAGGAGCGGTAGGACACTCCAGCCATCGGCGACGGCGAAAGGAAAGCACATTGCATCTGACGGGGAGTCGTCAGCCCAGCCAACACCAGGGCCAGCAAGCATTTTGGGAGCAGCACCAGCATTCAGAAAATCACAAAAAAATGAAGAAAACAGAAAAACACAAAAAGATAGCAGAAACCTCGGTGGAGACCGGCCAGCATTGGAGACGCCTGCACCCGCATCACAGTCAGCTCCTGACAGGAGGAGCACCGCACCTGCAGCAAGTCCAACGCCAGCACCCGAAGCCGAGCCTGTTGTTTTTGGTCCACAAATTGTAGATGAATCCAGTCCTTTTTGTCATCTACCTGTAAACAACAACACGGACACTATTTTGAATGAAATTGGAGAAGAGTTTGTAAATATTCCTTTTCCTGAAGCAATGAAAAAACACAAAAAAATGAAAAATTTGAAAAGTGCTTTGTCTGATCCTGCTATTATAGAAATCATTCAGAATTTGGTGTTAAACATGCCATTAATGAAAGCTCTTGAGTACATGCCAGCTGTGAAGAAAGGACTTAAAGAGGCATGTACAACCAAGCGCAGGCCAACCCCCCATAACTCCCGAAGCAAAGGTGGTAAATCTGAAAAGCACATCCTCACTATGGCCACCGTCAATGCTATCAGCAACCTCCCGGACAAAAAGCCAGATATGGGAGCACCTCTTGTACGTTGTCAAATGTTCGATCAAGAGTTCGAACGAACACTCCTCGACAGCGGGTCTTCTGTCAATTTGATGACAGCGTCACTACTCACCGAGTTCAAGCTAGGACCGCTCAAGCCCACGAAGATGATTCTGCAGTTCGCAGACAAGTCAGTAAAGCGGCCTAGGGGCCTGCTGGAGGACGTAATTGTCACGGTTCAGGGAAAGTCATTCCCGGCCGATTTTGTGGTGTTAGACATGGACGTCCCTTCTCCATTACTCCTCACCCCGATCATACTGGGAAGACCATTTCTGCGTACATCAAACGCAGTAGTGAATTATGGGACAGGAGAAATCACGTTCGGGGCTGGAAATGAAACTATCAAAGTAGAGACCCTGTCTGAGGGAATGCCAGTGGAACCAACATCTGCGTCATGTGCAAGGGTGATCGAGAATGATGATGATTGCGATTTTCTGGCAGAGATTCAAGATAACAACTTATTCCTGGAAGATAATGAGATCCACGGACTCCTCCGATCCGAGGAGGAAGTGGAGACCGCAGTCGAATTCCCTTGTATCAATCAAGATGAGGAACTTGCTGATGCACTACAAGACACTGATGTGGGGTTGATATGCCTTCAGAACCAAGAGCCGAGTTTGGTAGCATCTTCGGACGAAGATCAAATCATTGAAGAATTCTGTCAGGATCTGAGAGAGGAAACAGAGCAGATTATGGTGGACACTGCACAGTTGAAAGAATCACCACCTGTATTAATCGCTGAGGTCACCACTGAAGCAGCTCAGACCCCGCCAGAGCTGAAACCTCTGCCCTCCAATATGAAGTATGCCTTCCTTGCAGGAGAACCGAATATGTACCCGGTCATCATCAATGCGCATCTGACCGAAGATCAAGAATCTCGTCTGATGGAGGTTCTTGAACGTAACCGCAAGGCGATAGGCTGGCGAACCTCTGATCTCCACGGGATCAATCCGTCACTCTGTTCGCATCGCATCTTTCTGGAGGAAAACAGCAGACCCTCTCGTGAACTGCAAAGAAGATTAAATCCGAACCTGCGAGAGGTGGTTATGAAAGCCAGGGCCACCACACCAAACCTTAGATGTCTTCACAGGCCCAGGCTCTAAATCAAATCATGGATATGCTGAGTACACTCCAAATTGCACACAAGACAGAGATGGAGCAGGTTAACCGTTGTCTGGATGAGTTAACTGCACCGAAGACCACTCTCCCAGCCCAGCCTCAAATGAATCTGAACAACAAGAGGAGGCATCCTGATCAGGTATACAACACTACAGGTACGATCTCTTTTCCTAAATTTTTATTTAACTTCATTCGTCTCAGGAGCGGTAGATCACCACGAGCACCAGCTGGAAAAGAGAGAGGGCATTTGATGAGGAGCAGGAGCAAATCCATGAACACCCAAATTCTGATGCTGAGGAGGATAATCAATACAATGATGAGGACCACCTTAAAGATAATAGAGAAGGGAGTGATGCCGAAACAATTGACATGGACACCGATGAGTCAGACGATGATATCACGCCAGACCATGTAGATACTCCCGATAAAAATATGTCTTCTACTGTTTTAGAGCGTTTTGTACATAATTCTGAAACTCTCGATGTACAAGCTAATTCTGAAAGAAATAAAAAGTCTGATTTTCTTATTCCTGATATTGTTCCTTTTCCCGATGCTTTGTTTGGAAAAGGAAAGAAAAATAACAAAAAGAATGTTGTGACTCCAAGATTGAAAGATTATTAAAAGATCACATCTTTTTGAAGATCCCACTCCTTGATGCCTTGGACCATTTTCCTACGCTTAAGAATCAGCTGAAAAATCGATGCACTGCATGTAGGAAAAAGAGATCATGTACAGAGAAACATGTTTTGACCAAGGCTACATCATGTGCTATTCAAAATAAGTTACCGAAGAAGAAGAAAGATTGAGGAGCACATTATATCAGATGTGAGATCACAAATGCTGAATTCGATCACACTCTATTAGATAACGGTTCCTCGATCAATTTGATACCATCTTCCTTACTCGACAAGCTCGAGTTAGGTCCTCTTTACAAAACCCGCGCGTTCCTACAGTTTGTTGATAGATCCGTAAAGAGGCCTAGGGACATATTAAGGAATGTTATCGTAACAGTAAAGGGTCTGCAATTCCAAGTGGACTTTACTGTCCTAGACATGGATTGCCCTACACAGTTATACCTTACCCCAATCATCCTTGGGAGGCCTTTCTTAGAGACCACGAAGGTTCTCTTCGATTATGATACAGGGAAGGTATCTTTTCACGCCGAGGGTGAGAATGTACATATAGAGATGGCGAGAGATTCAAACACATCCAGTGATGCATCTTCCGATTTCTTGAGTTATTTAGCCACCCGAGATTACATGGATGAGGATCGCCTTGGCGACCTCGAAAGGTATCAAGTAGAGAACCAAAATTGCTTAACAGAGGAAGGGTCCTTGACCACAGTTGGCAGTTCTTCAGAAGGTACCTTATATTTAAGTAAGGATGACGAGAAGCAGAGGGATCAAACTTCTGAGGAGTTTATTGCAGATCTATTATATTCAATGACTTTACATGATTCCTCCACTTCAGATGATCTAGAGATAGAGTTTCATTTAGCTTATTTATTTTCCTCTAATCACTCTGAGGATGAGCATAGAGCATATTGAGATGGTGGAGAACCAGATTGCAGACAAATCGACAACCGATACAGATCCAAATACACATATAGATGAGGTTTCAGCAGAGCTAGAATCTACCTTACCAGAACCGAAGTTGTTGCCACCGAATATGAAGTACGCTTTCCTTACGGGTCCACATCGATAGTTTCCGATCAATATCAGTTCATCTTTGACCGAAGAACAAGAATCCCGTTTGATGGAGGTGCTTGAAAGAAACCGCAAGGCTATTGGGTGGACTATATCTGATATCCACGGGATTAGTCCTGCTTTGTGTTCTCATCATATATATCTCGATCATGACAGCAAACCTTCCAGAGAATTTCAGCATAGGCTCAATCCGATTTTACGAGAGGTTGTCAAGAAAGAGATTACAAAATGGTGCGACGCGAGCTTCATTTATACCATTTCCAACTCTGAATGGGTTAGCCCATTACATGTTGTCACGAAGAAGTCAGGAATTCAGAAGATTAAAAATGAGAGTGGAGAGGAGATTCTAAAGAGAGTAACCACGTCATGGCGGGTGTGCGTTTATTACAGAAAACTAAACGCTGCAACGAAGAAGGACCACTTTCCTTTGTCTTTTATAGACCAGGTAATCGAAAGTTGGCACGGAAGGAATACTTCCTTTTCCTTGAAGGTTACTCCGGATACAACCAGGGAACCATTGCTCCTGAAGACCAGGATAAAACCACCTTCACATGTCCGTTTGGCACGTATGCCTTTAGACGGATGCCCTTTGGATTGTGCAACGCCCCTACTACTTTCTAGAGGTGTATGCTTGTGATTTTTGCAGACATGGTCGGTGATTTTCTAGAGGTCTTTATGGATGTTTTTTCGGTCTATGGTGAGTCCTTTGACGATTGTTTAGCGCACCTAGACCAGGTTCTTCAGAAATGTTGTGAGGTAGATCTCGTTTTGTCTTGGGAAAAGAGAGATTTTATGGTTACACACGGGATTGTGTTAGGGCACATCATCTCCTAGCGAGGCATGGAGGTTGACCCTGCCAAGGTGAATGTCATCAAGCGCCTCAAACCACCATCCAACATTAAGTAGTTGCGGTCATTTATGGGGCATGTTTGCTTTTATCGACGATTTATCAAGGATTTCTCCAAGATTGCCTGACAGTTAACTGAATTATTAGGCAAAGACATCGAGTTCTTGTTAGATGATAAATGTCTTAATGCCTTCCTAACATTAAAGGAAATGATTATCAATGCTCCTGTCTTACAGCCACCTGATTGGTCTCTACCCTTCGAGATCATGACGGATGCTTCAGATTTTGTGATCGGGGTTGTATTAGGACAGAGGAGGAATGGACTTCCTATTGCTATCCACTATGCCAGCAGAACCTTAGATGATGCTCAGCATAATTACACAATGACAGAAAAGGATATATTGGCATTAGTGTTCCCATTAGATAAATTCAAATCTTATCTTCTTGGCTCCAAAATCATAGTTTATACAGATCATTCAGCTATCCGATTTTTGATGGAAAAGAAGGATGCCAAGGCAAGCCTTCTTCGATGGATTCTTTTACTTCAGGAATTCGATTTCGATATTAAAGACAAACCTGGAGTAAAAAATGTGGTAGTTGATCACCTCTCCCAATTACCACATTTTTTACGCATCTTTCAGATATAGAGAAGCCTTCAGATGAGTACATGTCGGAGATTGTAGAGAGATTTCCTGATGAGAGCATCTTTGCGGTTACCGAGCTTCCATGATATGCAGATATAGTGAATTTTCTGGTTACGCAGAAAAGTCCTCAGGGTTGGCCAAAGAATCGAGTTGATACACTAGTTTCTGAGGCACGATACTACCATTGGGAGGATCCGATTCTTTTTCGTGAGGGACCGGATTATGTTTACAGGCATTGTATTCCTCAAGAGGAATATATTAATGTCCTCACTTTGTGCCATTCTTTAGAGGCAGGGGGTACATCACTCAGGTAAGAGGACAACGCATAAGGTACTTCAGTGCAGATTATGGTCGCCGACTCTTACTAGAGATGCCCGTACATTTGTGAAGAGTTGCCTGGATTTCAGAGAGTAGTAGGCACAGTCAGAGCTAGAGATGCAATGCATATGCGACCCGTCATTATTTGCAAGATCATTAACGCGTGGGGTATAGATTTCATGGGACTGTTCCCTTCCAGCAGCAGCTTTGAAGTACATTCTTCTCGCTGTAGATTATGTTATTAGATGGGTGGAGGCTATACCCGCATGAATCGTAGACAGTAAGACAGATTGCAAGTTCCTAAGAGAACATATTATTTCACGATTCGGGATTCCACGTATTCTTATTTCTTATGGGGCTAGCCATTTCTTTAATAAGGAGGTCAAAAAGCTAGTGAAGCAATACGGCATTGATCACAGAGTAGCTTCTCCTTACCACCCACAGACGAACGGCGTGGCTGGTCTCAAATAGGGAGGTGAAATCAATTCTCCAGAAATTAGTACGACCGGACAGGAAGAACTAGTCGCAGCTTCTAGATCAGGTTCTTTGGGCATATCGTACTGCATATAAAACTCCCTTAGGTACTTCACCATTTAGACTTGTTTATGGAAATACATGACACTTGCCCGTAGAGATCATGCATAAATCTGAATGGGCTATTTGAGAAATTTTACTTGATGCACAGAAAGCAGGATCTAGGAGAAAGATATATCTGAATGAGCTAGTAGAAATTCAAAATCAGGCACATGAGAACACTCTCATTTATAAGGACAAAGTGAAGAAATGGCACGATAGACATATTCAACACAAGATCTTTGTCCCTAGGTAGAAAGTTTGGTTGTTCAATGCAAGATTGAGAATTTTTCACGGCAAATTAAAAAGCAAGTGGGAAGGACCTTACATAGTCAGAACCATGCACGATAATGGAAGTATAGAAATATCAGATATGTCACCTTGTGTAGAGCCGTTCGTGGTTAATGGGCAGATGCTGAAGTACTTCGTAGAGACTACTGATCATCTGGCCCGTATTGAAGTGATCTATTTTGTACAGGACTCATGATCTTTTTTTTCACTTCATCTCATCCTGTATAAAATCTTTTGAGCCATTCGATTTCTGGAGATCCGCAACACTTTTTTATTCTTCGTAGACCACAATTGTCCCCATTTTTGCTCATCTTCTATGCTTAGGATACCATATCCTAAGTATAGGGGGGACTGATTGTTCGTTGATTTGCGTTTTATATTTTGTTCTGATACTTTTATATATCCTTTCTTTTCAAATCACTGGTCTCCGATTTTTGGCTACACTCTTTTCTATACTTAGGATGCCTTATCCTAAGTATAGGGGGGGACCGAGTGATTTCTATGATTTTGTTCTCTTTATTCCTTTTGTTCCTTCATTGTATATTCTTTTCACTCAATCACCTCATTTTTGCTCTTCCGTTATACCTACGATGACATGATCGTTAGTATAGGGGGGTTGATTGACTTGTATTTTATATTCTTTTTCATCCACTTTTACTTAGCACGAGTTATGTCCTCCTCTTTCTCTTTTGAAGATATGAGGACGTAGCACAAGCTAAGTATAGGGGGTGCGTATATATTGTAAATATACTTTTGTTCATAACTCGTATTTTTATGTATTTTCTATATCTATAAAATCCAAAAAAAGTGGGTGACGGGTAGTTTAAAAGCCATTTATACATTTATTATTATTTATAAAATCCTTGTAAATAAATAAAATATGTCTAAAATCTATAATTAAATGGTTTAAATTAAAATATTTATTTAAAATATGCATTTAAATTTTGTATAATACTTATTAAAAAATCCTATGTATTAAAACATGTGTAAAAATCATTTAATCCTAGTAAAATTCTCTGTAGATAAAATCTGTAAAATACATTAGATAATTAACGCAAATTAAAATATATCTTGTAAAATTCGTATACGAAAACTTGTTAATAAAAAAGCAGAAAATCCATAAAAAAGTACAATGTCCTAAAAGTCATAAAAATTACAAAAGCCTTAAAATTCATAAAAATGAGTAAAATTCAAAAAATAGACTCATGGTTGCATTTGCATTCACATTTTTTTCAGAATAAGCTTGATTTCTGGAACTAAGGATTGAGTCTAGTCTAAAGGATGGAGCTTGATCATGGCCTTAAACTTTCGTTTGAAGGAGCCTAATTAGGATATAGAATTTAGACTCTTCAGGTCTTTTGACTTAAAATCGTTGGGTTCTATAAGACCATATTTGGGAAATCAATTCATATGTGCTTAAGCAGACCATTTGGTGTCATTCGTACAACTCTACACCAGTGAACCAATCTTGAACACATGCACCCTGCACTTAGCTCGACTAGTATGGAGTTGCGAAGGGTAGTACATTTTGGTAGTGCATTTCTATCCTTGTCTCTGCAGCATTGACGTCTAAAGACGGGAGAGATTGGGGTTGCAATAGTCGCTTCGGATGAGGGAAGGATCTGCTCACACAATTTTTTCTAAGACCTCAAAAAAGGGACGGAACAAAAGATGCTATATCCGTCGAGGCACAAAGAGATGAATGCAGTGCAAGAAAATTACAAAGCCAAATCAAAGAAGAAGCCACCAAATACAAATACGACAACAATGGTCCAAGCTTCCACCAAAAATGTCTGCACATCTTAGTTGATACTTAGCTACACTGGTTGAGCTTCACAAGGAGATGCGTCTACACTGGTCGCAGTCCATTTCTTTTCTCATTCTTCTACTTTCTCTCTATATTCGATTGTGGACATAGCACGAACTAAGCTCAGAAGGGAACACCTCCCTCCCCGAGGAAAGTGTAGCTGGATGAGGAAGCAATAGAAATGTGTAGCTGGGATGGATAATTTATTTGTTTCTTTAAGCAGGAAGACCTAAATCAATTCACACACTGTACAAATTGACTTCAAGGATGATAGAGTTTGCGATATGAATAAGTGAGTCTGAACTAGCTGATGAAGTGATCTTGAATAAGGATTTGTGGAACTTGAGGACTGTTGCGGATAAAATCCTAATCCTAGTTATGGATCCGACAAAATGCTTGTTTCAGGCCCGATCGTGCTCTGCCCTTTGTCTGTTCTCATGAATTGGTTTAGGAAAATAAATTCATTCTAACTTTCTTTCTTTTTCACTTAATTTTCAAATAAGTGTTTGCTAAGGGACTAGCAAAGTTTAAGTATAGGAGGTTGATGAATCCATGATTCATTAACTTTTTTGTCGCATTTTGTCTTAAAACCCTTAACAAATACATGTAAATATACATTAATTTCCATCTTTTATCAAAACTTCATTCATGAATAAAAATGCACTTTTATACATCAAAAACATGTAGATAAATAAAGAACAAAGAAAAGAAAATAAGACAGATTCATCCATAAAACCCCTAATGTTGGCGGATTCCAACCAACTCATCTCCAACCACCTGAACTCCATATCTAGTGGCCGACCTCCTACCTTCCTAGCCTCGCTCTGCTCGCTCTGGAGGTGACAGCTCCGCCCAAGGGTACCCGCGTGGAAGGACGATCATCGGGAAGACATTCCAAGGCTTCAACCACGCATTGCATCGCCACCGTGTGCGCATGGAGCTCCGGGAAGCCGACCTATCGAGTGACAACCAGCAGTGGTTCTACACTCTGCTACCACAGGTATTCATCCATCTTTAGCCATTTTATTTCTCATTAGTTGTGCCTCCATTAGGGACCTTAATCACATCATTAATTTGCCTAATCATTCACCTTAGATGCCACATCTTGCGTTCCCTACAAACCCAATTGAATCGACTTCAATATCATCTTGTTTCTTCCCCATTTTTTAGCCTATTCTCATCTATTCTGGAAATGCATTTTTTGATTTTGCAAATGTAAATCATTTGGCCACGAATCGAGCATATATCAAATTCTTTGCAGGATCATCTCTCATCTGGAGCAAATACAAGTTATCTGGAGCTTTTTCATCTTCATGCAAATCACCATCAAAGAAGGTGCAACAACCTTAGCATTAGCATCGAAGCAGTGAACGACCATCTTCATTAAGCTTTATCCGTCGTCCAAGACCATTCCAGATCACGCACCATCGCGGGCGAGCTCGAGGGTTGGAGGAGCCACCCCTCTGGCTCCGCCGGAGGCCTAATCAACGCATCTATCGTCGGAAATAAATCAGGGAAGGAGGCGCTTTCGTCAGTTGCTCAACCGCTTGAAGAACAACCCAAGAACAACTCAAGCTACAATTTGTCGACACGTGGCAATAACAGACATCTCAGATTGCGCCCGACATTCTAATCCTGGCCGTCCAACGCGAACCGGTGTGGCATTTGCATATTAAGTCCAAAGACTTCCAGAAGTTCCAGACCGCTCCAAGTTTTCCAGAAATTGCGTTTAGGTCCGCGCGTGGGGACCTAAATGTAATCTTTCATATTTTATTTACATTTGAACCCCTGATAGAGGACTAAGCTGCAGAACTTTTATTTCTTGTTCTTACATTTATACCCTATGCTGTAGGGGAATTTTGGATGCTTTTTCGACACTATTTTTCATAAAGTTTTCTAAGGTAGTTACGCCACTACCCTAGCATGGTTTTTCAGTACTTGTTGTGTTTTTTTGTCGCTTTATCGTCGTGTTTTGATTTATCGAGTTTTTACTCTATTTTGATTTGTTTTCGAGTCTTCTTCAAGCTCGTTGCTCGCTCGATTTACCTAATATATAATATCACCTATATTCCACCTATTTCTCACATATTATATTGTAGGTAAATAGTTTGAAAAATATCATTTTGAAGAAATTAAATAAAAATTGAAAAAAAGTAGAAAACCAAAAAAAACTTAAAAATCGACTTGTTTTGAGAAGAGAAAAAAATTATCAAAAAAATACTTTTCACTCAAAAAACAAAGTATCTCTATTCTGCCTCCTTGTGTTCGACCCAGGCACACTTACCTGGCTAAATAAAAAAGTGTAAGGTTTAAAATAGAAGAGAATCCAATTCACCTTCTTTCTCTATCTCTCCTATTTTAAACCGAAATTTTTTTTGATATAGACTCGGATCTCTTTGCGGTTCTCTACACTGACAACGCAATCACTTAACAGCAATCGGATCCGAGTCTTATCACACTCACATCGGTTCCATATGCTCATCTTCTCCAATAATTCGGGGCAACTACCGAGATCCCGGTTCGAACTCTGTGAACCGTTCTAAAGACTCCCCGCCTTCTGCAATAAATCATGATCACTCTTGTATCGAACTATGTCCATTTTGGATGGCCATTGATTTCACTCCTTTTATATCGCCATCCTTAACAAAATTCTGTGTTGACCTTAACACAGAGTACTTCTCTCCATCTGGTTCTATAATTCAGACTGATTGGGGCATTCTTCCATGTGCACACCGAGAACCTGATTTTGAGCCAGAAATTCAAGCAAAATCTGAGATTGCCGACGGAAGAGGAAAGGGACCGCAACCCCAACTTGAAGAAGAAGTCAATCCAGGGGAAGGCCAATATACTACACATAATGAGGTCAATAGCCAGTTGCTTGCATCCATACAAGCAATTCAGCAACAGCTAACTAACCAAGCCATGGCCCAAACCGCCTTCGAAGACTTGCTGAATGATTTGAGGAGGAGGGCTGATGCAAGAGATGGCAGAAGAGAGGATGGGCCAGATCCAGATCAAGAGTTCAATCCAGATGGTGTTGGAGATGAATTTTCAGTGGGTAGACCTAACTTTGGTAGAATGGATGCATGGCCACCGCAATCGAAGCCTACTTTGAAACAGACGTACAAACCGGGAGCGGGTTGTATCACCGAGTGGCTCTAGATTCCACAAATCGATGCCCACTTCGAGCTAAAGCCATAATTCTTGTCTTTGCTTCCTACATTTCATTGGAACACCACGGAGGAACCATATATCCACCTCAAGAAGTTTGGCTGCATCTATGCCACATCTTGCTACCCTGGTATTCCTTTGGGGGTAGTCATGATGACTGCCTTTCCCTTCAGCCTCCAAGATAAGGCCTTGTATTGGGTCAATCACTTGGGGAAGTAGTCATGACTTGGGAGGAGCTTAAGTCTGCATTTCTACAGATATTCTACCCTCTCAGTCACCTGAACCAGATGCCCGTATCTCCAACTTCTGCCAGCAACCGCACGAAACTATCCATGAAGCGTGGTAAAGATTCAAAGATCTCTAGGAAAAGTGTCCCCACAACGAGATTCCAAAAACTAGTCTCATACAACACTTTATTGGCTGGCTGACACTTGAAAGCCAAAAGTTCGTTGATGTTGCTTGCGGTGGCTCTCACTTTAACAAGGACGAGGACGTTGTTTGGAATTTATTTGAAGAAATGGCTGAAGGAGAAGCCTCTCAATCCTCGCCGCGCAAGTACATGAAGATACCAGCCCATCAGCAAGCCAATAAACATGGCCACCCATGCTGAAGACAGGGACAAGAACTCCAACCCTTGTACCAAAGGGAGACACATGTCCAAGGTAGATATCATAGATAAGAGGTCGCAAGACCTCGAAAAACTGTCAGTGATTGAGAAAAGGACCCAAGGCTTGGAAAAGCTTAACCTGATCTCCCAGCAGCTGGAGCAGCTCGTCCGAGCCTTGAATGCCATCATGTGCAACTCTTTGTCTACCACTACCGAGACATCAACTGAGAAGAAGGAGCCTTCACTGAATTAAGCATCTCGGCCAACTCCACCGCAGCCCCAGCATATTCAGCATGTGTTTTACGTGCATGTTCCGGAGCAGCCCCTACAGTCCCAAACACAGATGGTTGTATATCAACTAGAGCCTCAACCAGCTTATCCTGTGCAATTCTCTCCACCTCCGTCACTTATTCAAGAAACCAATGGTGTATGGAATAATAAGGCCCAGCTGACCCGTCCTCAGGGATGATCTCTGGGTAAGAACATGGGCAACATGCCCTATCACCAGCAGTAGCAGGGTGGAAGACCCTTCCAACCCCCATATCAGCACCAGCCTCCATCTCAGGGCAACACATGGAGGCTGAACTATCAGAATGGTCCACAACATTCTTGATATCACAGACAAGGATATCACCAGTTTTCATAAGGGTACCAGCCACAGTCTCACCTCCCATATAAGCACCCGAAATCCCATCAAGGGGACTCTTATGAGATTGTGCCGGTAAACCCTGCCATTGCTTTACTTGAACAATTGATGAAAAACATGGCTGAGATGAACCAGAAGATCGACGACTTTACAGTTGCGAAAACACCCATCTCTGCTCAAGTCGAAGCTAACCCGAACAATTTCCGACACAAGGAGCAGGTAGCTGGTAGTGTTCAACCCGATTCAGTCTAGCCAACGCAAGGGCCAAGAATCATTTTTGTAGCACCACCAACAAAAAAACACAAAAAAGAAGAAAAAATCAAAATACAAAAAGATAGTAGCAGCCTCGATGGAGATAGGCCAGCATTGGAGACAGCTGCACAAAGAACTGAACCGGCTCCAGCCTTGACAAATAGTGAACCTGCAGCGAAGCCAATGGCAGCACTAGAAGCCGAGCCTGCGGTTTTTGGTCCACACATTGTAGATGATTCTATACCTTTTTCCCATTGTACCTGTAAACAATGATATGGACACAGTTTTGGATGACCATATTGAAGATTCTGTAACTATTCCTTTTCCTGAAGCAATGAAAAAACACAAAAAAATGTAAAAATTGAAAGATACTTTGTCTAATCCTGTTATTGTATAAATTATTCAGAATTTAGTGTTGAACATGCCATTAATGAAAGCTCTTGAGTACATGCCAGCTGTGAAGAAAGGACTGGAAGATGCATGTACAAATAGGCGTAAGCCTCATCCGCACAACTCTAGAAGCAAAGATGGCAAGTCAGAGAAGCACATTCTTACAATGGCCACATTCAATGATATCAGCAATCTCTTGGATAAGAAGCCAGATAATGGAGCACCTCATGTGCACTTTCAGATGTTCAATCAGGAGTTCGAACGCATTCTTCTAGACAGAGGGTCTTCTATTAACTTGATGACAGCCTTACTGCTTACAGAATTCAGGTTAGGACTGCTCAAGCCCACCAAGATGATTCTGTAGTTCGTAGATAAATCAGTAAAGCAACTGAGGGGCATGTTGGAGGACGTGACAGTCACAGTTCAAGGGAAGCAGTTCCCAGCTGATTTTGTTGTATTAGACATGGAGGTCTCTGTGCCTTTGCTCCTCACCCCAATTATACTTGGACGACCATTCATGTGGACATCGAATGTAGTGGTGAATTATGGGTCTCTGGAGAAATTACTTTCGGCGCTGGCAGTGAAAGAATCAAAATAGAGACCCTATCTGACGCAAGACTACCATAAAGAACATCTGCATCATGTGCAAGGGTAATTGATTATTCCGAAGACTGCAACTTTCTGGCAGAAATTCAAGAAACCAACCTATTTTCGTATGATAATGAGATCCATGAACTACTCTACCCCAAGGAGGGATCGGAGAACGCAATCGAATTTCTCATTATCGATCAAGATGAGGTACTTGCTAACACGCTGAATGAGATTTTCGTGGCGGTGATGTGCCTTCAAGATCAAGAATAGAATACGGATGAACCTAGCAATGAGGAGGAGATTATTAAAAAAATTTGCGCACTTTTTAATCCAGAAGATAAACCATGTATGGTGAGCACCAAATAGAGGAAAGAACCACCACCCGCTCTCACAGATGAAGTTACCACTGAAGGCGCTCCGACTCTGCTTGAGTTAAAGCCATTACCCTCCACTATGAAGTATGCCTTCCTTGCGGGAGAACCTAACATGTACCTGGTCATTTTCAATGCTCATCTGACCGCAGACCAGGAATCTCGTCTGATTGAGGTTCTTGAACGCAACTACTAGCTAATAGGCTGGAAAACTTCGGATCTCCATGGGATCAATCCATCCTTATGCTTGCATCACATTTTCCTTGAGGAAGATAGTAAGCCCTCCTGAGAGTTTCAGAGAAGATTGAATCCAAATCTACAGGAGGTTGTTATGAAAGAAATTCAGAAATGTTGCGATGCAGGATTTATTTGTCCCATCTATGGCAGCAATTGTGTGAGCCCTCTTGCATGTGGTGCCAAAGAAATCAGGATTCGCCATTGTGATGAATGACAAAGGAGAGGAGATCGCGATCAGAATGCCCACTTCTTGGCGAGTGTGTGTAGACTACAGAAGACTTAATCTCGCCACCAAGAAGGACCACTTTCCTTTAACCTTCATCGACCTGATTCTTGAGATATTGGGCGCGAAGGAATACTTCTTCTTCTTGGATGGATACTCTACGTATAATCAGGTGGCTATAGCTCCGGTGGACCAAGTAAAAACCACATTCACCAGTCCCTTAGGAACGTACGCCTTCAGACGGATGCGGTTCGGACTATGCAATGCCCCAGTCACATTTAAAAGGTGTATGCTAGCAGTTTTTGTCGACATGGCGGGAAGCTTTCTTGAGGCTTTTATGGATGATTTTTCAGTCTACGTGGACTCCTTTGATGAATGTATGGATTATTTAGACTAAGTCTTACGGAGGTGCTGTAAAGTAAATCCGGTGCTCCTGTGGGAAAAGAGTAATTACATGGTGACCGAAGGAATTGTGTTGAGTCATGTTGTTTCTAAATGTGGCATGGAGGTTGACCCAGCCAGGTTGGAGGTGATTTCTAAACTTGAGCCACCCACGACAATCAAGCAAGTCAGGTCATTCTTAGGCCATATCGATTTTTACGGACGATTCATTAAAGATTTCAGTAAATTGGCCAGACCATTGACTAGGTTGCTAGGTAAGGAGAATGATTTCATTATGGATGACCGCGTGCTCCTTGCCTTTAATCAATTAAAGTCGCATGCTCCTTGCCTTTAATCAATTAAAGGAACTTATCACTCAGGCCCATGTCATGCAGCCGCCGATCTAGATTCAGCCTTTTTAGATAATGACAAATGCATCAGATTATGCCATTGGTGATTTTCTTGGATAGAGGAAAGATAATGTGACATTTGTAATTCACTATGCTAGTTAAATGCTCGATGAAGCCTAGTGAAAATACACGGTCATTGAAAAGGAGCTGCTAGCGGTATTCTTTGCCTTGGAAAAGTTTAGATTCTATCTCCTCAGATCCAAAGTGATCATTTACACAGATCACTCGGCTATCCATACTTTACAGTAGAAGAAGGACATCAAACCACGTCTTATTCGGTGGATCCTTCTCCTCCAAGAATTTGACTTTGAAATCAGAGGTAAACTTGGAGTGAAGAATGTGGTGGCCGACCATTTATCTAGAGTTCCTGAACCAAAATATCCTGAGCTAAGCTTACAACCAATCACAGAGACCTTTCCAGATGAGGCAATTCTGTTAGTCACCTCGCTCCCTTGGTATGCGGACATTGTGAATTATATCATGACCAAGAGAATCCCACAGGATTGTCCAAAGTTGAAAGTAGACAAATTCTTGTCAAAAAATCCATTTCTACCAGTGGGAGGATCCATATCTATTCCGTGAGGGGGCAGACTGTATCTGGAGGAGGTGCATTCCTCAGGAGGAAGTTCCAAGAGTCCTCGCATTGTGCCATGATCGAGACTCTAGAGGACATCATTCAGGCAGACAAACATTAGCAAAAGTTCATCGGAGTGGCCATTGGTGGCCTACATTATTCAAGGATGCAGAAGATTATGTCAAGTGTTGCACTGACAACCGGAAGATATGCGGAACCATTGGAATGAGATACACGATGTCTTTGAAGTTCATTCAGATATCATATGTCGTCGATGCGTGGGGCATTGACTTTATGGGCCCATTCTTCAACAGCCAGTGCCATGAATACATTCTGCTTACTGTCGGTTATGTGAGTCGATGGGTGGAGGCTATTCCCATCTGAACCGTTGACAGTCAGACTGTCTGTCGATTTTTGAGAGATCACATCATCACACGATTCGGGATTCCCAAGATTCTAATATCTGACGGGGGTAGTCATTTCATAAACCGAGAGGTGAAGAAGCTAACTCAGGAATTCTGTATAGAACATCGTGTTGCTTCACCATACCACCCATAGTCCAATGGCTTAGCTGAATGTTCAAACAGGGAGATCAAGACAATTTTGCAGAAGCTTG
The DNA here is from genome assembly GCA_037367405.1 of Ottelia alismoides. Classification (NCBI taxonomy): domain Eukaryota; kingdom Viridiplantae; phylum Streptophyta; class Magnoliopsida; order Alismatales; family Hydrocharitaceae; genus Ottelia; species Ottelia alismoides. Next base: position 532,222 of record JAZKJV010011288.1, on the reverse strand, counting down.
TGCGTCCGGATGGCAAGAATTGGTCTCAGCTGCTAGATTAAGTTCTTTGGGCTTACATAACTGCGTATAAGTCACCCATGCGGATGTCTCCCTACCGCCTTGTGTATGGCAAGACATGTCATCTGCCTATTGAGCTAATTCACAAATCTTTATGGGCCATCAACATCTGTAACTTGGATTCTGAGAGAGCCGGGAAGAATCGAAAAGTGGATCTGAACAGATTATTGGAATTCAGAGACTACGCATACGACAACAGCCAGATGTATATGGAGAAGGTCAAAACATGGCATGACAAGCATATCAGCTGCAAATCCTTCGAGTTGGGTCAGAAGGTGTGTTAGTTTGATGCGAAATTAAAAATCTTTCCAGGTAAATTGAAAAGCAAATGGACTGGGTCCTTCATAGTAAGGCATGTGTGAGACAATGGAAGCATACCAATATATAGTTTGTCAGATGATGCACAACCATTTGTAGTCAATGGACAACTTCTAAAGCCTTACCTTGAACATGATACGTTTATGTCCATCGTTGACTCCATTCTAGTGATCTATGAGGATGAACTTCATACTTCCAAAGTGGCAGTAGAAGACAAAGCAAATCAAAACATTTTTGACAGACTTTTCTTCATTTCTTCTTTTCCTTCTTTTCTCTCTTATTCTACTGAAAAGGTGTGATCCCCTTCATCAGTGCTACACTTAATATGTACTCTATCCTAAGTGTAGGGGGGATGTGCACCCCGCGTGTTCATATTCCTCTTCTACCTCTTTTCTTCTTTTGCTTTTATATCTTCTTTTTCTACCAAAATTGTGCTGCTCCTTTTTGTCAGTCTTTTATACTTAGGACCTAATTTGTCCGAAATATAGGGGGGTGTGCACCCCAATTACTTTTATTCATTGATCATCTACATTATCTCCTCTTCTTGTCTATAATTAAGGATATCTTACCCTAAGTATAGGGGGAGACAGTCTGAGTATGATCTGTTCATTCCCACTCTTGACCCTCCCTGCTTTGTGTACAGTCTCCTATACTTAGGATTATTTGATCCTTAGTATAGGGGAGACGATCAACTTCCTATTCATTCATTTCGTTCAATCTTTTATTCTTTAGACTTGTCTATACTCATTACAAGTTATGTCTTCTCTTTTCTCTTTGATATATGAGGACATAACTCAAGCTAAGTATAGCGGGTCGTATATACTGCGTATATACTTTAGCCATAACTCGTACTTTTATATTTTTATTAATAAATATGGCAAAAACACTAATTAAATTCATTAAAAACACCTAATAAAAGATGTCTATTATTCCTTAAATTCTTTTTGTATTTACTGATTTAAAATCAGGTAAAAATGCTTTTTTGCAATATGTTAAAAAAATAGTTTGAAAATCAATTTGAACAATCTTTTGAAAACTATTTGGAAAACGTTTTGTTCAATATTTTCAACCTTTGTAAAAACATTTTGTTTTGAAAATTTTATTTTCTTTGTGTGAAATAAAAATGATTAAGAAACTATTTGCAAATGTTTGGAAAATGGTTGCAAAAATATTTGAAAAATCTATATATACTGTTTGAAGAACCTTTGCAAAATGATTTTCAAATGTGTAAATATTTGTAAAAATGATTTGCAAAATTATTTTGGACTAAAGTTTTCAAAATTGTTTGAAAAACCTTTTTCAAATAAGTTTGAGGAATTTAAGCATCATATTAAAATTCATTATATATATACCTAAAAAATTGACTACTTACCCCTTGTAAATTCTTAAAATCTACTTCTTGTAGATATAAGTAGCATCTCCGTGTAAATATTTGTACCTAGTTTTTATCCAAAATCTTTAGTCTCCAAAAATCCCCAATACATTTGCAAACCTAAAAATCCAAAAACATTTCAAAAGTCTTTTTGAAAAAATAAAAAAAAATGAATATGCATCATTCTTTTCAATATCCTTAAAAAGTTCAAAATCATTGAAAATTGCATAATAAAACTTTCTACATTCTGCATTTCATTTGCATAGCATTCACATTTTTTCAGATTGAGTTTAATAGTTGAACGAGTCTAAGTAAAATCCAAAGATTGGAGCTTGGTTGGGCCTTAAATCTACCTAATTAACAGGAACCTTATAGGAACTGGAATTGAGGTACTTCAGATCTACTTGACTTAATTCTTTGAGGATCATGAGACTTGGTTCAATGGATTCTTGACTGCTTAAGTAAAGTATCTCGGAGCACATGCATGACTCTTGTTTATAATAACCTAACTTGGACACCTACACCTTTCACATGGCTCATCTCAGTTGGAGTGGTGAGGGGGTTGGATTTGTTGGTATGAGACACACGCAAGTGGAAACATTTGTCCTCCTCTAGGGAGGGAAGTGCACCCCAACCAGTCCAGTCATGATGAATTTTGAAGACAGGAGAGTGTGGGTTGCAATAAAGCTTCAAAAGAGGCATAGTCTACTGGCTTAAGATTGTATTCAAAAAAAACTCCAAAACAATGGACATGTCCGTATAAAAAAATGTCTGCCGGAGTGTATGTATTTGTATAGTCAATAAGCAAGTTTGAGCTTCAGAGTCAAATCATGTGAGCCTGCAGCTAGATGACTTGACTACACTGGTCTCGTATCCTAGGAAAGGTAGCTACACTGGCTACCGTCCATTCTTTTATTCACCCCCTCCTCTTGAGCCGATAGACACTTGAACTTAGATGGGAGTACCCTCTCCTCGAAGAATGAGTTATTGGATTGTAGAATCATTGGGTTGTCATACTGGAGAAGTCAGTCTCTATCATTTCAGTTGGGGAGAGCCACCATCACTTACATTGTACGAGTCCGATTTATAGTCGTAAAGGTTTGCGTATGAATTGAAGTATCCTGACCTGGCTATTGAGGAGACTTGATCAGAGTTTTGGGATTCTCAAAGGCTGTTGGATTTCAAATCCGATTGCCATTAAGGTTCCGCCTGCATTAAAATTCCAATCATACGACATAAGCTCCAAACTTTGATTTTGTGAAGACAAGTTTGAGAATTAAATTTAATCCGTCTTTCTTCTTTTTCTTTTCTTTGTTTTTCTTTTCTGCACTTATTGCATAAGTTTTTGCTAGGGACTAAAAAAGGCAATTATAGGGGGATGATGAATCTCCGTTTCATCATCTTTATTCTATCATTTTGGTCTTAAAAACCCTAGTTAAAGCGTGTAAATAGGCTTAATTTAGGTATTTTATCATTCATGCATTATTGTACACAATGTGTATAAAATATTGTTTTCCATGCAAAATTATAGAATAAAGAAATGAAAAGAAAAATAATAAAATATTGAAAATATTTTATGACCCGAAACCCCAAGACCTAGGCATCTCGATGACTAGTCGACCAGGAATAAAGTAGGGGGAGATAAGGTCCAAAAACCAATAAAAATTACCTTTCATTTTATTCATTTTCCTTCATTTTTAGGAGCTATTTTTAGTTCCACTTTCTATACCTCAAATAAAGAAACAATGAACATGAAAGTTGTAGAAAATTAAATATAGAAAAATACAAAATTGATTTCACAAAAAAATAATTACAGATAAAAAGTTATGATCTAAATAAATTTCTGAAATCTTTACTTTCCAGACCCATATCTCTAAAATATAAACTCTAAATGTATCAAATCACCATTAATAGTATATAACTTTTAATAAGCTATTTAATGAAGGTGGTTTCATATTTATTGGAGTTTTGGACCTCTACTGTATACTTATATTGATTAAAATATTTATTTTCTTTATTATTCATTATTTTTATAATTTTCTATTTTAAAATTTTGTAAATATTATTTATAATATATGTACATAATAAATTTGGAATAAAAACATCAAGAAAACATAAAAATAAAATACTTGTATAAAATACATTGGTATAGTACCTATATGTATACCTATATAGATAATACAACTATTTATTTCTCAAGAATTATTCGTTCCCTACGCGTTGTCATGGCCAGTACCTACGGGAGTGGGATAGACCGTACATAGTGCAACTTGCTAGCCCAATGCTCCCCGACTAGACACCATATCTGCCTTGGAAAAAGATAGTGCCTAGTCGATCACTTTGTACTTGAGATGATAATCGGTTTTTCAACCAAAGTTATACCATATGATAATAATCAAAACCATTTTTATTAACATTATAAGGAGATTTGCTAAACAAATCCCCAATCCTATTCAAGCAACTTGTTTGTTAGAAAGTGTATAAAACAACCAATTTGTGATCTCGATCATATCCAATCAATTATTGGTTAAGGCAATGTCATTTAATGAAATAAATATCATCTTTAAATATTTCACAAATATTTATCAATAATTATCTCATGATATAACCATTAATTTATATAAAAATTAAATGACAATCACATGGTTCTTTATCAAGTATGCAATTTCCAACAGTGACCCCTACTTACTAAAATTAACATATCTCAATTATTTTAAATACAAATTAAGCAAAGTAAGTTTCCAAAGTTTATTAATTTGATTTATAATAGAACCAACATGATAATCACGTATTTCTAGATGTTGAAGATAGTAAATAACTGATTAATTACGTCATCATTTGCATCTCTGAAATAGTGGATATATGTTCATTAAAATGATCATATCTTGAGTTATCGAATCAAAATCATGCAAACTCAAATCCCACAGTTTCCTTTATTAATGAAGAAAATTATCCAAGTGATAATTTCGTGTTTAAATATTTTAAACAGGGTCGAAATTAATCACAAACAGGGATGCGAAAAATAAAATGCGATAAAATTTTTCACGAACCCTAACGAGCCCAAATCATCTTTGGTTAATGGACCGTATCCAAAACCTCCAACCTGGCTTTGATACAACTTGAAGGATATGTGAAGATCCTTAAGTGCATCACAAAAGTGCGAAGATCGCATCATATGCGATTGGGAGCGACTAGTCGCACTAGTTGCTTCATGCAATAGATTTTTAAAAACAATTAATGTGATGAAACCACATGATCCAAGAACATTTCTCGGATCATTCCATATAAACCACAATAGGTATTAAGGTTACTTCTTGAAGCGTGGTTGCGATCGAGTCTCTAAACTAAGGGACCTCTTGTCTCAAGTCTGATCTGACGGAGGAGATTTTTGCGAGCACGTTGATGAGATGCGTGCTCCTTGCTATCCATGTTGATGATCCGAGTGGTGAATCTCCTGATCTCGTCACACGAGATCCGTCATCTTCTTCACAAGCAAGGCGCACCGAAGGAGACAAAGATCCACGAGCAAATACTCCGGTAGCATAACAACGATGCTGCAACGCTACTATTCTCTCTATGTCTCCATGGTGGACGACCATAAAAGAGAGAGGGAGAGAGCATTTGGCATGTAGAGAGAGAGAGCATATGTTGTTGTCATAAATGTGTTTCTCGAAGAGCAAGGGGTGCCTATTCTTATATATGGTTTTGGGAGTCCATAGATCTCAATACATGGACAATACAAAATCAATGGATGAGATTGATTTGTGATTCTTTCAACGGCCATGATGTTGTTGTAAAAAACACAACATTAATTTAATTTAAATTAATGTATATTGATAATCAATATAAATTAATTTCAAATCAAAATAGTCTTGGAGATAATGAGAAGATTGACCATATCCCCTAAAAACGGGGGACGGCTACTCCTTTGAGTTGGAATGGGTCTATCTCCTGAAAAACTCATGAGATCTCATTATCTCATGAGATGTAATTAACTCATGATATCTCCAAGATTTACAACAACATTTGTTGTAAATTATTTCACAAAAATAATTCATATATGACTTGTGAACATTGCAATCATGTCATTGGAAAAATGTGAATCACATTCACATCCCAAAACAAAATGTAAATTATATTTTCAATTAATCATCCAATGTGTATCCAATTCACATCAATATATTAATTAACAAATATAAATCACAATATTCTCTCTTTAATATATTACAAATCACATTATAATATTCCTGAATAAAGTGAATAGTGCTATCCACATTATTCCTATCCATGATAATTAAATCACATTTAATCATCTTGGATTTCAATTCGGATGTGCCCAAATAATATGAATCACATTCACATTATTCACATCTTTAATAATTAAATCACATTTAATTATCTTAGATAACTCTCCTTATAATATGAATCAAATTCATATTATTGATGATAATTAAATCACATTTAATTATCCATTTTTCTCAATGCTCGGATACATATATCAACAATGAAATTATCCATAAACTCTTTCAGGGATGATGCGCTTTCTCCGTGGATGCTTGGAGATAAGGACATGGCGATTGTATTGTTCCATTTATAGTGAAGTGGATATTGAGATCACATCTCAAATCCAGATCTTGCGGTCCTCCCATAGATTCTTGATTAAATCAAGACCGCAAATATAATCATCTCATTACATATGAATCACATTGAGATCAATTTCCAACATTTTAACTAAGATCAGATTACTTCTCTATGAGAGTAGTCACTAAAATCCAGACCTGTTTCATCACTCCCTTGAAACGGAAGCGTCATGGTTATACAATCGTTTATGATCACATCACCCTTAAGAATTCCTAATACCTGTACATCATAAATACTGACAGACCCAGAATAAATTCGAAGTTTTAGATCTCTTTTTAGAATGTCTCCTTCAGGATTTTATCATTAAGGTTTCTCATTTGACTGTTGGGAGTTGGTATTGATCATATACTTTCCAAAAGCATATATCATACGCAGGTGTTGATCATATACTTTCCAAAAGTTTATATCAAACCTACACATTCAGTCAAGCTTCTAAAGAGAGATGACCATGCACGAAATTTGATTCTTCCCAATATCTTACGACTGAGCTCATGTCTTCTGGTTCAGCAATGAACATGTAGGATCCCTTTGAGGGATCGTATTACTCATACGCCCTTGCATGCACACCAGTACACCGGTGTATAGACCATGCTTAGGTCATCAACCTATTGGTCTGCCAAATGTACAAACTCAGACATATAGTAACACATATATCTCTGGTCAAAGGATGCATGCCTATATCGTGATAGCATATGACATATGTCTTTGGTTATCTCGATCTCGTTAAGTCAACTCTTTCGACCAAACTAATATGACACCTCAGAATCTCTATTCCTTTGCAGAGGACCCACATCAAGAGGTCGGTCAGATATCAACCAAGTGAGAAAGATTTGCCATCTCCTACTTAGGCTGGAGATCCTCTCTTATAATCATTTGACGGTGCTTGATGAGTCCTCAATCTAACTCTTTACATATTAATCCAAGCACCATCCTCTATGATTCAATAGTTGAATTAATAGCTGTATGATCATCAAGATGGCCATGGTACATAACCCCAATTGTACTAAGGGACCTATTATGCCAATTAGTTATTCTTCATTGCAGATCAGAGAATGATATTCGGAATAACATTTACTGCATAATGGCTCACTGTGGGCCCGCATGTCCAATAGTTCCTCATCTTCAATATCGCTTCCTTCAAGCTTTTATGCCTCAGGACCTGCACGGTTAGCTTGGGAACCACAAAAAGATTGATCCTGAGGTTGTGATGGGTCAAAGGGAGTGAAGGTGAGGTGATGTGGATCTCTCCAACGATGCGACGGTGAAGTAGAGTCAATCTCCAGATCAAGTAGAGATATGGGGGAGTGTAGATACTTGGAATGGAGAGAAGGCACAGGGGAAGAAGATGGTAGAGATAGATGCGGCAGAAGATGATTGGAGGATGGGGACACAAAGACCGGAACTTAGCTCTAAAAATAAATAAAGTGCTAGGTTAAACTACGGACTAATGTTGGAATAAAAAAATGCAAAAAAAACACGCTCACCTAACATGGAATTGCTGGGAGCAGAAGCTCGCGGTGGAGGTGACCAGTGAAGCCGGATTGACTCAATCCATGCACTTTCCGTCTCGTTGAACCCTTGGTGAATCTCATGTTGTCACCAGGAGGCTCGAGAACTTGTTGGATTAGGGACTTGAGGGATGAAGGGGGATAAAAACTCGAAGGAAGGTGATGGAGGTGTATATATAAACAGTCTCTTTGACTCAGGTTGAACACATTTCAAAGCTCCTAAGATCGAAGAATAATGGTGGTGTGAAAGTGCATTCATCGACGAACAAAATCAAAGAAGGAATCAACCACATCAAACGCAAGCGTTGATGGGGAAAATCGAGGAAAATAGTGTCGCAATGCATTTGACCGGGTCTAGATACGAGAAGCCTCCATTGACTGGGGGGTCAACCAAGGTGGCATGGCTCCCATTGGTCTATGCAAGCGCACTAAAGGACAAACTCAAAATTAAAATTTAAAAATAAAACAAAATCAAATAACAAATGATTTATTTGATTTTTTGTTAAAACATGAAAAATCTTTATTATTATTTTTAGTATTTTAATATAAATTTTATTTTCTTTTACAAGCTTATTTATTGTATGTTTATTTTTTCAAGTACAAATATAGGTATATTGACCTATGTATTGGGTAATTTATTTTTATTTTCATTCTATAATATTTTATCTATATAATTTATATATTTATAACTTATTTAAATACACAAATATATTTTTATTGTTTTCTGTAAGTGATTTGTACGCTTAAATAAATATATGTATTTATTTTAAAAGTATGAGTATATATAATTCATTCATATTTTTTGTATGCTTATTTATTTTCGTATATTTTTAAGGACTTTGCTGTATTATTATTATGTACATATAGTATAGATAATATTTACGAATTTATAAAAAAATGTAAAAATAAAAAATATAAATGAATAAATAAATTGATTATTTTATTCAGGTTTCATTTACAATAAGGGTGCAGAACCTAACTTTTGTGTCTTAACTCCAACTTAAATGAAATCACCTTCACTAAATAGCTTATTAAAGTCCTATATGATTAATGGTGTTTTGGTCAATTTTGATAAAGTATAGAGAAGATACATGTATGTGAACTTTGGATTATGGCTTTTTATTTTGAATGTCTCGTGTGCATTGTGCATTATTTTCATGTGAAATTAATTTTATATTGTTCTATGTATTTTTATCTACAACTTTCATGTGCAAAGTTTATTGATTTGGGTATAAATTTTGAAGAATAAAAAGTCCCAATTGTCTTTATTGGGGATTTACAAATTTGTGTTTTATTTGTTATTGTCCCTTATCTCCCCCTACTTCATTCCTTGTCAATCCAATCATCATGATGTATAAAAGGTCATTAAATACCTATGGTATTTCATTTCTTTTTCTTTTATTTTCTTTATTTCTTTTTGGCTTTAAATACAATATTTTATACAATATTAACATTGTAAATAAGAGATGTTATTTTATGCAAAATAATGATATATACACACATTTAGCTAGGGTTTAATGCCCACAATGAAAGAATAAAGGTGATGAAATGGAGATTCATCACTTCTTGACCTTCCCATCTCATACCCATTCACATTCTTCATCATCTTTATGACCCATCAGAGCACATCAATCTTGCGCAGATTGAGCCATCTATCTCCGTCCTCCACCTTATACCAGAGATGAACCATTCAATCTCATCTAGCCCCTATTTTGTAAAATAACCTAGTCAGAAGCACCACCCTCGAGCCGCATCTCATTTCGTGTACGTCCAAGCTTCAAAGGTCCCTAACTAGGGTCAATCGACTCATTCTTGAGCCTTCATATGTGTTATATACTCCTTAGATCTCCAGGCTTTGATAAGTGAGGCTCGAACTTTCTTGAGCACCCTACTGACTGCGGAATATTAGCAGGAGTCTACCAAGCATCTCAATAGCTCACCAGGAGATCGGAGGACACAATAGTAGTCGATCGACGGAGGTTCACCTCTGTGTTCATCCTTGTTCGTCTAGTTGACCTCTCCACTGTCGAATCGTAGGAGCCTCCCTAGTTCTTTTTATGTCTATCTGATAAAGCCATGCTCCATTCGTTCATTTGAGCCATCCATCTTATCCATACCCTTAATCTGCTAAGAGGTTTCATGCGATATAGAGCGTTGATAATAAAGTGAAAATATCTTGGTCGTCCGTCAACGTGTAGTTTTGCGTATATTGCGCATTCTCCCTATTGCCTTTTTGTATTTATTTTTAGTATTTAACATCCTTCATTTTTTTGTAATATGTTTTGTAATATTTGTATCTAGGACCCCAAGTTGTCAATCTCTTTAATTGTATCCAGTCCATCTAAGCTCACGTGTCTCTTTACTGAGGTGGTGGGTATTTTGCAAGGATCCCCCTCTAGGTTTCCTTATTTCGATTTGATCCTATAATTTGTGAATTAAGTGTGATATTATTGGATTAATTGCATTCGGGATACTAGAAGCTATTTTATTTGCAAAAATACCCCTACTAGTGCGTATTAAATTGAATATATTTGGGCATTTTTTATGTATCACCCTTCAACTTTGATATAATGTTATAAATGCATTATAACTTCCTGGAAATTGTAATTATGTCCTTTATTTACTAACTTATTTTATTTCTTATATTTTGTGGGTTTTAAATAGCATTTTAAGTTTTAAAATTGTAGGAAAATTACATTAAGTGCGTGGAACCATTCTTCAACACATATCTTTTTCATGTAGCATTTAAGATGTTTTTATATTTATAAAATTCAAAACATGTCATATTTCCTTATTTTGACTTAGAAAAATTATAAAAATGATTAAATACCTCCAAGAATTCCTAAAAAGTTATGTTAGCTACATTTTAAAGCTTTTTAACACTTTTTCAAAAAAATCACGAAAAAATACAAAACCAAAATCTTAAAAAATACAAAACATTAAATTTTCTTTAAATCATAAAAAATTCTCTAAATTATAAAAAATATGTTTCAAGTTTCTGAATTTTCTTTGTTACATATATTTTTTTGTTAAATATGAAATGGGCCCTATATGATTTGTTAGATATTTATTAAGCCCATTTCAATCTTCTAAGATTCTCTTTTGCATTATTTTGTCTAAGTATTTATTTAAAAATGCATAAAAATTCTTAACAACCCCCCTCCCAATAAAAAAATAGATAAAAATATAAAAATTATAAAAGAATTTATTTTGAATATTTTGACTTTATTTGATATTTTAGACTTTAAAAAAGTCATGTTTCTTTTATTTTATACATATTTATCTATGTATATCATTATTATAAATATGTATTATCTATATTTATCTATATATATTATCAAATATAAAAATCCATATAAAACATTTGGAAAGATTAAAAATTCCAAAAAATATAAATGAAATTAAAAACCCACAAAAACATTTGAAATAAAAATAAAAATACCTAAGTAGAATATCATTCGTTATCTATTCCCTACTACTATCATTGGTTCGACACTCTACACACTTGCCTTGTTACACACATCTGCAGAGTTATAATAAATTTCTGGCTCACTTCACCTCTGTTGATCTTATCGTTATATGTGGTTTTGATTGTTAATTAATTGCGGTTGTTGAATGGTCATTTCAGCGACTGTTGTTCTCACCTTATGATAACACTAGTCTCTTGACCATACTGTTGCCTATCAACCTGCATAATTTGTTCTATTTCTACACTATCAGCTTTTCTCTCTTTATTTTATTTCTGCATAATATATTCTAACTATTTTTCTTTGTTTACTTTGTTGTAAGGTCTTGCTTATCGAGGGAGAGTTTCTTTAGATACTAGAGGCACTTGAGAGATGTGGAGGTTGGTGATTCTACACTCACCACAAGACAGAGCAATGAGAGAAGACAAGGAATTGATATGAGTGTATTAACATAGAATTAGTTTAATTTTGGTGAGGGAGAGAAGTTTATTTAATCAATTTTTTATAATATTAAACACTTAGACTCTTGGACACCTAAATTAATTTGAGTCGATTTCATCAGGTGATTGTTCACCCAAGGAATGTGAGTCAGTTTTTACATGTTTCTATTGCTTTCTACCTTTATTCCTCTATATTTTCCCTCTTATTTTCATTTGTTTCATGAGATTTATGCTTTTTACCTTATTTATCATTTCACATCTTCGTTGATTGAGCCCTTTGATTCTAGGAGTGTATGTTCGATTAATTAGTTCCAAAGCCATAATAACATTAATGTACCTATAGTCCCACGATTGGACTTCGTCAAAATGAAAAAGTTCTTCATGAAAATAGGAGCTCATATCTTAGGGTGATTTCATCATTACATTCATATAGTGTAATTTTCAGTTCTGTCTAGAATCCCACATGTAGAGAGATGGAAAGCAAGATGAGCCTTTTGACTGAACATTGCATCATTGTTTTCCGAATTGCATCTCTTTTATGTCCTCTCTTTTGATCACACTTGCCAAGATCCTTAGTATATGTGATAACTCACAATCCATTCTTCTCTCTACCCCCTCTTCTTGAGTCGATTTTACTTGAACTTAAAAGAAAATACCTCGCTCCTCTAGGAAAGAGTTGTTATATTGGGGAATTATGGTCACCTTGCTTGAGAAGTTTGCTCTTTTATGTAATAAATGTTATTGCAAATCATTCCCTGATATAAAAGGAAGAGTAATTAATTTTCATAATAGGTACCATAGTAAAATTAGGGTTATGTACCATGACCATCTTAATGATCATGTAGTTATTGATTCAATCTTTGAAATTATAGAGGCGGGTACTTGGATGATATCCAAATATTTAGATTGAGTATACATCAAGCACCGTCAAGCGATTGTTAGGAGAGGATCTCCAGCATGAGAAGAAGAAGGCAATTCTTCAATAAATGTTGATATCTAACTAACCTCTTGATGTGCGTCCTCTACATAAGAATATAGATTTTAAGACCGATTGGTGGATGATCTAATCAAGGACCATACACCTACGAGCTGGTAAGCATATAAGGGAACATGAGTAATACTATATCTCAAAGGGATCATATAGGCTCATTACGAATCGAAAGATATGAGCTCACTCATGAAATATTGGGATCAATTTCATATACGGTCGTTTACCTTTGGAAGCATGACTAAATTTGTAGGTATGATATATGCTTTGGAAAGTGTAAAATCAATACCTATGTATGATAAATGCTTTTGGAAAGTATATGATCGATACCAACTCCCAATGATCAAATGAGAAACTTAATGATAAAAGAGTGAAGAAGACAGTCTAAATAAGATCTAAAACATCGAGTTTATTACAGGTCTTACAGTAGGCAGGATGTTAGGGTAATAGGAATACTTAAGGCTGATGTGATCGTAAACTATTGTATAACAGTGACATTTACATTCTGAGGGAGTGATGAAACAAGTTCAAATTTTAGTGACTCCTCATTATAGAGAAGTAATCTAATCATATTCTAACTGTTGGACATTGATCTTAATGTGATTCTAATGCAATTATAAGATTAGTTTTACAGCTTTGATTTAATAAAACATCTTTGAGAGGTCCCCTTGATCTGGATTTGAGATATGATCTCAATATCCATGTCACTATACATGGAATGCACAATCTCCATGTCCTTATCTCCAAGTATCTGTGGAGAAAGCACATTATTCTTAAAAGAGTTGAAAGATAATTTCATTGTCGATAATGTATTTGAGCATTGATGAAATGATAGTTAAATGTGATTAAATTATCATTAACAATATTAATATGATTCATATTATTTGGACATAATAGAAGAGTTATCTAAGATAATTGAATATGAATGATTGAATTATCAAAGAAGTGAATAATGTGAATGAGGTTCATATTATTTAGGCAAATGAAAATGGCATCCGAAATAATTAAATATGATTTAATTATCATGGATATCAATAATATAGATATCATTGTCCATATTAATCATAAATATTATAAATGTGATTTATAATATATTAGAGAGAGTTCATTTAATTAAGATTTACGAAGAATATGTTGATGTGAATTGGATCCACATTGTACAATAAATTGTAAATGTAATTTACTTTTTTCTTAGGTAGTTAAATTTGATTTATTCAATGATTTTATTTGCAATTATCACAAATAATTTACATAATTATTTGGTGGTATTTTGTTGAATAAAAATTCCATGAACTAAGACTTAATGTAATGAGATTACATTAGAATTGGAGAGAGATCTTCCTTATCCAATAAAGGTGGTCATCTACCATGTATAAGGGGAAGGAGGCTTTCTCCTTCCCCCAAACATGGAAAGAAACTCTCTATTCCTATTTCATTTGAGATATTTTTGATTTAATTGAAACTAAATGTGCTAAGATTATTTACAACAGATTTAATTTCTTAAAAAATAAGTTAATTGTTGTTGTAATCTTTTACTAAAAAAAATCAACCATTGATTTGAAATAGGAGTGCAACTCCACCATCAATTTTAGTATAAAAGAAAGGGTAGACTTGAGACAAGAGAATCACTAACATTAGAGATCGACGATCGCAACCGTGATTCAAGAGGTATTCTGTTGAACCCGTTTGTGATCTTAATCAAATGATTTGGTAAGTGTTCTCAAATCATGTGGTTTCATCATTAGAATAAATTTAAATTCCAATGCCCTGAGCAACTACTATGACTAGTCACTCCCGATTGCATATGATGCGATCTTCACGCTTTTGTGATGTGCTTAAGGTTTTTTCCCATAACCTTCAAGTGATATCAGGGCCTTGTTTGAGGTCTTTGATACTATCACCTTAGGTGAACATGGTTCTGTGAATCAGATGCGCAGGGACTCGTTGCTTTGCATTGGATGCAAGTTTCGAATTGGTTTTTAGTTGAAATAGGAATATAGTGTTTTTGCACTATAGAGCATATTTTTTGGTTATTATAATGTATCTAGAACATCAAAATACGCCCCCCAAAAAAATCATTTTATTGGTACCAAATATGCATGAATGAAATTCGAAAAGTTCCCGTCGCGATAGTTTTTTTGCATGTATTCACGGATCTGAAAGAAAATGATTTTTCTTATTGTTTTCCCATCACAAAATATGAAATAAACACTTGGATTATTTATATAATTAAACCATCAAATCTCTTGAATTTATTTTGTACGATTCCGACTTATTTGCCATATATATTCCATATTAAGTCAAGATGGGTCGGACGATGATTGGTTAATCAAATCTTATTATTTAATGTGTTTATGATTCAATAGAAATCATGGAAATTATGAATTTTCCTTGATTATTTCGATGTCTTATAATTATAAAAATAATTAATTAATCATCATTTGCCAATAAATGTATGTTTCATTAAAACCCTATTTTACACTACAATAGTTGTATGACAACTTCTACATGCAAAACCAAGAACATGTTAGCTTGATATGACTAGAAATTTAGGACCCATAAAATTGTTTTAAAGATGCCTAAATCTCCGACTGATTACTATATATAGTATGTTCCCGGTCATCGAAGATGATGATAAAACCGCAAGTACATTGGCATTATTTTGTGTTGTTTTCAATCGGAATGGTGAAGGTGTCTAGTCCAGGTATGCTGGATTGGTTTTCTAATTAGCACCTTGCATGTCAAGGAAATGCTCCCTCCTAGCATAACTTGAGTACACATGTCAGATCCATTTTTGAGGAAAGAATGAAATGAGTAAGTCAAGTTGTACTCTAATTATTAAAATACAAGTCAACTTGTACTCTAATTATTGAAATACAAAATAATATGCACTTTTTAGGGTGTATATTGTATATAGTAATATCAAGAAAACCCTAATTATTTGATGGTTGATTGAATGGATTGATAATTGATTTAATACTATTAAATATATTACATCCAATTAAAATAAACACTCTATTATGAATATAGTTGTATTTTCCTAGGAAGAATTAATTAAGTGAATATGTTTCATAATAATTAATTAAAATTTGAACATGATATGGGGGATCATATAAATAACATCCAAGGTGCCCTGTCAAGGTGAAGGGTTCCATCACCATGGATTATATGTAGGAGACGCCCATTCAGCTCTAGCATACAAGTGCACATGGATCAGGCTCTTTACTTCTCTGAAGAGTAAGGTCGTATGCATAGTGACCCTAATATTGGGTCCTCATATTATTGGAGTGATATTGGATTATGCATAACGAGTGCTATTAGTGTTGATGGTTGGTTCAATTAACAACGGGTGAGCATCATTTAAGGGGTGGTGGGCACGGATGTAAAATACCGAATTAGGAAATACAAGTTGGACTGGCAAGGCAGAATGAGTTCCTGCTTCTTTTTATCAAAGTTACTTGTTCTCATGTTATTGGGATGCAACAGAGGTAAGAAGGAGATCCCAGATCTTGCTTGACATATAATGGCAAGTATATCTCTTACTTTTAAAGTGAACAAGGGAATGAACTTTAAGAGTTCAAAAGGCAAGATAACTTTGATATAAAAATCATTAATCAAGGTAAAATATGAATTTATGCAAATTATCTTATTTCAGATAACCCACTATAAACCCACTCAATACTATACTCAATAATATGTAGTAAAATTTCAGGTATTTGATCCATGATCAAAAATATTGTATTTGCAGATGGACACATAATGTATGTGGTTACAATGTACAAGTCTCCTCAAAATAATGTGGAATGATAATTAAATAGACAATAGGATAACAACCTTGGGTTTGTATGTCTCCATAGTCTTGATCTCTCGTCGAATGTGCTTTGGAAGTATCATGTCGATGATTATCGTAATTGTCTAAAATCCTTATAAAATCTAAGATGTTTCAACAAACAAATGTTCTCTCAACATTTATTTATGGATGACATCACTCACTGCATTATGCAGAACGGTGGCACGATAAGAGAAGACGTAATCAAAATGCTTCAGTACCTTCCTGAAACAAAGTCTTTAAGAGTTAAAATGATGCAGATATGCTGAGTGTCATCATTCTATTATCTATACTCCAGACTTTCATGAATCTTCATAATATTCATATTGTGTGAATTGAATAAAGCATATATAAATGTTGAAATACTCTTATATCGGAATCTTTTGAGTTCAACATAAGAAATACATTTTCTTAAGCAGTTGTTGTTTATAGATGAAGGAAGCATAGTGGAAGCATGGGTCTGGGCCATGTATGAAGGAAAGTCAAAAACATGATTGTACTTTTGTGAGTTCCACACATGTGACATCCAAAAGGTTGGATGAATGCTAATACTACAACAAGCGGATGTATTGATAGTATGACTATGTAGACTATCTAGGGTACTTTGAGAGGGGCTCGGATAGCACATTGGCATATTATACATCTTCATATAATCATTTAAATTGACTTGTTTATATAATATCAAAGTCTAATAATTGTATTTCACTCTTCTAATAATACTTGCAATTGGTTGAATATGTTTTAGAAGACTAGAAAGATTGATCTTAAGGCTTAATATTCATCAACATTAATGATGCTGCAATTATTGCAACAATCTCCATTGGATAGATAGACTACGTATTTTCACTGGGACAACTCATAGTCGTAGATAATGCGTCTATGACTTATATATTAGAATACATTCATTGTTTATTTCTAAATGTTGGAAATAAACATGCATTTTGGAATAGACCTATCATAAAGAGTTATGATGGATATATTTCAGATAGTAATCTAACATCCATAGGACTCTACAAAATTTTAAATTTAATGAATTCTTCATTAACATTTCTAAATATTGAAAATTTAAACATTAAGTAATCAATAGGAGGGTGAAGATTATTTGACAATGATCTGGCATCAAGCCTGGCACATATGCTTGTTAATGAGATCAATAGACTAGTAATAGATGAAACTTTAGACTATCTGAAATTTCAAATCTTACATACTTGTAAATCTTATTTTCAAAGTAATAATGTCCAAGGCAACAATATCTAGGATTGGTGTTAGATGCCATGGTATTCGAGTTCTCATACATATTGGATAATATATATCATAATAAATATCATTGATATGTAATATCTATTAACAATCATAGTGATATAATACTTATTCCATCACATTAGAAACCTTTGAAATGTGATTTTTCAATTTTGATTTAGAATCAAAATTTGAAGGAAAATGAAATGAATTTGATCTAACCAAGGTAGCAAGTACCTATTAGTCGAATTCAAGAAATACCTTATGAAGAAAGGAATATCATTCCTATCTCACTCCTCCAAATACACCTAAACTCAACAGAATTTAATGGAGATACAATTGGATCATGTGTTACATGATTTTCTCAATTATTAATCTTATCATAATTACCTCTTAGTTTACAGGTATATATGTAGTAGAGACTAAAATATATATCCTTAATAAGATTACATGCTAATACAAACTTGAAAACCATCATAAGCTCTAGTTTGAAACCTAGACTAGTGTTGGGCACTTGAGGATTTAGGGTTGCTTGTTCCATAACCATGTCATGGATGCAAGTAAGATGGAATCTAGTATCAGAGAGTGATAATTCATTTGGAATATAAAGGATGGTATTGGATGCCTACTTTATGTCCTTGATATTGTTAAAAGATTTCACCTATGAGGATATGATCTCAGATGATGACTTCCTTAAGAATCAGGATAAAATGAATTGAAGGAACTCATTAGATATTTAGAAGATAGTGAGGTGCCTGAAATCAGAAACTAAAAGGACAAATTAAAGATGAAACACCCATACCTCTTCAAATGGATTTGAGGGTGATTCATTGTTTCGATTAAGTTTGACAATGATCTGACTTCATACGATGAAGATTCTTAAGATCATGGCATGGAAAGATGGATGTTAGCAATAAACTCTAATGCAGACTTCATACATAATTGTTGTTTACAGACCCTTGATGACCCACCTATAGGAGTCAAACCCATTAGGTGTAAATGAATCTCCAATAGAAAGAGGAACTTGATGAGAAGGTAGAGACCTTCAAAGCACGACTCGTATCCACGAGATACACACAGAAAGAATACATCGATTGCCATGGTAGTTTCTTTCTATTGACCATGCCTAAATCCATCAAAATATTGCTAGTTGTTGCTACACAACTTGACTATGACATTGTAAGATGGAAGTTAAGATTGCATTTCTCAATGAATACCTCAACAAAGATATTCGTATGAAGTAGCCCGATGGCTTCATGGATGAGAAATGCATGGTGTGTAAGCTTAAGGAACTCCATCTATGGACTCAAATAAGCTTCTTATAATTGGAACACTAGATTAGATGAAATTATAATGTTATGATTTCGTATAGAATATTTATGAACCATGTGATCTTAGTGGAAGTGTCATTGTGTTTGTCATGTTAAATATAGATAAAGTCCTAATCATTTGGTATGGTATTGGGATAATGATAATAAGTATTTTATAATATGGTTGTTCCGTGACTAGAGATAATAGATCTCAAGGATACTTAGATCTTAGTTTTGATGTTTTTCAGAAACAACGATAAGCGGGCATTGGAACCATCACATTAGTGGTATACCATGGACATGTTGCATTTATTAGGTGAAAACCCCAAGGAAGGCTTCCTTCCCTTAAGATATAGTACTGACTTATCTAAAGGGATAATACCTCAAAGACTTGAGGAAGTGAATGCTAAAAGTTCTTGCCCGTGCGCATCAGTTATGAGAAGCTTGGAGTATGCTAGACGTGCACAAAATCTGGATGTCTACCATAAAGTGAAAGTAGTAAACTATTACTAATCCTACTATGGAGATAAAACACTTAGTTGCAGTAATAAAAATGCCTTCAAAGACAAGAATACTTTTGAGATAATGACCTCAAAGACTTATCTTCAAGAACTTATGACTTTTTAGACAGTGATCTAAAAGGACTTAAGTGCAAATGCCTTGTAAGACATAAACTGGGTCTTAGTCATAGGACATAGAGATGTCCAAGAGTAAGTTCATTCCAATAAGGATAATAGAAATTACATACTGCTTATATGATTATTGAATTGTAGGTTAAAGACAATATAATTGCTTTAACAAACTTGAGTATTGGTTGCAACTTTCGAATCGATGTGAGTATTGTTACTAGGAGATATGCAAGTACCATAAAAGGACTTGGCGTAGTCTCTCAGGAATAGAGTGATGAGTCAGCTTACTTAGTGATGAATCTATGATTCTCTCTCTTTATTCTTTTATTTTAGCTCTTCCTTTTGGCAAAATCACCTGTAAATACTTGTAAATACAATAACTTAGCATTTTGCATGCCCTTGTTAATAATGCATATTTAACATCTATTTTAGTAATAATAAAAGCATAAAGCAAAAAGAATAAGAATGATGTATTTAGAATGAATACAAAGTCGCCCAAACCTCAAGAGAAGGTCAAGTCTTGACCTGATCTCAGAATAAAATAAGTACAGAGAGATAAGGGTTCACTATGTATGTACATATCACCTATACGTGTACATAATATTGATTTTTTTTGACAAAATAATTTATATTATTATTTTTATACCCTTAATATAGTTGAATAATATTATAAAAATATAATAAAAATTAGAAAAAAAACCATCAAGCCATTGTACAATATACACATATACATGTTATATTCACTATTTATTCTACACCCTTAAATATTTATAAAGATAACATAAAAATTATTTTATAATCCTCAAATCATGTTGTAAATAAATAAAAGATAAAATAAAGTCATTTTTTAAAAAAATAATAAAATAAAAATACTTGTACATAATACATTGGTACATTATACCTGTATAAAATACTGTATATTATATATACACTATTTTTTTCAGAAAAACAATGAAAAATCACAAAAAATAGTTTATAAAATAACAAACATTTTTCAACACACTTTTTAATTTAAATTCATTTACTATTTTTTATTCTATTTTATTTTATTTTTGTACATCCTAATTTCTGATTGGTCCACATCGGACCGTTGATCCTAGTCAACGGTTTCTTCTGGACCAGGTCGGGTTGCGTCCCTTTCGCCGGAGATTTTTCTTCAAATTTTCACGCATGACCCAACCACTTCTTGACTAAATTTCTGCGCCCAATTGAAGCTCGAACATCCATGATCCTTGCGGATCCCTAAGCACAGTCGGATCTGCATTGGGTTCCGTGTATCGCTCCGAACTTTTGGGTCCCTTGAGCAGCCTATAAATCATCTCCTCTCGCCTCTACAATGCCTTAGGTCGTCCGTCATGCCACTACAGACCCTTAGCCACCTTCGTCGAAGTGATAGCCGTCAGAGGAGAGGGATAGGATTCGATGGAGGTGCTTGGAGACTCGTATCTCCCATCGTGGCCGGAGACCTGTCGCGAGCAGCCTCCCAGCTAGCCGCGGCTTGGTTGAGGACAAGACCCATCGGACCGTCTTCGCCTTGATCCTAGGAGTTCATCTAATCCTTCAGGTATAGATTTTGTTGCTGCTATTTCCACCTTCGACCCATCTATCCATCTCTGCTCTATTGTGGCTCCCGTGCTCCAACCATCGGGTTTATAGCTTTGACACCTACTTCCATCCATTCAGGACACTGCCTCGACTCACCCAACACTTTCCTGTGCAACCTGATCATCCTAAGACTCTGCCATCAGGTCAAGATTAGGCTCCAGATTTCCTCCCCTGCCTTCTCCGGAGGTCGAACACCATTCTCGTCGCTTCCCTTTACTTCTCAAGAAATGACCCAGACCAGAGCATAGCCATAAATCCCCTCTATCCCTTGTAGGTACTCGCGTGCTTCTAAAGAACATTTGGAACCCTCATATGCTCAAGCAGAGCAACTCCAGGAGGGTCATCAGCTTCACGCATATCCGATCGTCGCTTCCTCTATCAGAGCCTCTCGTTCGACACAAAACAGCTTTAGGGACCTCTTCGATCCTTCATCGGAGCGTTAGATCCCCTCCAATGCTCGGTTGAAGTTCATGGGGGGCTGGTTCGTATAGAACCCCCTTCCGACGTCGGATGACCATGCTTTTGCCAGATTGCATCTCAGCCACCTGATAGTGGTAGCTTTAGAGTTATTAGATCTGATGCATCTGTAGTACACTTTCGCGACAGATCCTAAACATCAGATGCGTTGCAGCGAATGATCAGAGTTGTACGTCAAAATCGCCTCCAACGTGCGCCACATGCTGCCTGGGTATGTTTCTCTCATGCCCTCGCTTGTTTCTGTTTTTATATTTAGTCCTTTAAATAAAATGTGTAGTTAAGAACATTTATAGTTTGGACTTCACACTTTTTGATATTCACACTTTAGTCCCCCTGAGACTAAAGCATGTGTGTCCTCACATGATTTTAGGGATATTTGCACTTTCTGCTTGAACTATTATGTAATTAATGAATGAATGTTCCATTTTTAGAATGAATGTTCCGTTTTTAGAAATTGCATTTATACTGAGCATGCACAAAAATTGACAGGGTATTTGCATAATTGACCCAAGGTTTTTATATTATGTTATATGTTTGGTCAACAGACTTAAAATATTTGCGATTTGGTCCCTTTGAACTGTGATTAATTGCATGCTTTTTACTGGACTTATTAATTATTAAATTAACCTTCAAAATTACATAAAAATTACCATTGACTCTTGTTAGTGTTTAATCTTTACTGTAATTTTGATGGGTTGAGTTATTGGCATTTATTATTTTTAAAAATTAAAAAACCCCCAAAAAAATACCCTGTTTGCCTTATAAAAATTTAAAAAATGATTTATAAATTCTATAAAAATTCTTGTGTTTATGTTTTATTGTGTTTTACCTCCAGTTTTACTTTTGTTTGAAAATTCAATATAAAAACCATAAAAATTACAAACAACTAAAAAATATAAAAATCATATAAAGTTAAAGAAAATTCCAAAAATAGTGATTTCAATTTCTATGTGTATCTTTACACTTCTACTTTATCATAAAATTGCTAATCAGGACCTTGGGGCATTTTATATATTATTAATTTGCAATTTGGTCCTAGTTGTGCACTGTTTTGAGATTTAAGCCCTGTTTGATTTTTATAAAATCACAAAAAAATTTAAAACTCGATAAAAATTAAAAACACTTTAAAACCCTGAAACCCCAAAAAAATTAGCTTTATTTTCTGAGTATTTGTAATCATTTAGAAAAAAGCCAAAAAAAAGTGTTGTGATTATTTTCTTTATTTCTGTGCTTGTTTGTTTTGTTAAAAATTAAAATATTGAAAACAAAAATAAAATCACTAAATATCATTTTATCATTGAAAATTGACCAATGAGTTTTTCAACTATGCTCCTTGTGTTCGACCCTGGTGTATATACCATGCAAATAAGAATAGCAGATCGCTTGCATTGCATTTGATTTTCTTGATTTTATTGAGTGGTTTTATTTTCTCAATTGATCTAGCCTATTGATTAGGGTTGCAACGACCATTGATTTATTTTGTTACTTAACCCTGGTCGGTAGGTCGCTTATCACTTTGAAATTTTCCTAAATATCTTACGATTAGCACATGAGTGTGAGTTTAAAGATTAGCCCGTTAATGACTTTTTGGGCTTGTGGGAGATTGTTAGACTGTGAACCCATGGTGAGCCATTATGCAATAATTATTGTTACAATTCATTTCCTGATCTGAAATGAAGAATAATTAATTTACATAATAAGTCCCTTAGGATAGTTAGGGTTATGTACCATGTCCATCATAATTATCAAACAGTTGTTGATTCAAACTTTGTATTCAAAGGATGGTGCTTGGATAATATCTAGGAGGTTAGATCAAGGACTCATCAAGCACCAACATGTGATTGTTAAGAGAGGATCTCCATCTTAAGAAGAAGATGACAAATCATCTCTAAAGGCCGATATCTAACCAAACTCTTGATGCAAGTTCTATACATAGGAATAGAGATTCGGAGGTGTTAGATAAGTTAGGTCAAAGAGTAGACCTAACGAGATCGAGATAACCAAGACCTATGTCATATACTGTCACGATATGTGCACGCATCCTCTTACTAGAGACATATGTATTACTATAAGTTTGAGTATGTACATTTGGCAGACAGATAGGTTGATGATCTAATCAAGGTTTATACACCGACGAGATAGTATGTGTACAAGGGCAAGTGAATAATACGATCTCTCATAGGGATCACACAATATCATCACTAAAATGGAAGATATGAGCTCACTGATGAGATATTGGGATCAAATTTTGTGCACAGTCCTACAGCTTTGGAAGCACGACTGCAATTGTAGGTTTCATATATGCTTTTGGAAAGTATATGAGGATTAGCCAGGTATGATATATGCTTCTGTAAAGTATATGATACAAACTCTCAATGATCAAATGAGAAACTTAGTGCTTAAACCCTAATAATGATAGTTTAAATATGGTCTAAAACTTCATATTTATTCTAGGTCCTCTACTATGCAGGATGTACGGGTATTTGGAATACTCGAGGATGATGTGATCGTAAACTATTGTATAACCGTGATGCTTCCGTTCTGAAGGAGTGACGATACAGGTTTGGATTTTAGTTACTCCTCTCAAGAGAAGTAATCTAATCTTAGTCCAAATATTGGACATTCATCTCAATGCGATTTCAATGCACACATAAGATTAGATTTACGACTTCCATTCAAGAAAAACATCTCTGAGAGGTCCCATTCTTATGGATTTGATATATGATCTCAATATCCAAGTCAGTATATATGGATTATACAATCGTCATATCCTTATCTCCAAGTATCTACAAGAAAGAGTGATATTCTTGAAAGAGTTTAAGGATAATTTCATTGTTGATAATGTATCTGACCATCGAGGAAAACTGATAGTTAAATGTGATTTAATTATCATGAATAATATGAATATGATTCATATTATTTGAACATAAGAGAAGAGTTATCTAAGATAATTGAATAGGATTTAATTATCAAAGATGTGAATAATGTGAATGAGATTTTATATTATTTGGGCACATGAGAATGGGCAACCAAGATTAATTAAATATCATTTAATTGTCAAGGATATGAATAATATGGATATCACTATTCATATTACTCATAGCATTATATATGATTTATAATATATTAGAGAGAGTTAGTTGTAAATAAGATTTATGAACTAAATGTTTATTTGAATTGTATCCACATTGTATAATTTATTGTAAATGTAATTTACATTTTTTATTGGATGGTTGGGTTTGATTCATAATTAACAATGTTTTTGTTTGCAATAATAACAAATAATTACAATATCTTTTTGGTGATATTTTGTTGATAAAAGATTCCATAAAATAAGATTTAATGTAACAAGCTTACATTAGGATAGGAGAGAGATCTTCTCCCTCCAATCAAGGTGGTCGTCCACTATGTATAAGCGGAAGGATGTTATCTCCTTCCGCCATACATGGAAGGAGTCTCTCTAGTACTTTTTAATTTGACATATTTTTAATTTAATTGAAACTAAATATGTCAAGATTATTTACAACAAATTTAATTCTTTAAAATTAAATTAATTTTTGTTGTATCTTTTTGCAACAAAATCTCAAACATTGATTTGAATTAGGAGCACATCTCCACCATCTAATTTAGTCTAAAAGAAAGGGTAGACCTAGCCCAACATTGACACATTAAGAAAACAACAACTCTCTCCCTTATTCTCATTGTAGTATTCTCTCTTTCTCTCAACATGTGCCCATCCATATGTTGAACTAAAAATTCCCGCAGTTGTCATGACACCGTTGTGTTTCCAGATCGATTGCTCGTGGATCTCCATCCTCTTCGTTGTTCTTCACATCATGAAGAAGGCGCCAGATTTTGTGATATGATATCAGGAGACTCCTCGCTCAGAGCATCAACTCGGATTGCAGGAATCACACATCTCATCCACACGCTTACAAGTGCGACCTTCATTGGATTGGACTTGAGACAAGCAAATCACTTACTTTAGAGATTGACTATCCCAAGCACGCTTTAATAGGTATTCCTTTGAACACATTTGTGATCTTGATGAAATAATTTAAGAAGTGTTCTCAAATCATGTGGCTTCATCATTTGAAAAAACTTAAATTCTACTGCTTCGAGCGCCTAGTATGACTAGTTGCTCTTGATCTCATATGACGCAATATTCACACTTTTCTAATGTGCTTAAGGTTTTTTCCCATAACTTTCAATTTCCATCTATCAGATTTGGATCCAAGCACCATCGTTGCCTGGAGCTGCTTCCAATTCAAGCATCCTCTACTGCCATTCGATCAGCAAGACATAATAACTAGATTCGATCGAGATCGTTGCTGCTAGAACTTTTGCATTTTAGTAAGAACAAGCGTTCGAATCCAAATGTACAGGATCCGTCTTATCCATTTCAATCGGACGATCGGAAACGCATATCACCTGTATCTTAAGGGTGCACATGATGTGCATATGCATTGACAGACATTTTGATGTCGTTTTTGGCTGTGCGCCAAACATTATTGCATATTCTGAATAGTTCTTGATCAGAATATTCGTGTGATTTACACATGAAGAAGGGTCTTTTGTAGGTTTTATATTTGATTTATTTCAAATTCTGAATAGGTCCCTAACAGGTTTCTCAACGTTTCAACGTATGTGTATCTCTATAATTTTTGCACTGAACCCTCTTGCAATCTCTTTATTTCGTCAAGCTCTACGCTTTTTTGAAAATTTCATTTGAGTCGTTATTTTGCTGCATTTTATTTCCTTAGATAATTACTTTTATTTATTAGTTCAGTTGCTCTAAAAATTCCATAAAAACTAGGTTAAGCTCATGTCAACATGTTTTATATCACATAATTTCAATTTTAAAAATTAATTTGTTTTATTATTTTAAATATTAAAAAAGAACCTTTATTCCTTTTGTTTACTTTAAAAAATTCATAAAAATTTGAAAACTTTTAAAAAAATCTTTAGAGACATTAATAGTTATATTTTATCATCTTTTTATCACATGTATAAAAATCACATAAAAAACAATTAGAAACCATAAAATTGAAATATACATAAAAGCTTAATATATAAAAATATAAATCCATAGAAAAATCAGAAACAAATTTTTTGGATCATTTTAAAGCTAAATAAAAACTCTTATATTTAAATTTATTTCCCAATTTATTATTTTATTTTATATTTTAAAAATACGTAAAATATTAGAGGATTGTACGTTACCAACTATTTTTTTAGTTGTAATTCGTTATAAAATCCATAAAAAAACCTAAAAATACAACAAAAATAAGAAAACTATAAATTTTTTAATAAAACACAGAAATACTAAATTTTTTCATTTTTGATTATTTTTTTATATTTGAAAAATACAAAAAGGTTCATTTTATATTTTGAATATATAGCTCTTATAAAATATCTTCAAAAAATATAAATATAAAAATTTGCAAAACATAAAAATCAATTAAAAATTTAAAAAAAATATATAATATTTGAAAATGTTATAGAAAGTACAAAAAGAAAAGAAAAATCCTCTTTAATTCAAAATAGTCAGATTCCCTCATTTTTTGTAGCCTCCGTAATTTTGATCTAGTGGGTTAAATAAGTAAAACTTGTTCTCTCTCTTTTCTCAGAATAAGAAAATAATTTTTTGTTTGAATTGTTTTTTGATTGAACAATGCATTGCTACCATTTTCTCATCAAATAATTTTAAAACCAAAAAACCTAAGTTCATAAATGGCGTCGTTGTCAGGGAGCAGGACAAGGATAGTTAGGATTTCATTTCTTTCTTTTTCTTTGCTTGTTTGCTTTCTTTATTTCTTGCTTTTTTTCATTCATTTTATCTCTCGTTTATTTTCTTCTATATTTTTCTCGTAATTGTTTTGACATCCTCTTTGTTCACCTTTGTTGCAAGGGGTCGATGAGCGAGGGAGGTGATCCAAGGAGAGCTAATGCACCCGAGCGAGGCGGAGGTCGATCCTTCTAATGGACTATCAGGGGAGAGTTACTAAGGAAGAGAAAGAGATGTTGAAGACATGTTGTCATTCTTTTAGTTTTATTTCATTTTATTCCCATTTTGTTCTTGTAATTAATTTGTAATAATTTCTTTGCACTTGCCCCATTTAGTTTCCTATAGAGACAGCAGACTCGTTCTTACAGTTATGCAATGTCTGTTTCACCAAGTGCCAGCGCACTTGGGGGACCCGATTGTGGTTTTGTTTTCATGGCATTCTTCTTTTCTTCCTCCTTATTTTTCTCATTCTTTCTACTTGATTATGGTGATTTGAGTTTTTTGACTTTATTTTTATTTATTTTTTTGCTTGAGCCCTAATATGTAGGTTTCTATATCTTGTGGAGCCCGATAAAGACTAGGTCCAAACCTAATAAGAATTCTTCTTCCTGCAGATTATTCATTTTGAACTTAGTCAGAATAACTTGTTTTTCCTGATAATAGAAATTCCGTATAGGATGGTTCTAAATTTTTGCATTCATATAGAGTAGATTTACGTTATATGCACGGATAATTTTGTATGTAGACTGCCAGCGCTAGGTACACATTCTATCCTATGCAGTGCAACATTGATTTCACGTGCATATGCTTTTTCGACTTCCTCCCTTCTTTTCGAAGACTTAAGAATAAAGGAATTGGAAAAACCATTAGGTGGTTATTGTTTCGAATATTAATGAAAAAATGATAAACAAATAAAATTGGACTGCTAAATTCACCATATTTCTAAAAATAAATGTATGATTTTATTATGGAGAGTACATTGATCACATGCACTTACCGAGAGACAGAGCAGGTAAGGACATAGCCCTATGGATAGAGCCAAAAATACCTGGACTTGCCCTAAGCACTTATGTTTTACTCTTTAGTAGACGGTTGAGTTGCAAGCACTTGCATCTGACCATAGAGAGTCATTTTGTGTGCTCTGCATCACTTTTCCGCTTAGGCATGATATAAATCAGCAACCAGGACATAGGGTTTCACTATTTAGGGAGGTATGAGGACGTACACTAGGAGATAGGGTGACACCACTTGTGACGTTTATCTAAGAAACTCTGTGAATCACTAAACTCTAAATTGAAAGATTAACGACCAAACTTTCATGGTCGTCATTGTGTCGAGTTGATAAGTTTGAGTGTGTGTTTTTATTTATTTCCTAGAATAAATATCCTACAGCACTCTTCGTGTCTTTCTTCACTTTCCTCTTCTTTATTTGACTATTGTATTCTCTCATCTTCCTATTGTATCAGGGATGTTTGATTGGAGTACTTTTTATTCAGACTTCGCAAACTTATCTCTCTACTCTCTAGTTCACTCATCTTTACTTGCAGATGATTCTCTTCCCGAATTCTATTCTTTTACTTCTACATCATATATTTGCCAATAAATCCTTTGTTCAAGATGGATTCCCAAATCAAACTTTCATTTGATACTCCTTCATTTTTTTACTAATCGAGTGTCTTTCACACTTTTAGAGACCGATTCAGAGTTAGATGGTTCAATTGCATCGAAAGGAAATGAACTTATGACTGAGCAGTCCAAGATCAACAACATGATGTTGGCTTATATTCAGGCCATTGAAGAGTCGCGCAATACCCTTGTTAATTTAATCAAATTAATGGTCAAGCTAGTTGTCGTGTCGTTCATTGCAGTCAGGTAATACGAGCTAATCAAAAACCATTTTCAATTAAAGTTCAATTAATTTTGAGCGGAATTTTTTTTTTACTTGGGCAAGCCCAAGGTCGAACTCAGGGAGGCAACTGTCTCCTTAGGTAGATTTTAAGTAAATTTAAGCGCTCAGATTTTCAGAAGATTATTTTTGGTCTCTTTAAACAATTTTTCATGAAATAATAAAACACTCATGCAAAATCGGGCAAGTTTACAATTTAATTAAGAAAAGTGAACAAATCAAGTCCAAAAATTATTAAACTTGGACAGATAGTGAAATGCAATGAAATTAATCTACCCAAATATTTTGGGATTTTTCTGAATCTAGATGAATTAATTGTGAATTGAAAATGAATGCAAGGTGATTTTGACTATATTAATTTTAATAAATACCAAAACACAATATTTTTAGATATAAAAATTATCCTAGATAGCTCTAAGTGTGAAGAATAAAGGAAAATTAATAAACCTAAATTTCTATATGAAATGGACCTATTAAAAATCAATTAAGAAAATCACAAAATCATTTATTCAGCCTCGAGATGCGTGCAAATGATTTGATTTTTGGGCACAACGTAAACTTAATTATCTTAAGTCTAATGTAAATTTTTGGTGATTTTTGGAGTTACTGAGAATTTAGTACAAATTAAAAGGCATAAATGGGCAAAATATGACAAAATTCCACCAATTAATTAATAATAAAATCCACTGTTATCACAAAAATATGACAAGTGTCACATATGAAAGAGGATAAATTAAGCTATACAATGCAATTTTCAAACTTGAATGATATAAAATGAATGCCTAAAGATGCAATGCAAAGACAGGGGCCTAACTGCAATTACAGAAAATAAAATTGCTAAAAATTAAGCATGCTGAAAGGTACTAATATACAATTACCTATAATAAGGGGGCATGTATGCAAAATGCCCACAAAACACGTACGCCTCACGTGGGGCTCCTAGCAGGGACTGGAATGCAAATATCAAAACCTTTAGGGCATCGGTGCAAAATACCTAGGCCACACGTAAGAGACACGTGAGGGCCTAGGCTCGGGTGAAGGCTCGGGGGCTCTAGAGGCTCAGACTCGGCTCGGATAGCTTCAGGGGTTCTGAGCCTGATGGTCAGGGAAGAGGCTCGGAGGCGGCTAAGTGGCGTACTATGGACCACTGGATCCGGTGAATATCCAATGGTGGAAGATAGCCGGAGACGTGGCACGTCTAGAGCTGTCCGATCATATGAAGATCTAATGACGGGGAATGGCTTCTGAGATGAAGGCATGGACGATCAACGGCTGTTGGATCAAGATGAATCCAACGACATCTGGAGAGCGGGGTAAGTGGCGATGTGGCTTCCTGTGGTGCATAGGATCCTCCTGATCCGACGGATGCATGTTAAGGGCGACGTGGCGTGCTCAGGACCGTCCGATCAAGGGGATCGGATGGCTACTGCTCTTTCTTCTCAGATGGTCTGCCGCCTCCTACGGCGGAGATGGATACGCTCCGGTGAAGGAGCTCTAGCTTCTCCTTCTTCGTCTTGAGTCGGTGAAGCTCGCCGGCGGCGTCTGAGCAGCTGAGAAGAATAGTGGAAGTGTGGAGGAGCCATCGGGGGTCTCAGCTGAGGCCACGGTGGTCTGGAGAGTAGTGGTGACGAAGTTCGAAGGAGCTTCGATGAGGCGTCCGGCCAGTCGAAGATTGAGTACCTGCGGTGGTTAGATGAATAGACGAGGCTTGCGACGTGAGCGTGGAGTGATCGTGAGTGCGGTGTGAGGCCTGAAGTGCAATGAGGGTGTTCTGGTGATGGGGTTCTGCCAAGGTGGCGGAGCTCGCGTCGACGTGAAGTGTAGTGTGTCGTCGGAGAAGATGAGAGCATGCATGAAGATGCCGGCTTTGAGGCCAAGCTCGGAAGATCGTCAGAGGAGCGTGAAGTTGCTTGTGGACGGTGAATAAAATTTGAGAAAAAAACATTAAAAAAGAAGAAGATCGTGAGGAAGATGGAGGCGTCTACCTGTGAAATAGAGCTCGAAGGTGTGCTCCTGGTCGTCGCTCGAAGGACGGTAGAGGGTCCTGAGCAAGTGCAGCTCACGGAGGAGGCTGCGGCACGATGGTGAAGGCCGTGGATCTCGTCAGAGGTGAAACTCGGTCGTCGCTCAACGGCACCTCAAATTGTTGTGACCTAATTGAAGGGTGGAGCTAGGGAATTCTCTCCATGATGGCGGATGGGGTCGAAGGCTGAAGATGGTGGAGTAGTTAAAGGTGGAAGGTGACGGCATAGGTGACGAAGTGGTGGAGTTGATGGAGGTCGTAGGGCGACATAGGTGGTGGTCATGGCGTTCGAGGGGTTCAGCGAGGATGAGGGACGTGTGGGGTATGTAATGGTGGTGACAGGAAACGAAGAGGGTGGCCGGAGTGGATCCCAAAATAGGAAGGGGTCGACCTATCGGTGAGGTGGACGATGTGGGAGCGGACGAGGCGGAAGGTAGAAGGCGATGTCTTGACTGTTGGATAGAGCGATCCAACGGTCAGGAGAAGGGCGAAAAAGGAGGGTTAAGATTGAATCAGAGGTGATGAGATCTAAGGGTGATGGGCACTCTACGTGGCGGGAGTAGGTAAAGGCGGAGAGAAACGGTCATGATGGTGACTGTCTTTTGATCGAACGTTCGAGATCAAGGCCGGGATGGACGGCCCAGATCAGTAGCTTCTGGTGAAGATCGGAGGGCGTAGATGTCTCCACATGGCACAAGGAGGGCGCAGTGCTGGCGAGCGGTCTGGATTGGATCCAAGGCTTGATCGAAGGGCTGCGAAACGTTGCGGCTTTGGATGGCCAGATCAAGAGAGAGGGCGGGCGATCGGATGGAGGAGATGGAAGGAACGTGGCGCGCAAAAGAGCGGGATGTGTGGCACAATCAGATGGCGCCACGTGACATGCTCTGAATGGTTGAGAAAAGATGTGAACATAGAGAGAGAAGGAGGACGAATTTGCAAAACCTCAAAACATGAATGTTGTAGATCTCGATGAGATCTACAAGTTTCATGTTGACCAAAAACGTAGATGAGGTCAAATAAGATACAAAAATACAAGAGTACAAATATACATATCTATAGTATACAAAGGGACCCAAAAACCGAAGTTTTGCATACGAGCTCCGAATTGAATGAAATTGGTCTCATTTTAAAGGTCTCTTAAGTAATAATCTGAAGGTAAGTATACCTAATTCAGAGGTTGTATGAGGTGGATATGTGCATTCTATGGTCTGGGGTTTCAAACTGGATTTGGGGTTTTATTGGGTAATTGACAAGCTTGGAATTCTTGGTCTTCTTCCTTATATTATTAGCTACTAATATACACAGTATAAGGAAGGTGTTATTTACTTCAGAGGGGGTATAAAATACATATGATTAAGAGGGTAGTGGTGGATATTTCACTAGTGAATTTTACAAATGCATTGGCTTCTTATTTAATGCAATTATGAAGACTAAAATGCATTTATTGTTGTTTTATGCAAGAATGCTATTTATGCAAGATAAAGGGAAATATGCTGCTAAATGCTCGGGAACAAGGCTCTATTTTCAACTTTAGAAGTGATGAATCACATATTCATCAACCCCCTATACTTAAACCTTGCTCGTCCCCAAGCAACTAAATGAAATGCAAGAGTGAAATGATTTTGGGTTCCATACCAAGGTCATGAACAAAAGTTGAAAATGGGGCTTGACTCGACCATTGGATTGATTGTGTTGCGAAACCTCAATGGGACCTGAACTTAAGATCTAAAAAAATTCAAGTTCCACAAGTCTTCTATTCAAGACTCCTCAATAGTCAGGTCAGAATAAATCCTCAGACGTAAATTTCTGATGACTATGATTCTTACTTGTACGGTGTAAGTGAAATGTAACTCTCCACATCAGAAATGGCTCAGAAACAGCCTCCTCTAACAAGGTAACTCTAGTTACCCGGTCCAATAGCTTTTTTCTCAAGGAGCAGGGTATTCCCTTCTAAGTTCAAGTGCGACCAGCTCAAGAGGAGGGGGTAGAGAAAAGAATGGACGGTAGCCAGTGTAGCTACCTATCCCAGGCTGCCTGACCAGTGTATCCAAGTCATCCAACTGCATTTTCTTTGCTAATATACATATCCGACAGGTATTTTATTTTCATGGACCTGTCTGATTTTTTTGGAGTTTTTGCATTTTTTTGAACTATATACAAGGTGCAACATGTACATCAGGAGTTTTTCCACTTGAGCCAGTAGACTATCCCTCTTTTAAAGCATTATTGCAACACACAGCATCCTATCCTTAGATGTCAACACCACTAGACTAGGTTGAGATGCACTTCCCTCCCTAGAGGAGGATGGATGTTTCCACCTGTATGCTACTCCAAGCTAAAGGATTCTACCTCCTCACCACCTCATCAATGAAGAGCTACGTGCATGGTGCTTGTCCAAGTTAGGTCACTGTCTATAAGAATCATGCGCGTGTACGAGATATTCTACTTAGACTGATCAAGATGACATGTGAACATAGACTTGCGGACTCAAAGAATTAAGTCACTTGACCTGAGAAATCTTAACTCCAATTCCTATAAGGTTCCTCTTAAATTAGGTGGATTAAGGTCAAATAAAGTACATCCTCAATATCTACTCATAACTTGGTTCCAAACCCACTAGCTTTTCACCTTGCATATGCAAGATATGTAAATGAGATGTAGATGACATGCTATGTAGATGAATGAAAATGCAAGACTCTTTTTCTTTCTTTTCTTTTCAGATGTAAGAGATGATATACAATAGTAAAATAAGAAACCTTTAATTTTTACATTTTTTTCAAGAAATTGGTATACCTCAAGGATTATTGATGAATCCATGATTCATTAACTTTTCTGGCGCATTTTTTTTAAATCCTTAACAAATGCATGTAAATATTTATTAATTCTCATCTTTTATAAAAACTCCATTCATGAATAAATATTCACTTTTTAGCATCAAAATCATGTAAAAAAATAAAGAACAAAGAAAAAGAAAAGAAGGCAGATTGGATATATGTATATATGTACAATATGACTTAAAAATATAAATATAACTGCAAGGTATATTTATAACCTTACCTCCGAGACCAAGTCAGCATGGATTGGTCGACAAACCAATAAGTAGGGGGGGATAAGGAAAGAAAACCCTAAAAATAAATTAAGACACACTTTATGCACTTCTCATTATTTATCAAATAAATACAAAACTTTGATGATTTTTAATTAATTCATATGTACATATTTTTCGCCAAACTCTTTTCCTAATTATTTCTAAAGTGTATAAAAATATAAAAATAAGTTAAAAATTTTTATCATGTATATACCAAGAAATCCAGCTTTTGAATTGTCAAAATCTCAACTTCCGAACATCATAACTTCTTCAAACTAATACCAATTTCACTCTACTCACCTTTAAAGTTCATAAAATAATATTCTCTAATTAATAAAGGTGGTTTCGTCGAATTCGGAGTCCGTTTGCAAAAAGTTGGTTTTGGGACCAAATGACAACGGGTTTCTGGGCTATTTATTTTATGAAGAACACATTATTTATAGTTTTATTAATTTTATAATTTCTAATTATTTTCATGATCTTTTAATTTAACCTTGATTTATTTAAGAATTTTCATGAGCTTATTTATTATTTAAATAAAATCCAAAACCCTAAATTATAGGTAAAAATGAACTAGATAACTAATACCCATAATTATTAATAAATGTAAATTAATTTATTAAAATCCATAAAAATTCACACAACTCTTATTTATTATTCTAATAATTTAAAAATATAAAATTAATTTTTAATTATTTATTTATTAAATTAAAAATCCAAAACCTATTTATCTATGCATAATTATTAATATAATATTTATATTTCGAATAATATTTTTTATTTATAAAAAGTAATTATTCTATAAATTAGATAATTTAATTATTTACATTTCTTGTTCTTATACCTATTTAAAATAACATTATTTACTATTTACTATTGAATTTATAAAGAATTTAACTCATCTGGCCAACCAGGTGCTGACACTTGTCAGCACCTAGTTCATCTTCTTCCAGAAGACAATACGCCAGTCTGTTCTGACCGACCTTCTTCTACCAATTACCCCGCACATCTCTCAACCTCCTCCTACTACCTAAGCCCTTGGATCAGTCCTCCTAACTACCAAGATCATCGCCCACCATTCGATCTAGCTTGGGGAGCACGACATCTGTCTATATAAACCCCCAAAGTTGGCATTTCATAACTAACTCTCCTGCAACCACCTGAGACTCCTAGTTACAGTGGCCGATCCACCCTTTCCTAGCTCTGATCGAGCAAGGAGGTGACAGCTCCGCTTCGTCGGCTCGCGTGGAAGAAGATTGATCGGAGGAGACGTTCCAAGGCTTTGTTGCCTTGCATCGCCGCCAAAGCGCGTGTCCAGCTCCGGCGAAGATCGACCGTCGCAGTAGCTACCAGAGGTAAATACACCTATCTGTCCCAGATCTAATCTTCCACCTTCATCACATTTCTTCTCGAATCTCGTGCCACGATTAGCGTGGCTAAGCCCATCATTAGAAAATTTAATCATTCATCTTAGACGCCCAATCGAAACCAACTCTTAATTCTTTTCAAATCAATTCAAATCGCATTTTATTTCTCAAGAATTTTGCATGCACACTCGCATTTATTCTGGAAACAACTTTTCGATCTTGCAAAACCCTAAACATTCGGCCGATTCCTTGTGAATCGAGCTCATATACTTGTTCTTTGCATATCTAACTTCAAACAGGAGTGAATTCAAAGCCTCTGGAGCCCTTCATCTTCATGAAGCCGCAAATCAAAGTTGGCGTAACAACCTCTCATCAGCTCTAGCGCAACGAGATCGTCACCTTCATCGAGCTTCCACCGCCGCGTAGCGCCACCTCCGCCTGACGACCACCGCGGGTGAGCTCGAGGGTTAGAGGAGCTAACCCTCTGGCCCTGCCGGAGATTCCAGGTCGACACCAGCTGTCCGTGAAAAGTCAGCGAAGAAGCGACCTTCGTTAGCTATTCAACCATCCAAGAACAGTTGAAGAACACCCACGCTACAGGTTGTTAACACGTGTCCCCAAGGGGACGACCTATATCAAGACTCATGTTATAATCTCAGCCGTTGAACCTGAAACAGTGGAAAAATTGCACAACGAGCCCAACGGACTTCCAGAAATTCCAAAGCACTCTAAGTTTTCCAGAATTACATTTAGGTTCCTACGCAGGGTCCTAAATGTAAACTTTAATATTTTCTTCACAAAATAGTCCCTGCCGAGGACCAACTTGCAGTACTTTTTAGCTCTTTTCTTGACTTATACCCCTGACCTGTAGGGGAGTTTTGGACCTATTTTTGATACATTTTTTCGTAGTTCTTTTTAGGGTAGTTACGCAACTACCCTAGCAAGTTTGTCATTAATTTATTGTATATTTTTGTCGTGTTTTTATCGTGTTTTGACTCGTCACCAATCGACTCCATTTTGTTTTGTTTTCGTGTGTTGTTCGAGCCTGTTGCTCGCCCGTTTCACCTACTATATAGTATCACAAATATTCCACCTATCTTACACCTATTATATCGTAAATAAATTGTGTGAAAAATATCATTTTGAAAATAAATAAAAATTGGAAAATAATAAAATCAAATAAAAAAATTAAAATTAAAACTCCATAAAAATTGTCGCTTTTTCCGTGATCGCTTTAAGAAGAGATAAAAATAATCACAAAATTATTTTATCTTAAATAATTCAAAATACTTTATTCTGCCTCCTTGTGTTCGACCCATGAACACTTCCCTGGTTAAATAATTAGTGTAAGGTTTTTCATAAAACCGATCTTTGTTTAATCGACTAGGATTCTTTTGATGCTTTTTCTACACCGACAATCTCTTCTTCTAAAAAGTCGTAAACCGATTTTTAGCCAGCATAAAAAATTATACAGATTATACATCTGTATTTTACAAAAAAAATTCTCCAATTTTACCCATCCCGTAATTATTACGTAATATATACGAAAATATGTGAAAGTACGAGCTGTGGGTAAAGTATATATGTAATATATACACGCCCCCCTATAGCTCCTGTGTAAAGTATATATGTAATACATAACGCTAAGTATATAGAGGGGGTGAGGTGCAGAACGTAAAGTATATATGAAGTTGGGGTGAGTTTATAGAGTCACGGGAGGGAGGGGCAGAATGTATAGGAATGATGGATATGTACAAGGATCGCGGACTGAATCTTTCCAGATGCTGCTGATGGCTAGAGCTCACTGTTATAAGGCGTCATGCGCGGCTTGATGTGTATCTGCTGAATCTGTCTCGTGCATGAATACAATCTCCTCAACATGGACTAACTGCTCATTGGGTTCGGCGAAGTATTTCAACAGTTGTCCATTCACTAGGAATGTCGGTGCGTCATCTACGAGATCTGAGATCTCAACACATCCACTATCATGCACCGCACGAACAATGAATGGGCCCATCCATCTGGACTTCAACTTGCCTGGGAAGACTTTCAACCTTTCATTAAACAACCATTCCTTCTGTCCAGGAACAAAGGTCATCGTCTGATATATCTATCGTGCCAACGCTTGGCTTTGTCCTTGTACACTACGTTGTTGTCGTATACTCGGTTTCTGACTTCCACAAGCTCATTCAGATCCATTTCTCTCTGCTTCTGTCCTAGGTGTGTGTTCCAATTGACCTTCTTGATTGCCCATTCTAATTTATGCACTACCTCTGCGGGCAAATGGCACGGCTTTTCGAATACCATCCGGAATGGGGAGGTTCCTAACGCTGTCTTGTAAGATGTCCTATAATCCCACAGGACTTGATCTAAGATCTGGGACCAGTCCTTCCTGTCTGGGCAAACAAGCTTCTGTAATATAATTTTTACCTCCCTATTCGACACCTCAGCCATACCATTAGTCTGTGGGTGGTAAGGACTAGTGACACGGTGTTCGATGTCGTAGTCTTTCAAGAGTTTCTTCACATCTCGGTTTACAACGTGGCTCCCCCCATCTAATATCAACATTTTGGGGATCTCGAACCTAGAGATGATATGCTCTCTGATGAATTTACAGACAGTCCTGCTATCTGCAGCTCGTGTTGGGATAGCCTCCACCCACCTAGACAGGTAGTCTACCGCAAGAAGGATGCACTCAAAACCGTGGCAAATAGGGAATGGGCCAATGAAGTCGATGCCCCAGGCGTCAAATACATCACAAATGATGACAGGCTGCATCGGCATCTCATCCTTGGAACCAATAATTCCTCCCATTCTCTGGCATACTGGGCACGACTTCGCAAAGGTAAAGGCATCGCAAAACAGAGTTGGCCAGTAAAAGCCACACTGAAGTACCTTCCATGTGGTCCTCTTCCCGGAGTGGTGTCCTCCTACCTCCAAGCTGTTGCATAAAGAAAGGACACTCTACTCTGATATTCCTCCTGAGGAATACACCATCTCCAAGCACAATCTGGTCCTTCAAAGAAAAGGATCGGATCCTCCTAATGGTAATGTCTAGCATCTGACTTGAGTCGGTCAATGAGGCTCTTGGGCCAATCTTTGAGAACCTTCTTGGAGACAAGATAGTTCACGATATTGGCATACCATGGGAGTGAGTCGAGAACAAAAATCGACTCATCAGGGAAGGAGTCTCGAATCGGTGAAACCATCGAAGTACTAAGATCTTCGAGACGGGAGAGATGATCAGCTACTACGTTCTTCTTTAAAGGTTTATCACTAATATCCAAATCAAACTCCTGGATAAGCAAAATCCACCGAAGAAGACACGCCTTCGCGTCCTTCTTTTCCATCAAGTATCGTAGTGCTATGTGGTCAGTGAATACAATTACCTGTGATCCGATTAAATGAGATCTGAACTTCTCCAAGGCAAACACTACTGCAAGCATCTCCTTTTCCGTAACTGTATAGTTACACTAAGCGGTATCAAGCACTTTGCTTGCGTAGTGTATTGCAAACGGGATGCCATCCCTCCTTTGTCCTAACACAGCCCCAACAGCAAAGTCTAAGGCATCCGTCATGATCTCAAAAGGTAGAGACCAATATGGGGCTTGTAGGATCGGGGTGTACATGATCGTTCCTTGCAATAGCTTAAAGGCCTCAAGACATTTGTGATCAACAATAAACTCCATGTCCCTTCTTAAAAGCTCAGTTAGCGGTCGGGCAATCTTAGAAAAATCCATGATGAATCTCCGATAGAATCCGACATGCTCGAGGAACGACTGCAACTACTTAACGTTGGTTGGTCGCTAAAGTCATCTGATCACATCCACCTTGGCAGGGTCAACCTCCATTCCTCTTTTGGAGATGACATGCCCCAACACAATGGCCTCCATAGCACCATATTAACCTCACAACACTGTTTGAGAACTTGGTCCAGATTCCTAAGATAGGAATCGAAGGAATCATCGTGGACCGAGAAGTCGTCCATGAAGACTTTCAGGAATTCACCACCCATTTCGGCGAATACAACAATTATGCACCTTTGAAAAGTACTGGGAGCATTGCATAACCCAAAGGGCTTGCACCTGAAAGCATAGATACCAAAAGGGGCATGTGAACGTGGTCCTTTCTTGGTCCCTCCAAAGCTATGGCCACTTGATTGTAGCCCGAGAACCATCCAAGAAGCAGAAGAATTCTTTCCCCGCTAGTCTCTCTAGGATCTGATCAATGAATGGTAGGGGAAAACGATCCTTCTTCATCGCAGCATTCATGCATCTGTAATCCACACAGACGCGCCACGACGTGGGCACTCGCATTATAATTTCCTCTCCGTCTTCATTTGTGGTCGTCTGAATTCCTAACTTCTTTGGGACAACATGGATTGGGGCCACCCATTTGGAGTCGGAGATGGGATAAATGAAACCCGCGTTGCACCATTTCTCTATCTCCTTCTTTACTACCTCTCGTAAATTTGGATTCAAATGACGTTGGAATTCACGAGAGGGTTTAGCTTCATTCTCCAAGTAGATATGGTGCGAACACAAAGCGGGATTTATCCCTTGGAGATCGGAAATGCTCCAGCCTATCGCCTTGTGGTTTTTCTCCAGGATCTCTAGCAAGCGAGATTCCTGCTCCTCGGTTAATCACAAACTGATGATGACCGGATATTTCTTCTCTTGTCCTGCAAGAAGGTATATTTGGGTGTTGTGGGTAAGGGTTTGAGCTTAGGTAATGTATGATCATCGAGGACGTCTGGCTCAATCAAATCTAGCTCAGTGTTGGAAGTGGTCGGATCTGTCTCTGAAATTGATGCCACTAATTCATTCGGCTCTGGAGTCGGATCCTCAAAGTTCTCCAAGCAATTGGCAAATGCCACGTCCGACTCGTCATCCTCATCTTTTGATTGTCCTAAAGAGGAAATGACTGACATATCCAGTTGGGCCTCTAAGTCATCAAAGATGTAGGGTGATGCAAATTCTGAGACGTACTCGTTTCTAAGAACCTTGCAAACTGACTCATGTACAGGATCTTCTCTGAAAGGGATGGACTCATCGATGCTGGCTGGGTTCTGTCTCCACGGCCCAACAGTGACTATGTAAATGCAGTCTACGTCGGATGAAGAGTACTCAGTGCTGGATTCGGAATCCGGTCTCTGCCATCTGGTCTGCTTCATCTCGGGTTCCTCATCTCCGCCTGGAGTTTGGAACTGGATTTTCCCGATCTTATAATCAAACAAGGCTCCCGTTGTTCTGAGGAAGGGCCTGCCTAGGATGATCTGGGAATCTCTCCAATTACGAGGGGTTTCCATATCTAGGACAGTAAAGTCCACCATTTATTCTTGACCATCGACTTTGATGACAACATTCCTCAATTCCCTTGGGACCTCTTGGATGATTTATCAGCGAACTGAAGGAGGTCTCTAGAATTCCTAAGAGGTCCGAGGTTAAGCCGATCATAGAGGGATGTAGGCATTAAGTTAAATGAGGAGCCGTTGTCTAGGAGAGTGCATGCAAACGCAGTGTCATCAACATGACTCACCACATAATGTGCACCCATGTCACTTCATTAACTTGGAAATGAGTTTTTTATTGCACAAGTCGTGGCTACTGACAGGACGTGTTTCTCAACACGGCTATTGGTCTTCTTGCTAACCCTAGTAGGTATGCATCTCACCTTAAGGTATTTCTGAAACACAGGTGTCATCTCAACGTACTTGTCAAAGAAGATTGTGACCTTGATATGTTTCTTGCAAAACTCTGCCATCTCAGGGTCATTTTTTTGAATTTTTTTAGTTTTCTTCTTTCCACCCTTAAGAGCTCGGGGAAAGGGATTATTCACTCCAACACAGATTCTGTAACTGAATGATTTTCATTCAAAGTGGGAATTCAATTCTGTACAGGACCCAGACTCTGAAACTGACTCGAACTCTGATTATGACGAAAAGAAAAATGCTGCCGCGAAACTGGTGATGCATCCTCCGCGACTGCTGGAATGTCCTCCTCAGATGGAGGTGCGGGCTCTTCATCGGTTTAGATGGACTCCCTACTGGTACGGTTCCCTTGCTTCTTTGAGGACACAGAAGTCCTCTTCTTCTACCGGTGGTGATGGTGGTGGTTTTGCTGCTCCTCTGCCTCCAAGTTCTCCTCAGGTAGAGACTTGGCGACTCCTTCCTCCGATGCCCGTGCCTGATCAGGTATGATCATGGTCCTTCCGCTCCGGAGGGACATATGATTTACATTATCGTACGAAAGGATCTCATGTTCAGATAGAGAATTATCTGAATAGTATACCTGATCTCGTGGTCGGTTCTGGCCTTGATTCAGACTGTTCGGATTGGCCTGAACCTGGGAAGGAATTGGGGTC
This sequence comes from Ottelia alismoides, assembly GCA_037367405.1. Lineage (NCBI taxonomy): Eukaryota > Viridiplantae > Streptophyta > Magnoliopsida > Alismatales > Hydrocharitaceae > Ottelia > Ottelia alismoides. The sequence goes on along the minus strand of JAZKJV010011288.1, from coordinate 489,807 downwards.
TTTGGCGCCATCTGCTAGTCCTGGGTACGAGAAACACGATTCAAATCGGTTCTCATATCCAGATAGTCATTCTGGATCTGTTGGACCCTATCAGTCAGGGTCTGGACCGCCAAGGTGAGGGACTCCAATTCTGTGGGTTGGGCTGGTTGATGCTTACTTGAGGATGAGATCCTGTACTGGCCCTGTAGGGCATGCCGATACTGCTATTGCTGATGGGACGGTGACGGACCCTGCTGGCCTGAGTGGAACGTGCGCTGTTGTTGTTGGTGCTGCTGAGGCTGGTACCCTCGTTGGGTCTAGATTGAACAAAGCATGGTACGGGGACGGAGCCATTTTCCTGGTAAGCTAGGGAAGGTCGCTGAGGCAGACCGTTCCCTATCCCCGATAGTCTGCCAACGGGGTCATGGTTGTACCACAGCCCGTTGATCTCGAACACCTGCGGAGACTCCTCGTATCCTGTCACCACTTGTGGGGGTGCATGCTGGTCCTGCTGAATGTAAGTTTGCTCCTCTACCCATCTACTCTGAGGCCCCGGTGCCGATTCCTATACAAGATTGACTCAGTGTGCAGGTACAGGTGGTGCAGAAGGGGCAGGTAGCTTTATCTTAGCTACCCTCTCAGTAAATTCCTCCACTTACTTCGGCAATCTCGAGAGAGACTCAAGGTCAGTGACCCTCTTGTGAATATGCTCGACCGTGGTTAACTTGTCAGCTATCATCCCCATGCTGGGAATGAGGTCCTCTGTCAGATCCGCTACAGTCCTCCTAGTTGTCTCGTTGGATAGGATTGAGGGAGACAACTGATTGGCCCTGGTGGCCTGTGACCTGCCTGTTTCTGCCATCTTCTCCAAGATTATCCATATAGCATTTTCATTCTTGTTCAGATAACTTCCTCCATAGGCGGCACTAACTAACCCCTGCATCTCCGGGGTCATGCCACAGAACAAGGTCTGCACTAAGATCGCCTTTGAAATGACATGGTAAGTGCATTTCTGAATGAGGTCATTAAACCTATCCCAGGCTTCATGGAAAGGTTCAATGGGTCCTTGGGAAAAACTCGCGATCTTCGTTCTTATTTGGTTGGTCCTACTGAGTGTGTACAACTTCTTCAGAAAAAGGTCCTTGAACTGCATCCAGGTTGTACACATCACCCCGAGATTTTTTAGCCAATGTGTTGCCTTATCTCCTAAGGCAAATGGGGTGTCCGTCAGTCTGATATAATCCTGCCCAACCCTAGGGTGACTAAGGTTGTTGCAAACTAGCTCGAAATCTCTGAGGAAGGTATATGGTTCTTTGTCCGCATTTCCATTGAACTTCGGCAGCAAGCTCAGGATGTGGGGTTTCAGTTCGAATGCTTCAGGGGGAACCTCAGGTGCTAGCCAACTATGTATCTCGTTCTCTGCTAGATTGTAGGCATCCACCATCGGTCTATGTATTCCTTCAGCTTCGATCGCATGTCCCAATCTAGCATTTAATTCTGCGTTAAGTTTTTCGGCTTCAGCCAGCCGGGCTAAGACCTGAATCATCGGGTCCTCTATGTTTTCCTCCTCTTCATGGTTCTTCTTTGGCATTGTGTCCTCTGGTCCTGGGAAATGGAAATGGTCTGGGTTATAGGACAAATCAAGGAAGGGATTCTTACCGAGGCGATGGTCTTCCTCGGTAAGCTAAGAGGAGAGGAAAGTGTTGGTTAGAGAGTAACCACCCTGAGTGTGAGGGATCTAGAACTAAAGAGGGTCATGAGTTCTGGGTGGTCTAAGTTGTGCTTGGCTGATGAAGATGCGTTTTGTGGAGACTCAGAGAGAGATTGACGAATAAGGAGTCAATATCCCCCAGTCACTCATCTTGAATTGGCTAGAAGAATCGGGAGCTCTAAGTGAAGATAGGATTTTACTCCTACCTGAAGCAAGCAATTCAATCCAAACCCTGTATTTTCACACTCAACACGGTGAAGGATCCGAAACCGAGTATGATTAGTCTGGTTGATTTTAAGTGTGATTTTAAAGCAAAATAGCAAGGATTTACGGGGCCTATAGGGATGTTGTCTCAAAGCCGGGTCTGTCTTCCCTATTTAACCTATTGCCTAAGATACCGTTGGTCCATCCCTTCTTCGCTCATATCCCAAGTTGATGGATTCAAAGACCTGCCCCTATCTACCTACAAGCAGGCGGAGGCTGACAAGGCCGGAACTTCACCCCGAGGGGTTACTGGAAACATATCGCGAAGTACCGCAATTTCACCCCTATCTACCTGAGACAGGTAGATGCTACTTGGTACTAGTCAATGAACCTAAATAATTCAACTTGTGATATTTGCTAGGATAAGTCGGAACCTGATATGGAAGTTGGGACTTGGGCTCTTCCTTAAGGCGTTCACACACAGTCAAGTACCCTCACTCAGCCTGAAAACAAGGTCGGGGATTAATCTCCCGCAAGCAGAATTTCTGATTTTATTAATTTTTTTTGTCAATAATGTTAGTAGTCTCGGTTTTAAGTTAAGTTATCACTAGTTTAGTCTAATCCACACATCACGCCTATCGTCCAGTCCCAATTTCCTTTACCTAAGTTTGAAAACCAATAGAGAGAAACCGAGAAAAGACGATGCACGGAAATCAATGATGCTTATGCTGAGTGAAGAATACATACAGTGATCCCTTCGCTTTTATGCAGGATGCAAAATAGAATTTAAAGCTTTTATACTACATGCAAATGCAGACGACAAAATCCGCTCCTAGACAAGAAATTCTATTAACGAGTGAAGCACAGGTTTGATTTGACTAGATCTGCGGTCTAAGTACGTCTTTTAAGTGTATTGTGTGGTCCTAAAGAATTACGAGCACAAGCAAATCCTAGAGTTGCTCGAGGAGCCCCTAGTGCAATCCTAATCTAAAAATTCAATCCCACAGCACACGGGGACACAATTCCACTATGTTTACACACGCAACAACCCAAATGAAAACCACTGGAAATAATGCAAAAATGAAAAAGGAACAATTACAATTCCTCACAAATCCGTCAAATGTTAAAATTGCAGGTTCCGCGAAGCGTCGCGGCTCCTCGTGTTCCTCGCATAAAAATAAATTGAGGTCAGATAGAGGACGACACACAAATACTCAAAAATAAAAATAGAAAAATATTAACAAGTGGACCGGGGGTCAGACCACCCGGGGAAGGAAAATCAGACACTCAAAAATTAACTACAAATTAACCTAAGCCATGCCTCCCGGCAACGATGCCATTTTGAAGATTCGCGTACTACCCTTGTTATCTTAATCAAATTAATGGTCAAATTAATTGTCGTGTCATTCGTTGCAGTTAGGTAATAAGAGCTAATCAAAAACCACTTTCAATTAAAGTTCAATTTATTTCGAGTGGCAATTTTTTTTACATGGGCAAGCACAAGGTCAAACTAAGGGCGGTAGCTGTCTCCTTAGGTAGATTTTAAGTAAATTTAAGAGATCGGATTTTCATAACATTGTTTTTGGTCTTTTTAAAAAATTTTCATGCAATTAATAAAAGACTCATGCAAAATTGGGCCAGTTTACAAGTTAATTTAGAAAAGTGATCAAATCGAGTCCGAAAAATATGAAACTTGGCCAGATAGTGAAATGCAATGAAATTAAGCTACCCTCTATTTTTGGAATTTTTGACTCTAGATGAATTTACTGAGAATTAAAAATGAATGCAAGGTGGTTTTGACTAAATTAATTTTAATAAATAGCAAAACACAATATTTTCAGATATAAAAATTATCCTAGATAGATCTAAGTGTGAAGAATCCAGGAAAATTAATAAAGCTAAATTTCTATGTGAAATGGACCTATTAAAAATCAATTAAGAAAATCACAAAATGATTTATTCAGTCCTTGGGATGCGTGTAAATGATTTGATTTTTGTGCATAATGTAAACTTTATTATCTAAGTCTAATGTGAATTTTTGGTGATTTTTGGAGTCACGGATAATTTACTACAAATTAAAAGGCATAAATGGGCAAAATATGACAAAATTCCACCAATTAATAATAAAATCCACTGTTATCACAAAATTATGACAAGTGTCACATATGAAAGAGGACAAATTAAGCTATACAATGCAATTTTCAAACTTGAAAAATGATATAAAATGAATGCCTAAAGATGCATGCAAAGACAGGGGCCTAACTGCAATTACAGAAAATAAAATTGCTAAAAATTAAACATGCTGACAGAGACTAATATGAAATTACCTATAATGAGGGGGGCATGCTTGCAAAATGCCCACAAAACATTTGCGCCTCATGTGGGGCTCCTAGCATGGACTAGAATGCAAATATCAAAACCTCCAGGGGCCTCGGTGCAAAATACCCAAGCTACATGTGGGGGCCCAAGCTCGGGTGAAGGCTTAGAGGCTCTGGAGGCTCGATCTCGGCTCGGATAGCTTCGGGGGTTCCAGGCCTGATGGTCGGGGAAGAGGCTTAGAGGCGGCTACGTGGCGCACTATGGACCACTGGATCCGGTGAAGAACCAACGGTGGAAGATAGCCGGAGACATGGCGTGTCTAGAGTCGTCCGATCATATGAAGATCTAACGGTGGGGGATGGCTTCTTAGATGAAGGCGTGGACGATCAACGACCGTTGGATCAAGATGAATCCAACGGCATCTGGAGCGTGGGGATAAGGGGTGACGTGGCCTCCTCTGGTGCGTAGGATCCTCCTGATACGACGGATTCTCGTTGAAGGCAACATGGCGTGCTCAGGACCGTCCGATCAAGGGGATCGTATGGTTACTGCTCTTCCTTTTTAGATGGTCTGTCGCCTACTACGTCGTAGGTGGCTGCGCTCCGGTGTAGGAGCTCTAGCTCCTCCTTCTTCGTCTGTTGTCCGTGAAGCTCACCGGCGGCGTCTCAGCAGCTGGGAAGAATAGTGGAAGTGTGGCGGAGCCGTCGGGGGTCTCAGCTGAGGGCGCGGTGGTCTGGAGAAAGGTGGTTACGAAGCACAAAGGAGCTCCAATGAGGGGTCCGACCAGTCGAAGATGGATTACCTGTGGGGGTTAGATGAATAGCTGAGGCGTGCGACGTGAGCGTGGAGTGATCGTGAGTGCGGTGTGAGGCCTGAAGGGCGATGAGGGTGGTCCGATGATGGGGCTCCACCAAGGTGGCAGAGCTCACGTCAGCGTGAAGTGTAGTGTGTTGTCAGAGAAGATGAAAGCGTGCGCGAAGATGCCATCTCCGAGGCGAAGCTCGGAGGATGGTCAGAGGAGTCTGAAGTTGCTTGTGGACAGCGAATAAAATTTGAGAAAAAGCACAAAAAAGAAGAAGAAGATCGTGAGGGAGATGGAGGCATCTACTTAGGAAATGGAGGTCGAAGGCGTGCTCCTGGTCATCGCTTGAAGGATGATAGAGGGTCCTGAGCTCGTGCAGCTCATGGAGGAGGCTGCGGCATGGTAGTGAAGGCCGTGGATCTCGCCGGAGGTGAAAATCGATCGTCGCTCAACGGCACCTCAAATTGCTGTCACCAAATTGAAGGGTGGAGCTAGGGGATTCTCTCCATGATGGCGGATGGGGTCGATGGTTGAAGATGCTGAAGTATTTAAAGGTGGAAAGTGATGGTGTAGGTGACGAAGTGGTGGAGTTGATGGAGGTCGTGGGGCGACATAGGTGGAGGTCATGGCGTTCGAGGGGTTCGGTGAGGAGGAGGGACGAGTGGGGTATGCAATGGTGGTGATAGGAGGCGAAGAGGGTGGACGGAGTGGATCCCAAAATAGGAAGGGGGTGACCTATCGTTGAGGTGGACGACGTGGGAGCGGACGAGGCGGAAGGTATAAGGCGACGTCTTAACTGTTGGATCGAGCGATCCAACGGTCAGGAAAAGGGCAGAAAAGGAGGGTTACGACTGAATTAGAGGAGATGAGATCAAAGGGCATTGGGCGCTCCACGTGGCGGGCGTAGGTAAAGGCAGAGAGGAACGATCGTGATGGTGACTGGCTTTTGATCGAACGATCGAGATCAAGGCCGGGATGGATGGCCCAGATCAGGAGCTTCTGGCAAAGATCGGAGGGCGTAGATGTCGCCACGCGGCGCAAGGAGGGCGCGGCGCTGCCGAGTGGTCTGGATTGGATCCAGGGCTTGATCAAAGGGCTGCGAAGCATTGCAGTTTTGGATGGCCCAGATCAATAGAGAGGGGGGCGATCGGACGACGGAGATGGAAGGCATGTGGCGTGCAATGGAGCGGGCCGTGTGGCGCAATCAGATGACACCACGTGGCCTGCTCTGAATGGCTGAGAAAAAATGTGAACTTAGAGAGAGAAGGAAGCCGAATTTGGAAAAACTCAAACATCAAAGTTGTAGATCTCGATGAGATCTACAAGTTTCATGTTGACTAAAAACAGAGATGAGGTCAAATAAGATACAAAAATACAAGAGTACAAATATACATATCTATAGTATACAAAGGGACCCAAAAACCCAAGTTTTGCATACGAGCTCCAAATTGAATGAAATTAGTCTCATTTTAAAGGTCTCTAAATGTGTATTAATCTGAAGGTGATTAGACCTAATTCGGAGTTTGTATGAGGTGGATATGTGCATTCTAAGGTCTGGGGTTTCAAACTGGAATTGGGGTTTTATTTGGTAATTCAAAAGCTAGGAATTCTTGGTCTTCTTCCTTATATAATTAACTAGTAATATACACAGTATAAAGAAGGTGTTATTGACTTCAGAGGGGGTATAAAATACAGATGATTAAGAAGGTAGTGGTGGATATTTTACCAGTGAATTTTACAAATGAATTGGCTTCTTATTTAATGAAATTATGAAGACTAAAATGCATGTATTGTGGTTTAATGCAAGAATGCTATTTATGCAAAATAAAGGGAAATATGCTGCTAAATAATCAGGAACAAGGCTCTATTTTCAATTTTAGAAGTAATGAATCATAGAATCATCAGCCATTCAAGCCTAGTTCATAGAGTAAGCCAACATTCACGCCGGACTAAGAGAGATAATCTTAGAGATGAGGAATGGTAGAGAGAGGAGATGCGAGTATGAGCAGAGAGGAGGTGGGAATGAGGGAGAAAATGATTAGAACATAGCAGATCAAGAGTGGAATCGAGTAGAGGATAAGCCCACTCTTAGATATTTCTTTAATTGAGTAGAAGGATTGACAATGAATTAGATACAAATTCCTACGGTTCATTGGCATTTTGAGGTAAAGCATGAACTTCTTCCACTTCTCCCCATATTCTATGGACATACAAGTGAGGAACCTTTTATACACCTTCAGCAGTTTGACCGCATATGCAGCATGATGCACCACTCTAATATTCTGTTAGAGGTAGTGAAGAGGAATGTTTTCCCATTCAGCCATAATGATAAGGCACTTTATTTGATTAGAAATTTAGAAAGGGTGGTGACGTCCTGGGAAGAGTTGAGATAAGCTTTTATGAACAAGTATTGTCCCCTAGGATTATAGAATAAAATGCAGTCAATAATAGTGAACCTCTCCCAGATGTCCCATGAGCCTATTCACGAGGTGTGGGAACACTTCGAAGATTTGACAGAGAAGTGCCCCCATCATGATATTCTAAGGACTGACCTTATGTAGGACTACTTTGGGGTTTGAGATTAGAGAATCAAATGTTGGTACATGCTGCTTGAGGGTGTTCAAACTTCAGCGAGTTTGCGGGCATTCTATTGCAGATATTTTAAGGAAATGAGAAGGAGTTCAACAGCTCTATCTTCTTCTTACACATTTCTGAATCATCCTTCTACTATACTCCACAAGACCGTCAACATGATGTCTTCTTGTGAGGGTTTGTAGTTCAGACTTGAGCATCATTATAAATCATCTATCCAAAGTGGATATAATTGAGGAACGATCAAAAGAACTTGTGAAACTTGATGTGATCGAACAAAGGACGAAGCAACTGGACAAACTGGATGAGATTACAAAGTAGTTGGAGATTTTTGTTAGTACTATCAGTTAATGTCAAAGTAATAGGACTATAGCCGAAACTCCTGCATCTGAGAAGACTTCTTCCACTTTAGTTCAACAGAGTTTCATAGTACCGTCGACCGTTCAACACATTTACTATGCGTAGACTCCATATCAGGGACGGCAACAACATACACCCACATACATATGTTGTATTATCTAGATACTCTGTATTTTTCAATGCCACAGTTTTAACCTCCACCTCAGATTTAGCAGATGAATGGTATTAGGAGTGGTCAGGAGAGAAACCAAACTTGTTCGTCCGGACTATCATTGTTTGATTCTCATGCCAACCCTAGGTTGGTTCACTAGTTACATGGAGGTTAACAATACCGGAACCAGCCACAACCTCATTTTTATACTCCACCACACTTCCATACTTGGAGACAAGTTTGCCAACGGACATAACCTACCAGCTCATATCAGCCCCTATCAACAGTAGCCTGCACAACATACATATCCTCCTCATCCTCATTATTAGTATCAGTATTCTGGGTACCACAAGCATCATCCACTATACATTCAGTCTCAGTGACCCCTAGCTATTAAGCATCTAGAGGCACCTTCAGTGAACCCATCACTGGATTACCTTTCTCAGTTAATGAAGAACATGAATGGCATTAATCAGAGGCTTGATGACCTAACAACATCTAAGACTATCAATCAAGCTTAGGTAGAAGCCAATCCCAACGATTTATGTAGAAATAAGGTGCAGATAGCACGTCCTGATCCATACACTCCAAAGGCTGGTATGATTTATAATTTTGCTTGTTTATATAATGATGTCAGTCTTAAGAGAGGTAGGAGACTGAAGTAGTCATTACTAGTGGGATTGGGGAATAATGTCACAGATCAAGCTTCATCTTCACCTTCTTCACCCAGAGAGTAGAGATCGAGCATTGGTGCATATGGATGAGCATCCACTTATTCAAAAACACCAAAAAATGAAGAAAATCCAAAATCCCAAAAATACAAAAATGTGAGATGCAGAGTCAAGTCAACAATGGAGGAGAGCACACCCATCTTGGATTCATCTTCTTTAGCAGCAGTTGAGTAGCCTGAGACACTTCTTCTTTTTCTGTTCCAATTATGGATGACTGTGTACAATCTGAGTCTGGTTTTCCATATGTACATCTTGATTCTGATGTGAATAAAAAGGTTGATTCTGAGATTATTCCTTTTCGAAATGCCTTAAATAAAAGCAAAAATATTAGAAAATTATAAACAACACTATCTGATAGTGAATTGGTAGTGATATTACATAACATCTTTCTGGAGATGCCAGCCTTGAAGAGCATGGAATACATGCCTGCCATGAAGAAGGGGATGAAAGAAGTTTTTACACCTAAACATCCATCAAAGAAAAGAGGATGTAGCGAGACAACAATGCCACATCTTAACCATGGCTACTGTAAATGTCATAGACCATAACCTACCAAACAAAAGGAGAGATAAGGGAGTACCCATTGTCAGAAGTTATATTTCTTATCTACAGTTCGATCCCAGTCTTTTAGACAATGATTCATCAATTAGCCTAATGCCTTTATCATTACTCGAGCATCTCAAACTTGGACCTCTTAAGAAGAGCATAGTGATCCTTTAATTTGCAGACTTATCTATCAACAGGGCGAAGGGCATGAACCGTTGTCGCGACGACATAAGGCATGACCTTTTCTATGGACTTTGTTGTAGATACGGAATCTATAGTATCGTTTCATCACACCCCTTCTATTTAAGAATGACCCTTTTATGCATGCAGTGAACGCTGTCATTGATAGTGGGGGCATATAAGATAACTTTTCACTACAATGAAAGTGTTTTTGTAGAGACCATATGAGAGTGTTTTTGACTCATCTGATGCAGAAGATTGTGATTTTATGTCATAGATCAAGCAACAACCATTATCTTTGTAAGATATTTAAACCCAAAAATTCCTCTAGGGAATGGAAAACTTGGAAGGCACAATGTTTTGCAGTGCACTTACTGGAGATGGGAGTTTGGTTGATGACATCTGAAGAAGATTCAACAATTCATGATTATAATTATTTTGTTTTACATTGTTTGAGTCCAGCTTTGATTTACTCTTAACTTTTATGTCTATGCCCAATCATTATAAATCCATTGAGTACTTTCACCACATCAACTCTTATCTGGGGGTTGAGTAGTCAGACATGGACACGTCTGAGGATGGACCTAGTTTCAATATTCATATCATTGATTCTATAACTCAACGCATGCCAAAGAAGGTCAAGCTTTTTTCTTCTTGAGCACTGTATATTATTTTCACCTTATATACTCTTTCATTTTATTATTTCTTTCTTTCGTTTTTTGTATCATTCACCTCTTCTCTGTGTGTGTATGCTATACTTAAAATAGATCCTAAGTATAGGGGAGGTGAATGATTTGAGTTGTTCTATTTTTGTTCTGTTTCATAATTCCTATTGTTGCTTATACTTAGGGATCATTTACCCAAAGTATAGGCGGAGTGATGTCGTTCATTTCATTCTTGTTTATTTTCATTTTTATTTTCTTGTGTTCTCTCATTTGTCCCTCAACTTGTTGATATTCTTTTCTTTACTTTGGGATCTTTTACACTATGTATGGGGGGACAATCCGAGTCATTGATTTTGTACATTCTTTTCCCCGATCATCCATGTTTATATAGTCTTTTGTACGTAGGATTATTTGATCATATGTGTTGGGGGGATGATCGAATTCTATTCATTTTATTATTTATTATTTTAGTCGTTGTAGTATAGGATTCCTTTCACTTTTCTGTACTTAGTACGAGTTATGTATTCCTTTTTTGCTTCTTGGTCACTACGAGGACAAAGTTCGAGCTAAGTATAGCGGTGCGTTATATATTTTGTATATATAATTTATCCATAACAAGGATTGTATTCTTTAAATAATATGGCTAACAAAAGTGGAAAAAAATGTTTTTTAAATTATTTGTAAAAATTCTTCTATAAAATTCTTCTGTAAAATATTTTGTAAATTCTTTGTAAAAGATTTTGTATTTTTGTTAAAATCATTGTAAAATTATTTGTGTAAAATTATTGTAAAATCTTTGTAAAATAATTTTGTTTGTAAAATGTTTTATAAATAATTTTTCTACAAAATAATTCTATTTGTAAAATGTTTGAAAATAACATGTTTTAAAAAGATGTTTTGTAAAATATTTGTAAAATTCTTTGTGAGTTTTTTGTAAAATATTTTGAAAAGGTTTTCTAAAAATATTTTGTAAATTAGTTTTGTAAAATTATTTTGTAACATGTTTAAATAAAGTAGTGTAAAGTATATAAATAAATGTGTTGTAAAATTCGTTTAAATAATACTTGTAGTAACTTGTAAATTATGTTAATAAAATTTTTATGTGTATATAATTTCTTTAATAGAAGATGTATCTAAATTTCTCTTCTAAATAAATTCCTTTTATATTTTTTATGTAAAATATGTAAATAACATTCTTTTTGTAAATAATATCATGTATAGAACTTGTATATTTCTTGTATATATCTTCGTATAAAATCCTTTGTAAATATGTATAAATTTTTTGTTAATAATTGAAAACATCTTAACTCTCTAACTCTACCAAAAATAGATTAAAAAATTGAAAAAGTCTAAAAATAAAAAAAATTTGCAAAAGATCTCTAGAAACCACATAGAAAGCTTACTTAGAAAATTTTTTCAATAAAAATTGTTGCATTTGCATTTGCATTATTCTGAATGATATTGATGATTAAACTAGTCTAGAATAAAGTACGAAGTATGGAACTGGGTTAAAAACTTTATCCACTTAATTTTAGAGGAACCTTATAGGAACCAGTGTTTAGACTTTTTTGATCGAGGGATTTAATTCTTTGGGTCCATACGTCTATATTTACATGTCATCTTGATTAGTCAGAGTAGAATATTTCTAGACACAAATAATTCTTATACATAGTGACCTAACTTGGACAAGCACCTTGCACGTAGCTTAACATAGATGAGGTGGTGATGGCTAGAATCCACTAGCTTGAGATGCATGCGAATGGAAACATATATAGTCACTATAAGTGGCCAGAGCACCCAACCTATCTTAGTGGCATGGACGTCGAAATACATGATGTTGTTGGTTTAAATAATGCTTTGGACGAGGGATGGTCTGCTGGCACATTTTTCTTTGACCCCAAAACATGGGCAGAAAAAAAGATTCTATATCCTTCAAGGCATAAAAGATCAATGAAGTGCAACAATATTTTCTACCAAAAAGAGGCCATACTCCAAATATATACATGACAACAATGGTCCAAGCTTCAGAGAACCTGCATATCTTAGAGGAGATTTCGTAAAATTGGTTGAGATTCGTAAGGAGACGTGATTACACTGGCTATACTCCACTTCTTTTATTGTTCTTTTATATTCTTTCCCCTTTCGATTGTCGATACAACACAAATCTAAACTTAGAAGGGAATACCATGCTCCTAGAGGAAAGAGTATCTGTACTAGGGAATTAGGGTCACCTTGTTAGATAAGGTTCGTCTTTGTCATTTCAGATGTGGGGAGCTATATTTCACATTCACATCACAAGTAAGACTCATTATCATCAGAATTTGCGTATGAAGACTTGTTCTGACCTGACAGTCGAGGAGAACTTGATATAGACTTGTGGAACTTAAAGGTTGTTGAGTCTTAAATCCTATTCCCAATAAGGTTCCAACAAACTAATAATCTAAAGGTCTGATCAATCTCCATACTTTTATTTTATGAATAAAAGTTTAAAATTAAAATTTGTTCTAAGATCTTTCTTTTTCCTATTTCAATTTCTTTTTAGTCACTTATTCCTCTATGTATTTTCTAAGGGATTAGAAAAAAGTAAAGCATAGGAGGATGATGAATCGCCAATTCATCATTTTAATTCATTTTTTTGGCTTCAAATCCATTACAAAGCACATATAAATTGCATTAATTCGCACTCTTTATTAATCCAATCTCATATACTAATAGTGTATAATTATCATTATTTTAATAGAAATTAAATAAATCAACTAATAAATCAAGACAAAAGAAATAATTAGAAGACTTTATATATGAAATAAATATTAGTTGATCCTGACACCGAGAGTAGGTAAAGACTTTACCTAATCGACAAGGAATAAAGCAGGGGGTGATAGGGTCATTAATGTACAAAAATTCAAGAAAATAAATCTCACATGTATATATTCACCACCATTTTTATGTATATATCTTGTTCTATTTTATTTATCATCAATTACATCTCAAATAAAAATATTTTCTTCTTCAAACTTGTATATAAAAATGTGTTCGAAATAATAAAAATAACTACAAAAATAAACCGTATGCATAATAAATGGGACAACACAATGAAAAAACCATAAATTTAGAATTTAATATTCAATATAAACATAAAATAAAGAAAATTCACTTTCATTGTGTTAAAAATAAATAGCCTTTGAAATGAAGGTGGCTTCACAAAAACTGAGTTAAGATGTGAAAGTCATCTTTTTGGAGTGTTATTATGCATATATGTTTATAGTGTACTTATATATAGTTACACATATTTATTTTTAGTATTTTCTATATAATTTATATTATTTATATATAAAACACATATAAATAACAAAATCAAAAAAATAACAATAAAATTTAATTGTATTTATTATATATGAACAACATACCTATATTATACATAACAATATTTAATTATCTCGTTAGATTATGTTATAAAAATAAAATAAAAATATATTTAAGAACCTAAAATTATTGTGTAATAAATAAAATATATGAAATAACATGTGTGTTTGTGCACATAAATAACTAAAATAAGTATACATTGTATACATCCAATATATATATGCTTATTTTAAATAATTTAACTATTTAAATTAATTTATTTCTTTCTTAAAAATACCATAAAATAACTTATTAATTTATAAACATGTTTTATTTCAATAATTTTTAATTTGAAATTATTTTCTATTTTATTTTAATTTATTTATATTTAACTCTATTATTTTGTCATTATTCCTATTTCATCTTATTTTGGGTCATCTCCTATTAGTCATTCTGATTTTGTTGACCAGCCAGTCAACTCCGTTCTCTCCATTTTCAAGCTTTCTAGTCTGTTAACCTGCCAGTTTCACAGATATTTACCGATATGCTCCAACATCCATTTCCCTCATTTTTAACATCCGATTATAGTGCATATAACAATAATGCACGACCTGCTAGAATTCCATTTTGAATTTCATTTTTTCCTCTTATAAAAGCTCATGGAGCCTCCATTTTATGCATCTTTGGCGTGTTCATCCTGTTCCTGTGAACTATGAGTATCCATGCTAGTGACAGTCATGCGAAGCATCATTGTGGTGAGGATTCGGCTGTACTGAGCCACTTATCCAGCGATTCTCACCGAAGCTCCGACGTAAGAGCGAGCCCTTACACTTCCAACCCCGGTACCATCCACCATCTAGGTAACTTAGACTTTTATTTCCTTGCAATTTGGTGTGATTTCCATATCATTAGTAGTAGATCCAGATCCACCCTCCGATCATCACGATCGTAGGTCCACCACCTATGTGCTTGATCCCAACCCTGACATCCGATCACCTCACCTACAAATCATTATTTCTCCACCTTCTATTTGCATATGATCAGCTCATATCCGAGCAAGATCTGAGATCCAAATCCTTTCCTCCATCTCCTTATGGGATTTCTGTATGCTCACCGCCAACTATTGTTATATCTGGACTAAGCCTTTTGATCTAGTTGATTTATGTAATTGTAGATACATGTTTGATTTGGGAAATTAAAGGTTGATTCCATAATCAAAGCATCATCTGGATCATGAGATCCATCACCGCCTTCGATTGTTTAAGTCAAGCATCGATCTAAATTAAAGCAAGCATCGAATTAGAGGTCGAGGATCATCAAGAATCCGTTGGAATTCGAGTAACATGTTCGAGCAACACTGGTAGAACAAGAATGATCATCATCTCCAAAGCAAGACCAAGCACAAATTCATTCGTTGTTGCTGCAAACAGAGCGATGAATGAAAGTTGTTGATCATAACTCTAATCTCTTTGAGGTTAAATGAGCTGGAACATTGCGATCTACCAGATTTAGAGCCAAGCACCATCATTACTTGGAGCCGATTCCAATTCAAGCGTTCTCTGCCACCCTTCGAGTAGCACGACACGACGACCAAATTCAATAAAGATCACCCCCATCAAAACTTTTCTATTTGAGGAAGAACATGTGTTTGAATCGAAATGAACAGGAGCCATCCGATCCTCTTCAATCGGAAAATTTGGATCATACCACCGCCCGCCGATTAAGAGCACACATGACCCACATATGCAATGCTAGATATTTTGGGGACATTTTATGCATGTGCCCCAAACATTATTGCAAAATCTAAACAGATCTCGGTCAGAGTATTCACGTAATCTTCACGTGAACAGGGACCTTTATGGATTTTGCATTTGATTTATAGCATATTCGAAACAAGTCACTGAAAGGTTGCTCCAAGTGACAATGCACGTGGATCTTTGTGATTTTTGTGTTGAACACCCTCTCCATTCTTTATCTAAAACACTCTAAACTTTTCTGAAAATTTCATTTAAGACAATGATGAACTTACATTTCATCAACTTTATTCTTTCTTTTTGGAATTAAATCCCTAGTTAAATCCATGTACATATCATTAATTTATGAAAATAAATACTCTATAAATTGTATTAAATATTATATAAAAAAATTTATAAATATTATACTTATTTCAAAAATAAAATAATAAAGGAAAGAAATTAAAAAGAATTAAGTGTCAAAGACACTGTGTGACCATAGACCTCGAGACCCAGTCATCATCATGACTTGGTCGACAAGGGTAGAGAAACTGTACATAAAATACACAAAAAACATAAATTATTTTTGCCCAATTTTTGCATCCTAGGCCTATTTTATTTTATTATTTCTATTCATCAAAAAATAAACCCTCAACATGAATATTGTACATAAAAATACAAAGAAAAACAAAGTTGATTTCACAGAAAAATAGTGCATAGTGTGCTCAGGACACACGAAATAAAAAGTCGCAAAGAAAACATTGCAGAACTCTATCTTCTTCATACAGATTCAAAATAGACAAAACTCACCTTTATTTTTCATAAAATTAAATAATCTATTTAATGAATGTGGTTTCATTCAGTTTGAAGTTAAGATGCAAAAGTTAGGTTTCAGGCCATCACTGTGCTTTATACATGTATATTATATTCAATATATTTATTCTTTATATTTTAATTTTCTTTTACTTTTATAAAAAAAATAAATAATTTTTTATATACATGTGCATAATTAAAACTAATTTAAAAACATAAAGAACTAATAAAAATAAATGATTATTCTAATATATAGATGAATACCTATATAATAGACGTATAGAATTAATAAAGTCTAGAAATAAAAAAATATAGTAAAATTATTTAAATATGTATTTAAACAAATTCAAAATACATAAAATACATGTATATAATAATAAAATACAAAAGTCAAATTAAAAATAAAATACATACAATAGAGGTATATTTACTAATATATACATGTAAATAATAACATGTTATAAATAGTCTTGAAAAATAAATAAAAATAGGCACTCAATACTATATAAACTTATAAACATTTTTTTATTATAATAATTAATTAATTATTTAATAGTTTATTAATGATTTCACAAGGAATATTTGGATCTCTTTTACCTGGTTGGTGCACATGGACCAACTAGGACAGGACCCTCTAATTGTTGACTCCTGTCAGTTGTCCTCCCTTCAACGCCCTTGTTAGAATGTCGTGTCAGTCTCTTTTCTTCGATTTTCCACACCATCTCCCTCACCTCCCTCGCCTCAAGCCCTCCACATATTTTCTTCCTGCACAATCCTCTTCCACACCGACCCATCCTCTTCCACCTACCCCCCTCCACATAACGCAAACATGCCTTGAAACTCAGTGCTTCCCAGTCTACAAAACATTATCCTCCTACGCCTTTTTGCGATTTGATTACTGCTTAGTTGTTCTTAGCACCTCATATCTATGGAATCCTCTTCCCTTGGTGACAGTAATCGATTGGGCGGGTCTGCAGCAAGGAGGAGCAACTAGTGGAGGAGATCCAGCTTCATTGTTGTCTACCTACCAGAGGTTCTGCTTCTTCGACCTCCGGTCGAATAGAGACCCATCTTCTTATGTTCTTAGGTAATATTTAGGTCTAATTTCCTTTACCGTATTTTAATTTGGTTTTATAGTTCATAGATTAAGCTTAATCAGATAATCACCAATTTGACCTCGACATTAAGCTCTAGGCCAAATTCCCTCATCTCCGACCATATAATCGTTGTTTTCCATGCCATTATGATCCCCTGGGCCTTCTCCATGTATCTCACCAACTTTCCAACCCATATCCATCGTGGGCATAGGAATCCAAAGCTTCGTCTAATGCGATCGCTAGAGCTTCTTGACATTATGTACAGCCTTTCCTTTTAGCTTCAAACAACAACTTAAGAAGATAACCCTCGAGCCCATGTGTTTTCTGTGAGGCTAAGCGACCTGAAGATCCGGTTGGAGCCGAGTAATCTGCTGGAGCACTTCTAGGTGACCTGGAGAAAATTGAGCCCTCATATCCCCATATGGACATGTTGGAGTCATATGAGCTCCACTGCAGCTGCAGATGGCCATTAGGGATGCATTGCATCTGTCGAAGCGTGGACAAGACACTAGAAGACGGAGAAACTCAACTCAAGATTGAAGTGAGCCCAGGCTATGTTCTTCTAGAGTTTATCCAACCTTCGACCACCATAGGATCAAGAACATGACCCAAATATAATCAATGTCGTCCAATTAATTTGAAGAGATGCATCATGGTAAGCCAATAACAACACGACCAAAGGAACTTAAGTGAGGTAAATTGCAAAACTACCCTCTGTACTTTTGTATTTATTTAATAGTTCTATAATTTTTTTATTTGGTGTAAAAGTTGTCAGAAAATATGTAATGAAGACATTGTAACTTTTTAATATTGCAAGTAGATCAAATGGTAGCTGAGCTCGCGTTCCCCCTCACATGAGATGGGTACATTCTTGTATACTGCTTCGGGTTTTCTAAATTGCAATTTAGTATAAAAATTAAATTTTTGTTCAAATCTTGTGGTGTTTTTGCATGTGCCCCCGCATTTAGTTTATATTCTAATTAAACCACTACTAGCTTGTATGAATTTAATTTAGATGTTCCATTTTCTATAAATAGTTCTTGTGCTCCAAAAATTAACCAAAAATAGGAATAAATGCTTGATTTAATGCTCATTAACACCAAGTATTCCATTTATTATTTTTCTCGCATTTTCAGATATTAAAAATCAAAAGATCGCTTGTATTTCATGTTTATCTTGAAAAACACAAAAACTTATAAAAACCACCCTCCAAATTTCAAAATAAAAAACTAGATAATGTTTATTACTATATTTTACTGCTACATACAAAAAAACACAAAAATATCAAAAGAAGAACAACAAAATAAGAAACCCTTCCTAACACTAAAAATTTATATATTATTTCCAAAGATTTTAAAGAAATAGTTTTCAATCCTCTCTTTTTATATATGCATATTATTGTACACTAAAAATAGTTTTGATAAATTTTTGACCCATTTTATATTTTTAAATCTCAAAACCCTTCACCCTAGTTATTTATTTTATTGTTTGGGATATTTTACATATTAAAAATAGATAAAAATTAGGAAAAAACCTTAAAATGGCACAAAAATAGAAGAGTATATAAGAAACAAAAAAATATTTTATTTTATAATTTTGAAGTACATAAATCTATATTTTTATAAATCAAATATCCTAGATTGCATTTATATACCTATATATAGTTATAAACATATTACTATTAATTAATATAAATACTATAAAAAATATTTTAAACCCTTTAAAAAAATCAAAAGGACCATTTTTATTTGTATTTTTAGATTTTATTATATTTATTATATATTGTACATGTATATCCTATACTATATATATTTGTAATATAGTGTTATATAAATATACTTAGTATATACTAAAAAGAAACATAAATTAAAAATTAGGAAAAATATAAAAAATAACATATAAAAAATAAAAATAAAAAATTTACGATTTAAAAAATAAAATAAGAAAAATCCCACAAATATTAAGTAAATAATGTGTAGATAGATGTATACATGTATACATTATTAATTAGAGATAAATTAAAAATACCCTTATACCCATGTGTTCTCTGTGTTCGACACCCTACTCGTACTTACACACAATACACATTTATTTGTGGGGTTTATAATAAATTTTTATCCATTTCATTGCATTTCTTCATATTTGATTTTTGGTTGATTGTTGAATTCATCCATCAAGCTTCGCATCGGTCACCTCAGCGACTACGGTACAACCATGTGAGATCGCATGACCACTCCGCTCAATACATTTTTAGTATTCAAATGGCACCATTGCCGGGGAGCAACACATAGTGTAGCATTTTAGTCTATATATTTTTTTGTACATTATTCTCTCTTTTATTCCTCTTTTATTTTTTATAATTATTTTACCTGCTTCTGAACATCTTTTCTTTGTTGACATTCTTACGAGGGACCACATGGTGACAATAAATTCATAGGAGTTTGATGCACCTGAACCACCAGGAGATTTGCTTGTTCCCGCATAAAGACAATTAGACAGAGCAAGGGAGTGAGACAGAGAGAGAAGTGAAATGCATATCTTTTTAGCATTTTCTTTTATTTGTGAGTGAGTGTTTTCTTCTACTTTTTTGTAATAATTTTAAATAATTTGGATGATTGGACACTACTACTTCACAAGGTCCATTGCTTGGGTGTATATTCACTTGGGGGCCTCATCAGATTTCTCGCTATTTTCTGCCTTTCTTTTATTATCTTTCTTATGTTTTAAGTTTTTTGTTTTATTTTTTGTTTTGTGTGATTGACACCAAGCTTAGGATTGCTTGCTCGATAGTTTAATGTCCACATCTATAAATATTACATGTACCTATAGATTCTCGCTTGGACTTTGATCAAATTAATTGTTGACTATCTATACCTTGAAACCGAGAGCCGAGAGGGACTCTATATAGCGCTAGCAGGGCCTGTTGTGGTGGGAACCAAAGAGTATCTAAGATCGAATTTTGGGGTCCATTTTTGAGTAGTTAGCATTTATTTTTTGTGCTAATAGCAATTCCTGTACTAGGGCAATTTCATCGGCTTGCATCTGCATATAGACTATGTTTCAATTCTATTTAGCATCCTGCACAAAGAGAGCTGGAAGTAAGGTAAGCATCTTTAGACTGAGCATACATCATTGATTTATGCTTGCATTACTTTTCCAATCTCTTCCTCTGATTTTGATCACTATAGGATACTAAAGTAATCGGAACCCCATTAGGCATGGTGCATTCAAAAATACCATAAAAAGTTATAATCAATAAAATTGGGACAATTAATTCTACTCGACCTTAAAATCAAATGTAAAGAACAAATCATTATTTTGGGTAGAGTAACCCCCTCATTTTTCCAATGTACTTTCCAGACCGAGAGAGGCACACACACATAAAGAATAGAGCCCCCACTGATGGGCTTGTGCCATAAGTGCTTGGGTCAGCTCTTAGACTCTATCTTCTCACCTAACTCTAAAATTGACAAGATAAAAATATCGAACTTTCACAGTCTTCATTGTGTCCAGTTGGTGAATTGAGGGGTTTTGTTTATTTTTATTTGTGTCTGTTTTGTGTGCATACTCAATCTATTATGTGCATTTATGCCTTTTTCTTCCATATCCTGACTAGATTATCGTGATCTCCCGATCCCCATCTTTTGTTTTAGATATGAAAGACTCGACCGGACTTCATAGATCCTTCTTCTACAGTCGACCCACCACCATTTTATCAAGATTACTTAGATCATAATTTTTCTTTTTGTGCATATCTACCACATTCACATTTTCAGGCATCAGACTTTGATTTTTTCCCACCATCATCACCATCACATTTCCCACCATCTCACCCACCTGATACTAAGTTGTTGGAATCACATATAGTAGACTGACCTTTGAGTACATGACTTGGGTAGTGAAGCAAATGAAGAAGAGGACAGATGACCTCTCTAGTATACATAAGAGCCACACTGCCGTTTCACCTTCTAGGACCATGAATTCAAGAGAGTATACCGATGAGATCTTGCAATCGCCCAAAAAACAAAAAATGAGAAAAATATAAAAAATAAAAAAAGATAATAATCGGAGACACAGTTTATGAGGAGAGGGCACCCATGCCATATTCTTGGCCTACACACACATTCACCGTAGTTCCCAACTTCTTCCCTCTCAAGGATGACACTATACAGACTACTCTTAGTCATCCTTGGGTAGATGATGATTTTGATCTCTTCCCTCGTATGGAAAAGATAGAAAATCTAAAAAAGATGTTGACCAACATTGAATTGGCGGCGACTATTCACGATACCATTGAAGCCCCACTTTGAAAGGTCGTGAACCAAATGTTTGCACCCACACCCAAGAAAAGAAAGAGATGATGCATAACCGAGCGACACCTTATTACAATGACCACTGCCCATGCCATCACCCACCATATGTCCCCTAGGAAAGGGGACACTAGTACACCCCTCGTAATATGTTCCATTGCTAACCACCATTGTGATCACACTCTCCTTGGGTCGTGCATCGATTAATGTAATACCATTCTTACTCATACAATCACTCAATCTGGGTCCTCTCCAGAGAACCAAGATGATTTGTTAAATTGGTCATGAATAATTAAAAAGGACAAAGGGTGTTCTTAAAAACGTCGTCATTTAGATCCAGGGTATGAGCTTCATGATAGATTTCATTGTATTGCCCATGGAGGCCTCCACCTCTGTGGAGTGCACTCCAATCGTATTGGGATTACCCCTACTTGCCACTACGATAGCCACCATTGATTATTGATCTAGTGATATACGCTTTCGTTCTAATAATGATATAATTTAGATTGAGAAGATCACTACATCCACTACCAGCTAGGAACCCACATCTGATGATAGAATACATGTGTCTGTCGACCCCGAGGACAATGACCTATCCCCATATATCAGAGAGGGTTGCTTTATCATGGATGATAATAGGACCCAGGAATTCCTCTTCTGGGAGGAAGGCTTGGAAAGTATAGACCTTGGATTTCCCTAATCTTGTATGTGGCAATGTGTTAATGGCATCCACAACATTTATACCATAGACACCTTAGTGAAGAGGGAAGATTTAGGAGAGACTTCCCAGGCCAAACCTGACCACACTTCTTCCACTAATGACTTCGTGCCTTTTTGTTTTGAGATTGGTGAGGATTAACTCCCTGTCAATCCCGATCAGGTTGTATCAGTTGATGAACCCTATATCGACTTGCACCTTGCTAAATCCATTCCTCAATAGTCACGCAAGAAGGTAGGCCTTCTACCTTCTGATCTTTTTATATCCACTTTTGTTTCTTTCCATCTGCCTATCATTTCCCTCACTAACCTCAATCCGTATGTCTGCCATGCTTAGGACGTACTTTATCCTAAGTATATGGGAGGTGGATGAGTCAAGTGTTCTGTCTTCTTTTTGATACATCACTTTTTTGCCTATACTTAGGGCTCTTTTACCCAAAGTATAGGCGGTGTGATGCTTATATTCCCCCAATGTTTTTTTTCCTTATATGGGTCCGTTATTCCTCTCACATGTCTCCTCTCTTTTGATATTTTTATCTATACTTAGGTATGTCTTACCCTAAGTATAGGGGGAGACACTTAGAGTTGTTGATTCGTTTATTCCCACCCCTACCCTCCATGCATTGTACACAATCATCTATACTTAGAATTAATTGATAATAAGTATAAGGGGGAAGGTCGACTTCTCATTTTTTATTCAATCAATGTAGTATAGACTTTCTTATACTTAGCATGAGTTATGTCTCCCTTTTTCTCGATGATCTATGAGGACATAACTCAAGCTAAGTAAAGGTGGTTGTATATACGTTGTATATACATAATCCATAACTCGTACTTTCACATTTTTTAATAATATGGCTAACTAATAATTAAACACACATCAAAATTCTTTGTAGTTACATTTACTAATTAGTTAAAAAATATTTTGCAAAATGTTTGAAAATTTGTTTGAAAATCTCTTTAAAAATATTTTGAGAAATCATTCGAAAATTATATTATGAAATATTTTCAAATTATTGTAAAAATATTTGTTTGTAAAAATTTCTTGTATTTGTTCGAATAAAATGTTTTCAAATTCTATTTGCAAATGGTTTGGAAAATGGTTGCAAAAATAGCTTGAATAATCTATACATACTATTTGAAAAAAGGTTTGCAAAATTATTTTCAAATTTTGTAAATATTTGCAAAAATTGTATGTTAAACTATTTACAAAATAAAGTTTTCAAATATTTTTAAAATATTTTACAATTTAATTTTAGAGCCATATAAGTATATCAAGCAAATAAAAATTCTTAACAAATCTTGTATATAAAAACTATAAATAACCACTAACGTGATTTCTGTAAATATCAAGTGTAAATCCTTCACCTAATTCTTATAAATACAGAAGCACTCCCGTGTAAAAATCTACACAAAATTATTTCATTAATTCCTTTATTTTTTTAAAAATTCCAACAAATTATCAAAATATAAAACTATAAAAATTTGCAAAATGTTCTCAAAATTGCATAACAATTTGCAATCTTTTCTAAATATTTAACAAAAAGTTTGAAATTACATAATTGCTTCACAAATTTATTGTCCTGCATTATACATAGCATTTGCATTTTTCGGATTAGTAATGAAATTTGAACTAGTCTATATAAATTTCGAAGATTGTAGGTTGGTTGCACCTTAATCTACTTAATCATAGGTACCTTAGTGGAACTGGGATTGAGGAACTCAAAGTCTAGTAGACTTAATTCTTTGAGACCATGTGACTAGGTTCAGTGTCATATTGACTATCTAAGTAGAATATTTTAGAATGCACGCATGACTCTTACCAATAGTGACATAACTTGCACACTTGCACCTTACACATTGCTGAACTGAGTTGAAGTGGTAGAGGGCTAGATTTGCCGGCATGAGACACAAGTTAATGGAAACATACAAAGTCACAATTATGTGGCCATTGTGACACAACCCGATCAAGTTCCCATGAGGTCTAATGAAAGGATGTTATATATTTTAATAGTGCTTCAAAAGAAGGATAGTGTACTGGTTCAAGAGGGAAAAGTCCTTATGTAAATGTTGTTGTATATAGTATTGAAAAAAATGAAAAATCGAAAACACCAAAGAATAGATGGGAAAACCAAAGAAAAATCATTCTTGTCTGAGTATGTATATAGTCAATAAGCAAGATTGAGCTTAAAAGTCTAAGATACATGTGAGCCTGCAACCGTATGACTTGGTTACACTTGCCAAGCATCCTTGGATATGTGTTGAATCCATGATTCATTAACATTTTTTCTGCATTTTGTCTTGAAACCCTTTACAAATACATGTTAATATCCAATAATTTACATTTATTAACAAAACTTCATGCATGAATAATTTTTTTTATTGATCAAAAACATGTAAATAAATAAAAGAATAATATAAAGACAAAAAGAAGGCAGAATGTAAATATGTATATATGTACTATATGACTTGTATATTCAAGTATAGCATAAAGGTATATTTATAAATCCTAACCCTGGGACCAAGTCAGGATGGATTGGTCACAAACAAATAAGAAAGGGGAGATAAGGAAGAAAAACACAAAAAGAATAATGCTACACCCTACTCATTATTCATTAAATATTAAATAAATACCAAAACTTTTTTTATGTTTAATTAATTCAATTATACATATTTTTCACCAAACTCTTTTCCTATTTATTTCTAAAAATGTGTGGAAAAATATAAAAATAAGTTAAAATTATGTCTTGTATATATGCCAAAAAATACAACTTTCAGATTGCCAATTTCTCAATTTCTTAACATCATAACTTTCTCATACAAACTATAATTTCACTCTAGTCACCTTTAAAGTTCAAAAAATAATATTCTATAATAATGAAGGTTATTTCACTAGAATCGGAGTCCGTTTGCAAAAAGTCACTTTTGAGACCTAATGACAACTGGATTTCTTAGCTATTTATTTTTTTCAGACAAACTATAAATAGTTTTTTTGATTTTGTGTTTTTAATTATTTTCTTCATCTTATATTTTAACCATGAATTATTTCATAATTTTTAGACACTATCTAATATTTTAAGAAAATCAAAACCCCTAATTTATAGATGAATTTAACCTATTGATGATATACTTGTATTTATTTATATATTTAAATAGGTTTATTAAAATCTGTAAAATTCACATAGCTTATTATTCTAATAATTAATAGAATAAAAAACTAATATTTTATTTATTAAATTAATACAATAAAAAAACTATATATATTTTTATCAAATATTATTTAGACCTATAAAATAATATTATATTAATATTTCATAAAATAATTACTATTTATAAAAGTTATTTATACCATAAGTTAGTTTATTTAATTATTTATACTTTTTGTTTTAATTCCTATTTCAAATAACTTCAGTTACTATTTAATATTTAATTTATAGTTTCAGCCTACCAGGTGTTGACATGTATCCGTACATAAAGCCTTCTTCTTCAAGAAGATGTTGTTCGATTCTGTTCCAATGCCTTCATTTTAAATATTTTTTCCGTTGCCACTCTTCACCAATTCTCTGATCATAGACATCCATTCTCTCGTCCTAACTACAAAGATACATGCTAGCCTTTAGATTTAATACAACTCCCTATCGATAATTCTATTTATTGATTCAATGTTTGTCATTTGTAAACAATCCAAGTCCAGAACAAACTTCCCGACCTAGTTCCTTGCTTCATTCTGGCCACCTCAAAGTGGTGACAATGTCTAGGTGCGCCTCCGCGTGGAAGAAGATCCATCGGAGAAGAAGTTCTAAAGCCAATCTTGGCTTTGCATTGTAATAGTACGCGGTGTTGAGCTCTAGGACCACAGCTAGTTGAGCAGTGACCAGAGGTTCTTACAACCTCATTTCCCAGGTGACCTCCTTCATTTATTCTATTAATTTCTCGATCCCCATGCAATAATTAGGAACCTTAATCAATCATTAGTGTTCCTTAATAGCAATCTTATAACCACACCAAATTCCTTCTCAGTTTAACTTCGATTCGACCCAATTTCTTTTCTAAAATCCTTTCTTCTGGAAACATTTTGAAATGCAATATAGTAGAACTTTTTAGTCGATTCTCCTTTGAATCGAACACCAACAACTCAATTGTAGGAATAAGACCATCTGGAGCGTGAGAAAAGTCAGTACTCATCCTATGGATTGTATCTTTTTCACTAATTAAGCACAGTGCAGATATTCTAACACAAACAAGGTATAACCCCCTAGTAGAATTCCAAGCCGTCGTCGTCTTCTCAATCAAACTCCCCCAACGAAGGCGAGCTCAGAGGGTATAGGAAATGCCAGCTGGTCCTACCGGAGGAGTTCAATTGCTGGATATCGATCAGAGGGGAAGAACGCAACCACTGTTCGAGAAAAAGGGAAGAACAATGCTTAAGAACTCGAAGAGCAGGTTTACGCCACGGTCGCTCCACGGACGACCCAAATTGCACGGTTGCCTCCTAATCCTGACTGTAGGATAACAAAGTGGTGTTAAAAATTACAAGTAAACCATGAATTTCTCCATCCTTTATACACGCCTCTAGAAAGATTTCTATTTGCAATTAAGTCCCTGTTAGGACCTAATTGTGAATACATTGATACTTTTCGTGTAATTAGGTCTCTGACTATGGATCTAATTGCAGGAAAAGCTTTTATCTTTTTCTTGTATTTTTCTCTACACTACTTCGAGGACTATTGGGACACTTTGTAGACCCTAGACTATATTCTTCCATCGTATTTTTTGACATTTTATTTTGCTCTATTTTTCGACGCTTTCTTCTAGAGTTTTTTTCTCCATCGTCGATCCCATTTGTTTTGTTATGCGTGCTTTCTCGATCCCATTGCTCGAGCCTCTTTTGTGAATCAACTATATAGTATCACTCTACATGTCTTTTCCATATTATAATATAATGTAGATCACCTTTATTTGAAAAATATTGACTTTTAAAGTCAAATAAAATTTTGAAAATAAAAATAAAATAAAAAGATTAGAAATTCAAAATCATGAAAAGAGTTTTCCCATTTTCAAGAAGAAAAATAAAAATATCACAAAATATTTCTTCACTCGTAAATTCATGAGCGCAATTTTCTACCTCTTTGTGTTCGACCAAGGAAAATTTGCAAGGTATAATTAATAGTAAAACAAACACCGATTCAGGGTTTATCGATTTTTGTTTTATGAATCGAGATTTTTGTTTTGAGAGGTTCTCGACACTTACTAATTCATTTTTTCCATGAGTACAATCCCTTTTATCAATATCTAGCTACACTGTCTACCATCCATTATGTTCTTCACCTCCTCTTCTTGAGCTGGTTGCAATTGAACTTAGAAGGGAATACATTGCTTCTCGAGGAAGGAGTTTCTAGATTGGGGAATTTGGGTCAACATGCTGGAGAAGCCTGTCTTTTACCGCTTCAGCCAAGAGGAGCTATATATCACTTACTTTAAACAAGATAGACTCATTGTCATAAGGTATTGCACATGACGTCGATTGCTCTGTCCTAGCTTTTGAGGATACTTAAGAAGAGTTTTATGGTTCTTAGAGGCTGTTCTGTTTCAAATATGTTTCCCAGTAAGGTTCCAAAAAGACTTAAATTGCAAATATTCGTCTGAGCTCCAAAATTTGTTTTTTTATGACAAGTTTAAAGGTTAAAATCAATCCAATTTATTTTTTTCTTTTTTTCTTTTTCTACATTTTTTAACATATATGTTTCCTAGGACTAGAAAAGGCATGTATAGGGGGGCATGAATCTCCATTTCATCACTTTTATTCTTTCATTTTGGCCTTAAATCCCAAGCTAAATGCATGTATATATAATTACTTATGAAAGTAAACACTTTATAAATTGTATAAAATATTTTATAAATATTATATTTAATTCTAAAATAAAAGAATAATGGGAATAAAAGAAAAGAATGAAATGTCAAATATATTAAGTGTCCCTAGACTCTGAGACCTAGTAATCATGACGATTAGTCTAAAGGAGTAAAGTAGGGGGAGATATGGCAGAGACACTGTACATAAAATACACAGAAAAACCTAATTATAGTTATTGCATTGGCATATTTTATTTTATTTTATTATTTTTATTCCTCAAATAATAAAAACATCAAAATTAATACCGTACATAAAAATACAAAGAAAAAAATAATATTGATTTCACTGAAAAATAGTACACAGTATGCTCGAGACACACAAAATAAAAGCTTCAAAGAAAACTTTACAGACCTATATCTTCTCCATACAGATTAAAAATTGACAAACTATCATTTTTTGTTCTAAAAAATAAATAATATGATTAATGATGGTGGTTCCATTCAATTTGGAGTTAGGATGCAAAAGTTGGATTTTGGAGCCTCGTTATGCAATATACTTGTTTATTATATTCAATATACTCATTCTTTATATTTTTCAATTTCTTTTTTTTTAATTTTAAATATTATTTCAAACACATATACATAATTAAACTAATATAAATCATCAAAGATTAGTAAAAATAAACAATATATCCCAATACCTAGATGAATTTAATATATATATATACCTATATATTATACCTACATAATTAATTAAGGAGGGGCCATCCTGTGAGAGGCCAAGATTGTGAGAGAATGAGAGCACTACCTCTGAACCACTGGATTTTGAGTGGCAACACCATCCCATCAGCATCCCATCTCACCCACTCGAAATCTAATGGTCCAGAGGCAATGCTCTCATGCTCTTACAATATGGGGCTCTCATAGGATCAACCTTCTTCATTAAGTATATAAGTATATAAAGAAAAATAAATTAAAATTACCTAAATATTTATATAAATAAATTAAAACTATATAACTTCTTGTATATAATAAAATAGAAAATACAAATTACAAATAAAATACTTACAATACAGGTATATTTACATATATATGTAAATAATAACATGTTATAAATGGTCTTGAAAAAATAAATAAAGGCACTAAAAACTACATAAAATTATAAATATTTTTTATGTTAAAAAAATAATTATTTCATTATTATTTATTAATGATTTTATAAGTAATTGGCACATATCCTTCCAAGTCATTTTTGAAGATAGGGAGGAAAGGCAGGGCCAATTCACGTGGTTGACCCCTTTCCTCTTGATCAGAGGTGCGTC
Organism: Ottelia alismoides; assembly: GCA_037367405.1. NCBI lineage: Eukaryota > Viridiplantae > Streptophyta > Magnoliopsida > Alismatales > Hydrocharitaceae > Ottelia > Ottelia alismoides. Next base: position 460,383 of record JAZKJV010011288.1, on the reverse strand, counting down.
GAACTCCGGAGAAGAATTTCAGGTTGGATCTTATTTTCCTGGTTGTTCCATGTAGACCAACTACCACCTTCCAACTACTGATTCTAGTCACTTGTCCTTCTCCTTTCGCCGCCCCAGTCAGAATCACATGTTGACCTCATTTCTTCTATTTTCCATGCCATCTCCCTCATCTAACTCCCCTCGAGCCTTCTACATTTCTACAGTTTCCACGTTCGTCTTCCACATCGTCCTATCCTCTTCCACATACCCCCACTCCATAGCACGGAACCATGCCTCGAAACTCATCGCTTCCCTGTCTATAAAACATCATCCTCCTCTACCTTTTTGCAATTTGATCACTCCTTAGTTATTCTTAGCCCTTCATATCCGTATAATCCCCTTCCCTTGGTGACAAAAATCGATTGGGTGGGTTTGCAGCAAGGAGGAGCAGTTGGAGGAGATCCAACCTCATTGCCAGTGACCGGCTCCAGGTTCTGCTTCTTCGATCTTCGGTGGAATCGAGGCCCAACTTCATCTGTTATTAGATATTATTTAGGTCTAGTTTCCTTTCCCCCATTTTAATTTGGTCTTTTAGTTTGAAGATTAGAATTAATCTGAAAATCTCCAATTCAATTTGGAGCTTGAGCTCCTGGATAAACTCGTCGTTTCCGGCCATATCTTCACTCCATTTCCATGCCATTACAATCCAATACACTTCTCTAAATTTCACCCTAATTTTTCAACCTATATCAATCGTGGATTTGGGAATTTAAAGCTCCTTCTAATGCCATCGTTGAAGCTTCTTGACATTCCGTCCACCCCTTGCTTCTAGCTTCAAACAACTGGTCTAGGAGATAGCCCTCGAGCTGATGAGTTTTCCTCTACATGATAAAGGACTTGAAGAATCTGTTGGAGCTGATTGGATCACATGGAGCACTTCTAGGTTAACTGGATCAAATTGAGCCATCAAATCCCCATATGGACCTGTTAAAGCTCATCTGAGCTCACTTGCAGCTACAGAAAGCTTCTAGGAATCCATTGTAGTCGTCGAAGTTCGGAGAAGATGTTGGAGGTTGGAGAAACTCAAGATTGAAGCGAGCCAAGGTCGAGTTCTTCTTGAGTTCGTCAGGGCTTTTGACAGCTACAGGATCAAGAATACGACCAAGATATAATCGGGGTTGTCCAATTAAGTCCCAACGATGCATGATAACAATCATCCAATCCTACACATGGCAAGTAGAGAATGACACGATCGAAGCGATACTTTTTGTATTTAGTTAATATAATTGTAAACTTTTAATTAAGTGTAAAAGTTATCCGAAAAAATTTAATGAAGCTATTGAAACTTTTTGATATTGCAAGTAGTTCCAATGCCAACTCACCTCATGTGACCCCCCACATGAGTTTGGTAAGGTTATTGTATACCCCTCCGGGTTTATGAATTGAAATTTATTATAAAAAATTAAATTTCAGTTCTAATATTATTGTATTTTTGCATGTTCCCCCTCACCTTTTTTTATATTGTAATTATACCCATGTTATCTTGTATAAATTTAATTTATCTTTTCGATTTTCGATAAATGATTCTCGTTCTCTGAAAATAATGCAAAAATAAGTATAAATGTTTGATTTAATGCACACCCATGCCATGTGTTCCATTTTGCACTTTTCTCGCATTTTTGTTTATTAAAAATAAAAAAGAGCACATTAATTCCCTATTTAGCTTAAAAAATTATAAACCTCCCTCAAAAATTCTAAAAATAGATAGTGTTTATTATTATATCTTACCACTACATACCATAAATCATAAAAAATTATCAAAAGAAAACAAAAAATTGAAAACTTTCCTAACTCTAAAAAAACTATACAATATTTTCCAAAATCTTCAAAAAATATTTTCATATCCAATATTTTTATAAATACATATTGTTATATAATAAAAATAGTTTTGAGAAATTTTTGACCCATTTTATATTTTTAGATCTAAAAACCATTCGATCTATTTATTTATTCCTTGATTAGGGATATTGTTCATTTTAAAAATATATAGAAATTAGCAAAAATCCCCTAAAATTTCATATCAATAGAAGGATATATAAAAACACAAAAATATTTTATTTTATAACTTCTGACTATATATAGTAATATTTTTAAATCGAGTACCCAAGATTGTATTTATATACTTATATATATACATATGAAAATATTTTAAACCATTTTAAAAATAAAAAGGAGTTTTATATTTGTATTATGGATTTTATTATATTCATTATTAGATATTATTCATATATATCCTGTATTATATATATATTATTACATATAGTGTTATATATATGCACTTACTATATATTAAAAGAATAATAAATTATAAATCAAGAAAATATGAAAATAAACTAAAAATATTAAAATTAAAAAGTATATGAAAAAAATTTCAAATAATTTAAATAAGTAAAAACACACAAAAACATTAAGTAAATTTTGTGTAGATAAAGATATGCATATACATTATTATTTAGAGATTAACAATAATACCTCTACACTCGTGTGTTTCTTTGTTTGACACCCTACTCGTGCTTGCATGCTATACACATTCATTTGTAGGTTTCATAATAAGTTTTGACCTATCTCATTGCATTGCTTTTATATTTGATTGTGGGTTGATTGTTGAATTTATCCATCAGGCTTCTTGTCGGTCACCACAACGATTGCGTTCTTGCCTCGTGATACCACACACAGCTCCACTCTGTTTGTTTTGGGGTTTTCGGTTATTATATCATTGCATTTTTCCATAGATAGTTGCTTTGATTTAATATCTCAATTGCTTTCAAAATCTATAAACATTAGGTTGAGTTCGTGTCAACTTCTTTTATCTCACATAATTTCATTTTTTTTTAATTTATTTTTTTTTTGTTATTTTAAAAAATCAAAAAGAGCATTAGTTTCTCTATTTCCCTTAGAAAATTCAAAAAAAATGAAAACATTTTAAAAATTATTAAAATCGATAGTGGCTATATTTTATCATCTTTACCACCTTTAAAAAAATCATATAAAAAAATCAGAAAAGCCATAAAAAAATACAGAAAATATTATAAAAATTATATAAATTCAAAGAAAATAGAATTTGTATAGTTTTAAATCTAATTAAAAACTCTTCTTTGTAAAATTAATTTCGAATTCATTTTCCTTTATTTTAAATTTTAAAAATACCAAAATTATTAGTTAATTTTATTGTACCCATTTTTTATGTTTTAATTCTTTGTAAAATCCATAAAAAATCATAAAGTACATCAAAAATAAAAAAATATTAAAATTTTAATAAAACATAAAACATTTTATTTTTGCATTTTCATTTATTGTAGTTATGTTTGTAAAATACAAAAAGGTTCCTTTTTATATTTTGAATATATATATATTTCTTATAAATTGTTTTGAAAAACCAAGAAATATAAAAATTTGCACAAGATAAAATCAATTAATACATTAAAATCAGAAAATATAAAAATTATGAAAGCATTAAAAAAGACATAATAAGTACAAAAATAAAAGAAATATACTCTTGGATAAGAAATAATTAGATTCTCTCATTTTTTGTAGCCTCCCTCATTACAATCATATTGCTATATCAGGTTAAGTAAGTATCACTTGTTCTCTCTTTTAAAAAAATAAGAAAATTATTGTTTTTTTAATTGATGTTGGGTTGCAACGACACATTACTATCATGTTCCATTAAATAACTAAAAAACCCAAAACCCTATGTTCAACATCATATGTCGACATCTTCTATAATGTAGCGTGATTCTCAAGAACTTTTTTCGGACTTTGCAAACTTCTCTCAGAACTCCCTGGTCTTCATTCGATTGCAATATTGTGATGACTCTTATTCCGATCGTCTTTCTTTCACTACTTTTCTTTCACCAATAAATCCATTGTTCGAGACTGTCTCTCATCTCGATCATGCTCCTTTTCTGAGGATTGATTGGTTTTATTCCCAATGTAGATTCAACTCCTTATCAGGAGCTTGAGTTACCATTGGATTTTGATATGGCCGCACAATGTTGTGATAAAGTACCATGTTTGGATGAGAAAATGGACCATATAGAAGTCAACACACAATTGCTAGCCTCAATTCAAGCCATTCAACAACAATTGATAGATCAATCTCTCACCCAAGTAGCTTTTAGATAAATGCTCGATGAGATGATGAGGGATAGAGAAAGCCGAGAAGGAGAGGATAAAGAACACCATGGTGGGAATGAAGATAAGAAACATCCAAGAGACCATGGAGGAGGAGATGAGAGAGGAGGATAGACAAAGCTGACACTAAAGGAAACATACAATCTTGGTGTTGTATAGGTCATGGAGTGGATCAGAATACCGAAGATTCACATACACATTGAGTTGAAACCATCATTACTTCCTCTCTTGCTGATCAACCTTGGCAACACCAATGAGGAACCCTACAAACAGCTATAAGAGTTCAACAAGATCTACATTACCATACATTACTCCAACATCCCATTGGAGATAGTGAAGATGAACACCTCCCCGTTTGGCCTTCGGGATAAGGCACTATCCTAGCTCAATCAATTAGGAAGGGTAGCGACGACTTGAGAGAAGCTCAAATCATCCTTCCTTCACAAATACTATCCCCTGGGTCACCTCAACTAGATGCAAGTGTTTATATCCAAATTCCCTCAGATGTCCCATGTTCTATTTTCATGATGCGTGGGAAAGATTCAAAGATCTCATGGAGAAGTGCCCCCATCATGATGTACTGAAGACCAACATAGTCCAAACTTTCTTCAGGGGCTTGCACAAAGAAAGACAATGGCTCATAGATGTTGTGTGTGGCGGATCACACTTTAACAGGGACGAAGATGTCATATGGAAGATCTTCGAAGAGATGGTCGAAGTCTCAGCCACTCTATCTTCATCTTACGTATTTCAGAATGTCCCATCGATCATGCACAATCATGTTAATGCGACATCATATAATCAAGAAGAGAGAGATGCGAGTTCCAACCTTAGCATCATCATGAACCATCTCTGTAAAGTTGATATAATTGAGAATCGATGACAATACCTTGACAAATTAAATGTGATCGAACAAAGAACCAAGCCGCTAAACAATCTCAGGCAAATTTTGAAGCATCTTGAGCTTCCGGTGAGCACAATCCATTCCTATTAATCTATGAAGAAATCAACCAAGATTCCTATAAATTTTAAGAAAAAGTAAAATCCTCAGAATCAACAGGCACCCCATTCAGTTCAACACGTGTACTATGCGTAGACACCTGACCAAAGATCATCGCTACAGCAACATATGGTTGTGTAGCGTACAGAACCTAAGGTTTTTGCCGAGCCATTTTATCCACCAACTCAACATATTCAAAAGGTGATGTCACGTGGGAAAAATATAAAGCACTGACCCATCTTGGAGGAAAACCTCAGGGTCAGAGTACATCCATCTAGTTATACAACCCACAATGGGGTTGGGTGAAGCTTCCAGCCACACCCAGCCCACCAGTATCCACTCCAAGGTCACATATGAAGACCACAGTACCAGCAACAATCGACATACTTACAACCATATCATATGTAGCAATGGGCTGCTCCATATCCGAAACAATTCTCTCCTCCTCAATTTCAATACCAATAATATCCGCCTCAACCCTATTAGCATTATCAACAGTAGCAATAATACTACCAGCCTTAGCTCCTACCGATTATCGAATCTTCATAGGCTGCTTCAGTGAACCCTACTCTAGGCTACTTGGCTCAGCTGATCAAGAATGTGAATGAGAAGAGATAGAAGATCTATGACCTCACAATCACAAAAACAATCATACACATGCATGTTGAGGCAAACCTTAACAATTTCTATCATAAGAAGCAAGTAGATCGTCGTGCCACACCACCTCCCGAGTCAGTTATAAATTATTTTTTGTCATCTAATGTTGTGAATCTTAGGAGCGGTAGAACACTACTGAAGACTTCTACACCTAAAGGAAAAAAATAAATCTTCCATGGGAAAATCTTCATGACCATATGCTGATACCGCATTGAACTTTGGAGCTGATGAGGCAGGAGGAGCAGCACTGGCACAGAAAAACAAAAAAATGAAAAATATAAAAAAAACTTAGTAATAACAACCAAGTCCAAGTCGATGCAACCATGGAGATGCCATCATCAGTAGCCGATCTTATGTGAGCATACACTACTAAATTTCCTACTTTCACTTTTCCTTCTATTGTGGATGAAATTATCATGTTTAATCATCCAATTATACAAAAGAAAACTCCAATGAATGAAAATGTGTTTTTGATGACACTTGCATTACATTTCTTGTTGTTATTTAATCGAAATAGCAAAAAAATTAAAAATAGCCTCGTCATATCCCAACAATGTGGGGATCTTAAATAATATTATGCTTAAAATGCCTTGGTTAAAAGCCATGGAGTAGATGCCTGTCATGAAGAAAGGATTAAAAGAAGCATGTACAACTAAGCATCATAAAAGAGTAAATGAGAAACCAATCAAAGACATTCTGACCAGGTTATTGTACATGCTCTCATCATCTTTCCGAGCAAGAAGGACACATGAGCGCCTCTCATCAAATGCGAGATGTTCAACCAAGAGTTCGAAATAACACTTCTTTCAAGTGGACCATCCATCAATATGATGCCTACATCATTACTTAAATAATTTGGGTTGGGACCATTGAAGTCAACAAGAATGATTTTGCAATTCGTATGCACATCTTTGAAGTGGCCAAGAGGCATTTTGTATGATCTCATCATCACCATCCAAGAGATGAAGTTCATTGTTCTAGATATGGACACCTTAGCACCCTTACTCCATACCCTATGTTATTAGGACGATCGTTCCTTCGAATAGCTGAAGCATTAGTTGACTACTGCACCAGAAAGAACAACTTTCGCTCTAGCATCTATAAGGTCCTGATTGAGACAATACAAGTACTGAAGTTCATAAAGTCCATGTTAGGTGAGAGTGAGCGCAATCAGAAGGAGACAAAAACTGTAATATACTAGCAGAGACTAGAGACAAAACATTATTCTTAGATGATGATGAAATTCCTCTCGAATGAGTGTCTAGAAAGCACATAAAATTTTACCCAGTCCCTGAGGATGAGAGGTTTGTTGATGATCTAATTGATATATTAGAGATAAATCCATTACTATCAGAGCAAGAAGAATTCCTTACCGATCTTTCTGATGTATTGTATTTAGAGCATGAGATAATCAAGGTGGATAGCATATAGTCAACAAAGCTAACACTAACCACAGTTGGTGAAGTCACCACTAGGCTAATTAAGACCCCTCTAGAGATGAAACAACTGCCCTCATCGCTGAAGTACGCCTTCCTTACTGGTGAGAAAAATATGTTCTTGATCATCATCAACTCTCAGCTGACCAATAACCAATAACCTTACTTGCTCGAAGTTCTAGAAAGAAATTACAAGGCGATAGGCTAGAAGATTATGAATCTCCATGTTATAAACCAAACATTGTGCTTTCACCACAAATACTTGGAGGAAGATAGCAGGCAATCTAATGATTTTAACATTTTCTAAACCATAACCTCTGGTGGTCGTGATGAAAAAATCATGAGGTCGTGCGATGCTGCAGGCTTTATCTATCTCATCTCAGACTCGAAATTGGTACATCCATTACATATGGTCCCTTAGAAATCTGAAATCACTATTGTAATGAATGATAAGGGAGAGGAGATTCCGACCAGAGTATCTACATCTTTTCATTTGTGTAGATTATCGATGCCTGAACTTAGCTACTAAACAAGATTATTTCCCTTTTCCTTTTATTTATCAAATTGTCAAAAGACTTGCTACAAAGGAATACCACTATTTCTTGGATGAGTTCTTGATAGAAATGACTAAACCAAGGATCCTAATATTTGGTCTTGGCGGGCATGCCATGTACGACATGTGTCAGATTCGAAAATAGTTGTATTGGTGCCTCTCCCAGCTCTCGGAATACTATCAATTACTCAAATCAACAAATAACCCACAAAAAATATATGCAATAAAGAACAAGTGAACTGAAATTTATTATACCCTACAAAATGTGCGTATAGTATGAAAGTGTAGGGGTCAAATCAAAGAGAGTAATGGAGGATTGGTATAATTATAAAAAATTAATAATAATTATTAATATTATTTTTATCCTTTTTCAATCATTTTCTTATTTTGTTGGGTTTTCATTATATATGTTTTTATGAATTTTTATTGTTTTGTTTTTTTATTATTTATTTTAAACTATAATGTTCTTTTTATTTTTGCATTTTCGAGTTTCTTTTTTTATTTTTAATATTAAATATATATTTATATGTAGTAGGAATAACAAGAAATATGTAAGAAATATAAAGTATATATGGTATATATAGGTTTAATATTTTCCATTATATAAATATAATAAAATTCAGAAAATAAAATATTTTTTTGTTTTTATATTTTTCTTTATTTTAGTAATTTTTATATATTTTTTCTAATATATATAAATATTAAAATATATAAACCGGTGAATAGAATAAATAATCCAAATGTTTTGGGGTATTAAAAATAGATAATATGTTCAAAAATTCACAAAAATAATTTTTAATATATTCTTTATATCTTATAGAAAAATATAGAATTAAAAACATTTTTTTTATTTTATATGAAATTTTTCACATTTTTTTAGTATTTTTATGGTTTTGCAAATCTTACCTTTTCTTTTTGTGATTTTTTTGTGATTTTTTGTATTTAGGCAGAGTATATAATAGTACACTAACTCTATTACTTTGAATTTTTAAAGGTGTTTATATATTTTTTTGTGTTAATAAACATACATGTAATAAAATACTTGATGAACTCATTGTAACCGTGAAAGCTTGGAGACACTAAAGGACAGAGAAATTCATGACCAAAGTGAGCCTAGGCGGAGTTCTTCTAGAGTTTATCCGGGGCCTTCAACCACCTTAGGATCAAGAACATGACCCAAGTCTAAAATGGATCGTCTAGTTAATTCAAAGCGATGCATGCCAACAACAATCCCATCCTCCACATTGCAAGTAGAGAACAACATGATCAAAGGAACTTAAGTTGGGTAAATTGCAAATCCTCCCTCCACACTTTTTGTATTTATTTAATAGCTTTGTAAATTTTTAAGGGATAATTACACCCATAACCCTAAGTAATTTGGCAATAACATTCATAACCTTGTATAATCGTGAATTACATGAGAAACCCTGTATAGTCACTCCGTCTCACACTCATAACCCTCCGTTAGTTTAATATGTTAACTCAACCATATGAATGAGTTCATCTAACTCATCCTCAATCCAACGGCTAGCAAATAAACAAAAAAAATCCCTCTCCCTTCAACCTCCATCTACCTTCCTAAAAAGAAGACAGCTCACAATTAGGTTTATTCACCGAAATTTATTGTTCCTGATGATTCAACAAACAACTAACTACATAGCAGGACAACTCACTGATCTGGATACACTACAAGTGAGACAAGATCAAGATTTACTGAATCATTTCTTATTCACATCACCATGTTACGATTTTATCAGAAACTAATTCCTAAAAAAATAGCTTAAATAACAGTATCGTCAACAACACATCGCAAAAAAGAAGACAGATCCTCTCATATTGAATGCAACAATTCAACACTGTTGTACAGTATAACAGCAGAGCTTCTCTCCTTCCTTATCGATCCAGCACCAAAAACATCCCCTTTCGCCCTACAGGACAACAGGATTACAACCTGGCTAGCGCAGATCGAGCTGCGATCTCCTCCAAATTCGAACTCCACAGCACTCACAGAAACCCAGATGACAAGGCCATAAGTAGAACAGCAGCCTCCTCCTCCTCCTCCTCCCCGAGATGTCGCCGCTTCAACCAGAGCATAGATCTCTGCTTTAGCAAAACGCCAGCATCAAAGCTGAGCAATCCGAGCATGTCCATATTGCCGCCGTTTCACAGCTTCTTCTTCGTCTCCTTCTTGATCTTCTCCGCACCATCATTCAATCCTAAGAAATCCCTCCTCTCCTTCCTGTACCTTATGCCGCAGGCATTGCAGAGAGACTGCAAATCATTCCAGAGAAATGGGTAAATCAAAAGGCAAGCGATCAAAGAAACTAAGAAATACCAACTTAAAATAACAAGACGGGTAGTGATCCGGGGCAAGAAATTAAGCACCTTGGGTCCAGACGGACCTCCTCTCCAAAGGGGGGTCTTGGTGGTCCGGCAAATCGTGCAGCACTTCAACTCAGCTCTATCCCTATTTGGATCTATAAATCTGGAGCTCTGCAACACGAGATTACACCGATCACGATCAAAGATCCATGGAACGGAAAAGATCCCCACAATCTAATACTGCCCAATAAACTTACCACTTCATCACTCCGATCCATACTTTCGCCAGATCCGCAGACGCAAAGATGGCAACTTTTTGCTTCCCTAAAAAGAAACCAAGCAGGAGATGATGGGGAGAGGGAGATCTGGAGGTGGGTACTGAAGTGGAAGGTCAATAAGTGCAGGGGGTGAACAGGGAAGCCATTTGTAGTGGAGGAAAGAATTTGGGATGGGATGTGGGAAAAAAAAGGGTAGATCTGGCGGGAGCGAAAAGATGGATGTGGAGGGAAAATACTAAAAATCGAGATGATGATGATGAAAGAGAGATTGGGAGGGAAAAGGGATGAGATGACGATTGGGTGAAAGAAGATGCAAGGAGAAGATGGGGGATGAGGAGGTCGAGGAGAGGAGTTCACCAGTCGGGATGGTTGTTCGAGCAGGGGAGGATCAGATGGGCGCGGGTGGGCAAGGACCTGGACATAGGTGACATGTTATCGCAAATAACATTGGACATCAGGGGTTTTTTTGTCTTTTCAAACTAAAACTGTCAAATATAACGGTCCTCTCAAACGGAACATAACAGAGGTTTATGTCATGTAAGAGTTAAGCAATACTCAGGGTTTCCTGTGTAATTCGCGATTATACAGGGTTATGAATGTTATTGCCAAATTACTCAGGGTTATGGGTGTAATTATCCCAATTTTTAATTAGGTGTAATAGTTGTCGAAAAGTATGTAATGAAGCCCTTGTAACTTTTTGATATTGCAAGTAGATCAAATGGAAACTCGGCTCACGTGCCCCCCCCACTTGAGTTGATTAAATTCTTGTATATCGCCTCGGGATTCAAAATTACAATTTAGCATAAAATTTAAATTTCAGTTCAAATCTTGTGGTGTTTTTGCATGTGCCCCCTCACCTTTATTTTATATTGAAATTATACATGTATGTGGTTGTATAAATTTAATTTAGATTTTCCATTTTCTATAATTAGTTCCCATGCTCCAAAAATTTTCCAAAAATAGTGATAAATGTCTGATTTAAAGCTTATTCATGCCATGTATTCCATATACCATTTTCTCGCATTTTCACTTATTAACAATCAAAAGAAAACTTGTATTCCATGTTTAGTTTAAAAAATACAAAAAATATAAAACTTCGCTTAAAAGTAAAAAAAACTAGATAATGTTTATTACAATATTTTGCCACTACAGACCAAAAATCACAAAAATATCAAAAGAAAACCAAAATGCGCCTCAAGAGAAGTCAAGTATTTATCTTATTATCAAGGAATAAAGTAGGGGGAGATAGGGTTTTTTTATTAATATTCATAAAATCCAAAAAATCTTGCAAATATTAAGTAATACTTATTATGTGTTAATTATGTATATATCTATCGTTATTCATTCTGTATAAACCTCGTATTATTTTATTTCTCAATAAAACATCCTCAAATTAAATTATCCCCTTAATAAAACTTGTATATAAAAAAATGATGTAAATAAAAAAAGGAATTACGAAAATGAGTTTTCTATGGAATAAAAGACACAACATACAAAAAAAAATCTGCAAAATAAGAATAAAAAGATCAATAACTCATACATATGAACTCTAATTGAACTAAGCATACTTTCATTGTATTCTAAATAAAACAAGCTCTAAAATGAATGTGATTTTCATAATTTCTGGAGTTACGGTTTGAAAGTCGGCTTTTTGGGAGGGTTGTTTGTGTAGTGTATTTTATTGATAATTGTATACATTTATTTATTTATTTATATTTTTTTTCACTTATTTTATTTTAAATATTTCTACACATTGTATTTATTTTATATAAAATACAAACAAAAATAATAAAATTCAAAAGAATTACAATAATCTAATTATTGTGCATATGTATCATGTATCTATAATGTAACTATATTTATATATTTATTTAACCTATTAAATCAATTCACCAAATAAATAAATAAAAAATCTTCTTAAAACACTTGGATTATTTTGTAAATAAAATATGTAAAATACTATGTATTTTTATAAAAATAGTAAAAAATATATGTATATAATATATAGGCATATTGTAGGTATACCTACTAACGTAAGTTATGCATAGTAATGTATGTATTCTTATTAAAAATAACAAAAAATAAAGTCTGTAAAATAACTAATTTTTTTTTATTTTTATCACTTCTTATTTTGAAATCGTTTTCTATTTTAATTGATTTTTCTTTTATTTTAAAAATAGAACTTTCTCATTAGTCAACCCAGGTCTGTTGATGTGGGTCAACCTTTCCCCCCTTCCAGGTCCGACCCAGGCAAGCTTCGGTAGACCCAATAGATTCCAATTCTTTCGCCCAGGTCTGACCAACATTCACCTTTGATTGTAGACCCTTGTCCTGCTTGATGATCTGTGATCCTCGTGGATACCTAGGAGGATCCAGATCCCCCTTGGTTCACGTGAAATTTATCGATCTTTTCAGTCACTTGGGGGCTTATAAATAGTCTCATTCCCCTCCGCAGCACCTTAGATCGCTCCTCGCGCCTCCTTTTCTCCAATAGAGCCTGTAGGACAGTGATTGGACATTCATGTAGCTCAGATAGGTGTCGAACCAAGTCGAGTCACCTCGTGGCTGGTTCCCTCCACCGCGACTATCCTCCTCGACCTTCTAAAGCATGGTTAAGAATATAACCCCGTTGATTGCCTCGTTGTTCTTTGCTATACATTTCAGAAAAATCAGGAATCCTTCAGTCCTATCATTTTACCATTTCTTTTCGAGTTCATGATCGTTGCTGCTCTCTGCCTTCCATGCTATGACCACCAGGTCTGGAGCTCCTTCCAACCATTTACCCGCATCGATACCTTCGCTGTATCACCTCCCATCTTCCCACCCAGCCTGATCATCCTTATGCACGATCAACAAATCGAGATTAAGGCAAGACCTCCTTCCATCATCTACGTCGGATGTCATATTTACACCCCCATCGCTTCTTTTGGTTTCTGTGCAAAATAACTCCAGCCAGAGCTTGACCCTCGAGCTCCACATTCCTTTGTAGGACCATTTGTGCGCAAGAGCATCAAATCGATTCCCAGATGAGCAATGGAGCTACTATAGATGGGGGACCTCCCAGGTCTTCATCGAGCTACTCTTAGAGCCATTCGAGCATCCCCTCTGATGTGGAACTTCTCCAGCATGTTGCTGGACCCTTTGGATAGTTGATCAGGAGCCTACATCTCCCGATATTGCCAATCAACTCTCAGACGGTGGTCCTTTCTTCTTATTCTTCCAACACCGTCGTCAGCCGATAGATGACGAGACTAGCATCCCAAACATGATCTGATCCATCTGGAAACGGCCAAATCTTGGCACTCAAATCAAATCTTGGGTTGATCCGAGCAATACGAAAGCACCATCCTTCAGAACCATCAGATCCATCAATCAAATCTGAGTCATATGTCGCCACCTTTTATTCTGACCGTCATATCCTTTCTAGAGCGCCATCAGAGCCGTACGCTAGACCACGTGCACCGCACGTGCCTTCATGGTATATTGCATCTTTTCACCTGCCTTTATGCCATTTCATTTTAGTATAGTAAGTGTTAAAGTACTTCAAAGTTTTTATTGTAAAGACCTCATAGTTTTTATATTTGGACTAAAGTCCAGCCGCACTGAACTCACGTGCATATTAATGTGTATTTGTGGGTCATTTGTAAGTTTTCTTATGTGCTTTTATGTGTTAATGAAATAGAGAAAGTTTTATGAATTTGCATTTATGCGCCTATGAGCATGTTTCACGCGTGACTCACGATTTTTCTGGGATTTTTGTGCTTTTGGTCCTACACTTCCATTGTCGTTTGGCCCTAGGACTTAAAATATTTGTATGTAGGTCGGTTGTATCTATTATTTTATTTTCCCTCTTTTTATTACAATAAATAGCAAACTTAACGCAAAAAACTGCTAAGCCCTTCTAATGTTTTGATTAAGCAGTAATTTTTGTTTGATGTTTTTCTTCCCTTTACTATTTTTAAAAATTCAAAAACCAACCGAAAATTCCTTGTTTGCATTAGAATTTAAAATTCGAAAATACCTTTACAAATTGTAAAAAAAAGATTAGCTTTGTTTTTATTTGTTTGATTTTCTATCTAAATTTCATTTTTATATCTCTTATAACACCCTTAAAATTGGCAAAACTCTAAAAACACATAAAATCATATAAAATCATTTTAAAACCTTAAATTTGTGTTCTTTGTCATTGTTTGTAGATATTTACATATACATTTGATAAAATTAACAATCATGAGTTTTAAACCTATTTTTCTTTTTTAATTTGAAAATACTCCTAGTTGTGAATTGTTTGAATTATTTCATGTTTTAATCATTTTGAAAATCTTAAAAAATCTAAAATCCATAAGAAATTGCAAAAACATTAGAAAATTAACAAAAACATAAAAATATTTTTACTTGAATTTTTTTGGCTTTTTTACCATATTTGAAAAATACAAAAAGAGTTTGTGTATGTGTCTTTTATTTCATTTTTTTAACTTGAGCTTTGTTTGAAAAGTTGAAAATATAAAATTTGAAAAATTAAAAATCATTTAACAACTCAAAATATAAAATAAAAAATAATTATAAAAATAAAAAATCTATACAAATAAAAAAAGATAAAAAATCACATAAAAATCCTTGATTAGTTCGCTTTATTTTTCGTTCATTCCTTTCTTTGATTTTTCATTGAATTGATTGTCCCTCATTTAAATAACAGCTGCCTCCTTGTTATTGACCCTATTCGCTATAATAGGTTAATAAAAGAAGCTTAGACCACTTGCTTTACTTGTTTGATTAATTTTGTGGTTGAATAAATATTCTCAATTTAAAATAGGAAATCTAGGGTAACAACGACACTTTTAATTCCATAACTTAACCCTGGTCATCCATTGCAACATCTGAATGGCATCGTTGTCGGGGCAGCACGTCAAGGGTAGTTAGAACCTAGTTTGCATTATGCTCTTGGTTTGTGTATATATACTTGTTTTTCCCTCTTGATTTTGTTTCTTTTATTTATGTTTATACTTGTCTCTTATTTGTGTATAGATTATTGCTCTTTTTTTCATTCTTTTTATTTTATTTTTCATATGGTTATTTGATGAATCTTTTGTTTCACCTTTGTTGCAAGGGTTCGCGGAGCAAGGGAGGCTATCTTAGGAAAGCCGACGCACTTGAGCGAGGCAAAGGCTAGGCGTTCTACTCCGACTGGTAAGAGAGAGCAACTTAGGAGGAGTAGAAGACCGTCGTAGTTTTTGGATTTATTCTTCAGTCTTTTTTTTCAATTTTGTAATTAATTTGTAATTATTTATGGCACTTTCCCATTTTATGTTTTCGAGGACATTATATACCTTGGATTGTGAGGTCAGTTTTGCCAAGTGTCAGTTTACTTGGAGGAACTCATCGGATTTTGGTTTTCTTCACCTATATTTTTATTTGTTTTCTTGTAGTTTTCGTATGCTTGAACCCCTACACTTAGGTTTTTTTTGTTTGAGCCAGGTAGTGATTAGTTCCAAAGTCCTAATAGAATATCTATTCATATAGAAACGTTTGGACATAGTCAAAATAACAAGTGCATAGATTGATGGTGCTTAGACTGATAGTCAAAATAATTGGTGTCGAGCCATGTAGTGGTTAGTACGTTTAGGATAGTTCTTGCCTTTGTATTCATATAGATTAGTATTTTTATAAGCAGATCATATTGCATGTAGACTGATGGAGCAAGGCACGCCTTCTATCTTGTGCATGCATTCATAGATTTCATTGCACATCTGCTTTTCTGACTTCATCTGTTGATTTCTTTCATCTAGGAATTAAAGAAAATTGGAAAATTCATTAGAAAATTCTCTTTTTGAAATAAAATACTCAAAAAGTGATAATCAATAAAAATGGGAACTGTTAATTGAACTTGATCCTAAAATAAATGTAACGATCACAATCATTATTTTGGGTGAGAGTATCCCCCTCCTTGTTTGGAGGTACACTCTAGATAGAGTGAGGCACATATACTTAAGGAATGGAGCCCAAAGCCCTGAACATGTGCCCTAAGCACTTGGACTTTGACTGTTGGATCTTGTTATTGCTCCAAGCAGTTGCCTCCGATGTTAGTAGAAGTAGTCGTGTCGATAAGGAGGTGAATTTCCTTAGATCGAATCCCAAGCTCTTATGAGAATAGGTATCTACTTGGGGTATTGATCGACTTATTCACGCTCTACTCAAGGAGACTACATTTGTGAGCTTGTTAGTATAACTGCTTTATCACTAAACTCTAAAATTGAAAATATTAATGACCGAGCTTTCTTAGCCAACATTGCTTTGAGTTGGTGAACTTGGGTGTTTATTTGTTAAACTATTACTTTTCAGTCGAGAACTAATCTTCACTTCTCTCTACATCACGATGATTGTCAGACGGTCTCTTAGGCTACTTTGGGTGGTACCGCTTCAAAACGCACATGTTCGTTCATCTAAGGTGGTTCTAGAGAGCTCTGACCCTCTCTCAATACCTGAGTATTCCGCTTCCTTCTTCTTTAACCTTCCTGACACATCACCTAAGATAAAAAAGTAGTTAAAGAAGATTTTTGTTGACTTAGAGACACATGAGATCAATTATTTTTCATTTTTAGAGTCTGATGAGATGGCCTGAGTGTAGAGAGAGGATGATCAGCAGAGATTCACAATGTATTTGATCAAGTTGTGATCAACAACAACATCTTGGCATCCCTAGAGGTTATGTAGAGATAAATCCCGGACCAGGGGTTACTTATGACAGATGTTAGGAGGGAGCTAATGCAGAGCAAAGTTGCTAGAGTTTAGAGACATGGTTGTGGAACACAGATCTCTAGACCCGAGGACCGAGCAAATTCCAGACCCTTGCGCAACATGAGGGAGATGCACAACCCTGGTGTAACTCTCACTCATAGGTTGATTCAGTAGCCTGCCATTCTAGGAGATTTTGAGATCCGTCCACAAACGATCCAATTGTTTCCCAAGTTCCATAGGTTTTCCACTGAGGCGCCTCACATCCCCTTGCAGGAGTTCGAGATGATCTGCAGTACCATCCACGACAAGGTGGTGGACGAAGATACCATCAAGCTGATAACCTTCCCATTCTCCTTGGTTGACAGAGCTACCTACTGCATGAAGCAATTGGGGAAGGTTGTCACTACTTGGGTGTAGTTGAGGACCGAGTACCTCACCTGTCTACTCAGTCAGACCAATGCAACGAGACCCATGATTAGTGACTTCTCCAAGATCCCAAACGAGTAGATCCACGAGGCTTGGGATCGATTTAGAGAGCTCATTGACAGGTGTCCCCACCATGATATTAGCAAGCCCAACCTGGTACAAAGTTTCTTTTGTGGGAAGACACCAGAGCTGTAGTGGCTTGTTAACGCATCTTGTATAGGATCCTATTTCTCTAAGGATGAGGATTATGACTGGGACATCTATGGGGAATGGCTGAGAACTACAATGTTTTGACCCAGACCGTGTCTACACTAAGGGGAAGCCTCCCCACCAAGCGTTGTCTCAGCATATAATTGCACTTATGCAGGACAGTTCATCTTCATCTTCCATAGTAGTAGCACTAGCAGAGTCATCTACTATAGACATGAACATTATCTACCAGAAGCTGGATCAAATGGAGATCATATAGAAAAGACATGCCAGGTCCTGGACAAGATCAACAAGATTGATGAGCTGGCCTAGAATTTGAGCGACCTAAAGATGTAGATCATGTGCCTTCAAGAGGCAAATACAACTTCTTTGCCATTGTCTAGGTCACATGCTGATCAGGGGAGCATATCTTCACAACCATCCCCCTCATAGAGATCGGTTCACCATATTCAGATGGAGGATGTTCAACCAGCCCCATAGTATCAGTTGCCATCACCGCCTTCTACATGTACACAGATGATGGTGTACTACAGTGATAAGCCATTGGTGTCCCTTCCTTCACCGCTGCATGAACAATTGGAGCCATTGATGCAAATCAACGAGATCTAGTATTCCCAGTACCAGCAGCATATCGATATCTGTTTTGATCACGCAGGCTTCAGATGTTCTACTGGAGGTGCTCAGTCCCAACAGCAGCCTCCGGCACAGTGAAGATAGGGTATGCAGCAGCTGCAGCTCAATACTCCCAACATAACATTCCTCGACCTCGGTACCAGGGTCAGTAGTGGAGGCAGTTGTGTCCTTACTCCCGGTTTTGTAGAATCCCCCTCACTCTTACTCACAGTAGCAACATTTCCAGCCTCAACACTTTTAGAGAGGCAACCCATCCGGGTCTCATGCACCTTCGTATGAGAAACCAAGCTTTAGAGGATCTCGCCCGCATGCTTACAGAGCAACATACCACTTTCATGAGAGATATAGATGAGTTCTGCTAGGAGATGAGAGCGATCATCAAGGGCAACGCCTACAAACCCACACAGATTGAGCCTAATTCGAACAACCTGAGGAGGAAGTCTGAGCAGGTAAAATGTATAAAGTCTGCCACTCCTAGTGAGGTACTTGACGATATTCATTGTTTATTTGGCACTAATTTTGTGACACTTAGTTGTAGTTGCCAACCAACAGGCGGTGACTCATCTAGGCGACAACATGATGGCCATTTAAGAGCGCCAGATGAGCTAGAGAGTGATGCTGATGATGTTGATTTTGAAGCTGAAGGTGGTGTTGATGCCACCAAGAGTCCATGTACATACACTTCAGTCGTTTTGACTTCTATTCCCGTACCCGAGGATGACGTTTTTAGAAAAATACCAAAAAATGTCATTTGTATGCTCAGAGATCGATTCTTACTCCAGACCCTCTAGTTCCTGATGAAGGTGCATCCATCCCCTTCCCTCAAGCACTCCTCTTAGGGAAGGGCCAAAAAAATGAAAATCCAAAAAAGATCCAGCAGATAGAGTTGAACTAGCAAATGATAGATTGATTCCATATTTAGTTGACTCTTTAGGAGGCATTGGAGCACATTTTATCTTTCAAATGAATCTTAGAGAGAAGTCCACAGTCTATAGGAAGAGGAGGTGCAAAAACATTATAGAGATCCATGTGCTAGCCTGTGCCACATCCCTTTCTATTTATAATTGTTTGCCACCCAAGACGTTAGATGCAGGGGCTCCTTTGGTTAGATGCCACATTTACGAGTAGCGGTTTGATCGTACTGTATTAGATAATGGCTCTTCTATTAACCTTCTTATGGCATCCTTACTTGACCACTTCGAGTTTGGTCCTCTTAGATAGAGAAGGATAGTACTTCAATATACTAACAGATATGTTCAGAGGCCGAAGGGGTTATTGAAGGATGTTGTCGTCACAATTTAGGGTCTGAAATTCCCATGGTCTTCGTTGTGTTGGACATGGAGATCCATGAATGCGTGACAAATACCCCGATCGTATTAGGCCGACCTTTCATGGCAATAGCAAAGGCCATGTCTAATCATGATAGCGAGAAGGTATACCTTTGTGTCGATGGCGAAAGCAGACAAATAGATATGATTGTGGAATTGATAGTAGATATTCAAGTAGCTCAGAGCAAACAACAGATTCAAAGCCAAGCATCAACCACGAGTATGACTATGTGATTACATATGATGAGGCAGTTTGGGCAGATGTGGATTCACGAGCTCTAGTCACATCTTCAGAGGCAATAGATTTACAGTTGACAACTGACTAGAGTTTGGAGACTGCACTTTTGGAGCCGGATACCATAGAGGCTAGTGATGCCAATTTGGTTAGCAAAGCCGAAATCTTTTCTTGTCATTATGATCCCTCTGATTCATTCATGGACTGTGACTGGAAGGAGTCTGATGAGTACCTTCCATGTTTAATTTCGATAAAGACTACAGTAAGGACGGAAACAATGCTAATGCAGTTGATACAAACACCAGTCGGGCCATCTTCTTCGAGTTTTGAGGAGCAGTGAGAGTTTTCACATGCAGATCGGGTAGCTTTCACATAGACATCTCAATGGCCAGATTTACCAGCTCCCACATGCCAAAAGTTGAAGATCATAGTGCATGGAATCAAGTATCGATTCCTTGTGGGAATGCCTAATATGTTTCCAGTTATTATCTCAACAGATTTGACTGATGACCAAGAGTCTCATTTGATGGAGGTTTTTGAGAGAAACCGCATGGCAATTGGTTGGTCTGTAGCAGATCTCGAGGGGATAAGTTCGGCTCTGTGCTCCCACCACATATAACTCGAGGATAACACCAAGCCATCTCATGAGTTTCAGTGCAGGCAAAACATGAATCTTCGAGAGGTGGTTATGAAGGAAATATCCTAATGGTGGAGCGCTGATTTAATCTACCACATCTCTGACTCAAGTGGGTTAGTCCTTTACATATGGTACCCAAGAAGACAGGTATCACTACAGTTATGAATAAGGACGGAGCAGAGATTTCTCCCCATGTACCCCACTTTTTGGAGGGTCTGTGTGGACTACATGCGATTGAATTAGGCCATCAGGAAGGATCACTTCCCGCTACCATTCATTGATTAGATTATTGAGAGATTATCTAGGAATAGTCATTACTACTTTCTTTATAAGTACTCGGGTATAATCAGGTGAACATTGTGTCTAGAGACCAGAACAAAATGACATTTACATATCCGTTTGGGATGTATGCTTTTAGACATATGCCCTTTGGAGTATGTAATGCCTTGGCTAAATTCCAAAGGTGCATGCTTTCCATCGTTTCGGACATGGTTGGTGACTATTTGGAGGTCTTCATGGATGATTTTGCGATCTATGGGATGGGTTTTGTGCTTGTCTTTCTTGCCTATACCGTATGCTTCAATAGTGGATTGAGATTAACCTTGTTCTTTCTTAGGAGAAGAGTCATTTTATGATGACTCAAGGGATGGTACTCGGTAATATCATCTCCAACAATAGCATGGAAGTTGATCTAGCCAAGGTGGATATCATCAAGAAGCTTACTCCACTATCCAATCTGAGGCAGTTGTAGCCTTTTCTTGGGCATGTCAGTTTCTACCGATGGTTCATTCAGGACTTCAGTCGTATTGCCCGACCGCTTAATGAACTTCTCACAAAAGACACCAAGTTCCTTGTAGATGATAAGTTCCTTTCGCGATTTGAGACTCTCAAGAATCTTGTTGTGTAGGCTTCGGTCCTTCAGCCACTCGATTGGTATCCCCTATTCGAGATCGTGATGGATGACTCAGATTTTACCGTAGAGGCATTTTTAGGACAGATGAGGGATGGTTTTCCTTTTTTTCATTCACTACACTAGAAGGACTTTGGACGCCGCCTACCAGAATTATACTATTATAGATAAGGAGATGCTAGTGGTAGTCTTTTACCTTGGATATGTTCTGATCTTACATTCTTGGATATAGAGTGGCTATATACACTGACCACACTTCCATCCGGTACTTAATGGTTGAGAAGGATGACAAGGCACGATTGACTAGTTGGATCCTTCTACTCCCGTAATTTGATATTGAGATTAAGGAAAAGCTTGGAGTCAAGAATGTGGTTGTGGATCACCTCTCCTTATTAGAGAATCTTGAGGATTCTGAGACAACCACATCTATTACTGAGACTTTCCCAGACGAGGCGATTCATGCAATCACCTCTCTACCTTGGTATGATGACATTGTGGACTACTTGTTGCCCAGAAGGTTAGACCAGGCAGTGACTTGAGACTTTCTTAGCAAAAGGCAAGTCATACCATTGGGAGTATCCCACCATTTACCACGATGGAGGGAATAGTATCTAGCATCAGTGTATTCCTCAAGAGAAGCACTATAACATTCTCATCTATTGCCACAAGCTTGAGGCAGGAGGACATCACTCTGAGAAGGACATCACAAAAGGTTCTTCAATCTATCCTTTGGTGGCCAACACTCTTCAATTGTTCATATAAATTTGTAAAGTGGTGTACTGATTGTCAAAGGATGGGTAGTTGTGGTCATAGTGACATGATGTTGATGCAACCCATTCTCTTCTACGAGGTTTTTGATGCATGGGGCATCGATTTTATGGGCCATTTCCGAAGAGTCGGGGATTTGAGTACATTTTGTTGGTTGTAGATTTTGTGAGTCATTGGGTTGAGGCCATCCCTGCCTGAGCCGTTGATGCGAGGACTGTTTGTAGATTTTTGAGGAAGAATATCATATCACTGTTCATGGTTCCTAGAGTTCTGATTTCTGATGGGGCTGCTCATTTTATCAATGACAAGGTAAGATCCCTTTGCTAACGAGTTCAACACACACCATACATCTAGAGACGATGGTCTTGCTGAGGTTTCAAACTGGGAGATCAATACGATTTTTCAGAAGGTTGTCTGCCTAAACCAAAGGATTGGTCACAGCTTTTATAATCTGTCTTGTGGGCCTATAGGACATACATCGAGACTCCTTTCGGTACATCTCCATTTCGACTCTTTTATGGAAAGCCATGCCACTTACCAATGGAGATCAAGCACAAGTCACTATGGGTAGTCATAAAGATATTGGATCAAGAGAGTGTAGGAGATCAGAGGAGAGCAGAGTTGGCTGTCCTAGAGGAGCTTAGAGATACAACTTTTTTGAGTAGCCTGCAACATAAGGACAGAGTGAATATATGGCATGATTCACACATCAGCCCTAAGCATTTTGAGTCAAATAAGAGAGTATGGTTATTTGATGCATGACTGAGATTATTTCGAGGGAAATTATAGAGTAAGTGGAAGGGACCATATCTAGTCAGAAATGTGATAGACAATGGCAGTATTGACATATGCGAGTTGTCTTTTGAGTATACCTTTCAGGTCAACAGTCAACGCCTGATGTCGTTTCTTGACCATGACCTGTTGGCTGTTAATGTTGCCCTGATTCACTTTGTATGAGATGTGTTTTTTGATGTTAATCTTGTACATCTCATACTTGATTTAAACTTCCGTCCGCCTCTCGGTATATCCTATTTTCTAATTCTTTCATTCTTCTATTTTTGTTTAACACCCTAGGTCTCTCTTAGTATTCTTGTTGTACTTAGGATATGCTTTATCCAAATTATAGGGGGTGTTGGACATGTGTTGTCCATATTTCAATTTGTTCTATTTCCTCTATCTTGTTGCTTATACTTAGGGACATCTGACCCTAAATATAGGGAGGGTAATATATGTTTTTCACTTTTTGATTATTCTCTCCCTTGTCCCTCGACTGTTAATATCCTTTTCCAAACTTACGGTTCTTTTACCCTAAGTACAGGGGGACAAGTTGAGTTGTTGACTTCGTGAACATTCTCTTCCTCGGTTTTCTCCTTTTGTGCAGACTCCTATATGTAGGACTATTTCATCCTCAGTATATGGGGTATCACGGACTTCTATTCTTTTAGTTCGTTATTCTTTGAGTCATTATAGAATAGGTTTCTTTTCAGTTTTCTATACTTAGCACACGTTCTTTCTTCTTTTGCCGCTCTTTGATTACTATGAGGACACAACTCGAGCTAAGTATAAGGGTGTTATATATATATTGTATATATACTTTATCCATAACTCGTAATTTATTGTTAATAATATGGCTATTATTTTAAAAATTGAAATAAAAATATTTTGAAAAATTGTTTGCAAAAATGCTTGTTAAAATTTTTGAAAAATGATTTGTAAACTTTTAGAAAAATCTTTGTAAAAAACTTTGTAAAATTATTCTTGTACATGTTTTTGGAAAAAAATTTGTAAAAATGTTTTGTTTGTAAAATGTTTGTAATTTTTTTTTTAAAATTCTTTGTATTGTACAATTGTTTGTGAAATGAGTGAAAAAATATTAGCAAAAATTGTTTGTAAAATTGTTTGCAAAATGTTTGTAAAGCTAGTTTTGAAAAATCTTTTGTAAAATGTTTTGAAAACTTTTGTAAAATGGTTTGTAAATTTTGTGATAAATATTTAGTCATGTAGTTTATAAAGTATGGGTATAAAAATTATTTTTGTCAACTTGTAAAATCCATGCGTGTATAAAAATAAAATTCTCTGTTAAATTAAAATGTATGTATATAAAATATTTGTATATAAAATCCTTTAATAAAATTTTTAAATAAAATCCACTTGTAAAACTTGTACATAAAACTTGTAAATATTCTCTTTGAGAAATCTTGTACAAAATATGTATAGATCTTGTATAAATCTTATGTATAAAAATCTATGTAAATATGTAAAAAGTTTTGCAAATGTTTGACTTTTTTATTTTCCTTCATTTTCAAAATACCTATAAATTTGAAAAATTAAAAGTTCCATAAAAATTTGAATATCTTGAAAAATTCCCACAAAAAATATTTGTAAATAATTTTATTTGCATGTGCTAAGCATTTTTCTAAATCATTGTTTACATTTAAACTAGTCTCGAATAAAATTGAAGAATGGAGCTTGGAAAAACCTTAATACACATAACTTCTTAGGAACCTTATAAGATTTTGAGTTGAGACTTTTCAGATACTAGCGACTTAATTCCTTGGGTCCACAAGGCTATGTTCACTTGTTATCTTCGTTGGTCTAAGTAGAATATTTCGAGGCACGCATTACCCTTACAGACAACGGCTTGATTTGGACATGTACTTTACACGTAGCTCTTCATGGATGAGGTGGTGAGGTGGCAAAATCCTTTAGCTTGGGGTAGCACATGGGTGTGTTGCAATTTGTGGAAACATTCGTCCTCCTTTAGGGAGGGTAGTGCACATCAATCCAGTCTAGTGGCGCTAAGGTTAACGACAGGACGTTGTTGGGTTGCAATAATGCTTCAAAGGTGGGATAGTCTACTGGCTCAAGAAGAAAAACTTCTTATGTACATGATGTACATGTTTTATATATAAAAAATGCAAAAACTCCAAAAAAGGGAACATGCCTGATTGAAAATAAAATGCTTGGCGGAGCTTATATAGATAAGAGAAGCTTATGTGATACATTGTCTCATCTCATGGAAGCTTGCAGCTAGGGACATGGCTACACTAGTCAAGCTCCGTGGGATACGTAGCTACACTGGTCACGAACAATTGTCTTATTTCCCCCTCTTATGGAGCTGGTTGCAATTGAATATAGAATGGAATACCCTGTTCCTTAAGGAAAGAGTTGCAAGACTAGGGAACTAGAGTTACCTTGTTGAGGGAGGTTGTTTCTTTGCCACTTTTGAGGTGGGGAGCTAAATATCACTTACACCGTACAAGTAAAGATTCATAGTCATAAGACTTTGAATATGTAGACTAGTTCTGAGCAGACTGTTGAGGTGACCTGGCCATAGAATTGTGGAACTTAAGGGTTGTTGAGTATTAAATCTACTTCTCAATAATGTTTCGTCAAACTAATAATCCATTGGTCTGACAGAGCTCCATACCATAATTTTATGCAGATAAGTTTAATAATCGACATTAATTCCCCTTTCTTCTTTTTTCTTTTCTTTATTTATGTTTCCACTTCTTTTTCAAATAAGTGTTTGCTAAGGGACTAGAAAAGTTAAAGTATTTGGGAATGATGAATCCTCAATTCATCATCTTTATTCTTTTATTTTAGCCAAAATCATTAGCAAAACATCTGTAAATATATGTTAAAATCAATATATTATCATTCATCAT
The DNA here is from genome assembly GCA_037367405.1 of Ottelia alismoides. Classification (NCBI taxonomy): domain Eukaryota; kingdom Viridiplantae; phylum Streptophyta; class Magnoliopsida; order Alismatales; family Hydrocharitaceae; genus Ottelia; species Ottelia alismoides. Next base: position 434,414 of record JAZKJV010011288.1, on the reverse strand, counting down.
ATATTGTTAATAATATATAATTATCACTTATTTATTCAAAATAAAAGAATAAAGAATAAAAGAAAAAGAAATAAAATAAGAGAAGGTTGTAATTATCTAATAAGTACAGGCTGTCCCGGACCCCGGGAGAAGGTCAAGTATTGACATGATCATCAAGGAATAAAGTAGGGGGAGATGGGATCTTTATTTATTAGTATTCATAAAATCCAGAAAATCTTGTAAATACTATGAAGTACAAATTCTTTATTTATTCCCTATATATCTATCAATATATATTCTTTATAACCTTGTATTATTTTATTTCTCAATAAAATCCTCAAATTAAATTATCCCCTTAATAAAACTTGTACATAAAATGCGATGTAAATAATAAAAGCAATTTCAAAAATAAATTTTTTATAGAAAGATCAACACATTCTCCATATGAACTCAAATTGAACCAAACTCATTTCTATAGTATTATAAATAAAATTAGATCTAAAATTAAGGTTGTTTTGTAATTTTTGGAGTTAGGGTTTGAATGTCGTTTTTTTGGGATGGTTGTCTGTATAATGTATTATATTGATAGTTGTATATATATTTATTGATATTTATTTTTTATTTAGTTTTTCAAAATTGTATTTTTAATATATGTACATATTGCATTTATTTTTTATAAAATACAAACAAAAATAATAAAATTCATAATAAATAAAAAAAATAAAATAATCTAATTATTGTACAAATATATCATGTATATAAATTGTCAATACATTTATTTAACCTATTAAAATAATTCATAAAAAAATAAAAAACTCATTAAAACCCTTCAACTATTTTGTAAATAAATAAAATATAAAATATTCTTTATTTTTGTAAAAATAATAAAATAAAAATATATGTGTATAATATATAGTTATATTGTACCTATACATACTAATATATACTATATAGAGTATTGTATATGTTTTTATTAAAATTATTAAAAAGCACAAAAAAATAGTTTGTAAATTAACTGGTATTTTTTTTATTTTTATCACTTCTTATTTTAAAATCATTTACTATTTTTAGTCGATTTTTCTCTTATTTTAAAAATAGAATTTCTCATTGGTCAACCCGGGTCCATTCACCTGGTTCAACCTTTCCCCCTTTCTAGGTCTGACTGGGAAAGCTTCGCCGGAAGCGATTGCTTCTAAGTCTTCAACATAAGTCCAACCAACATTCATCTCAGATTGCAGACCCCTGTACTACCTAGATATCCACGATCCTCGTTGAAACCAAGGAAGGTTCAGATCCCCTCGGTTCGCGTGAACTATCTCAATCTTTCTAGATACCTAGGGGCCCTATAAATATTGTCGTTCCCCTGTATCGCACCCCAGCTCACTCCTCGCACTTCATTTCCTCCATTAGAGCCTATAGTTAGTGACTCTATCCTACCGTACCTTCTTGGAGCTCGGATGGGTGTCGAATTGAGTCAAGCTGTTTTGTGGGAGGATCCCTCCACGACGACTATCCTCCTTGGCCTTCTACAGCTTGGTTGAGGCCATAACCCCACTGTTTACCTCGTCGTTCTTCACCATCCATTTCAGAACCATCAGGTGTGCTTCAGTCCTCTCATTTCGTCATTTCTTTTCGAGTTCATCAACGCCACCGCTCTCCGCCTTCGTTGTTCCGACCACCAGGTCTGGAGCTCCCTCCGACCATCTACCCGCATCGATACCTTCAACGTATCACATCCCATCTTCCCCAACATCCTAATCATCTTTAGGCTTGATCATCAAATCGAGATTAATGTAAGACCTCCTTCCATCATCTATGTCGGATGTCCAATCCACTCCCCTGTCGCTTATTTTTGTTTTTGTACAAAATAACTCCAGCCAAAGCATCGCCTCCGAGCTCCAAATCCCTTTGCAGGTCCATGTTTGCATGAGAGCATCGAATCGAGTCCCAGGTGAGTAGCGGAGCTACTCTAGGTGAGGGACCTCTCAAGTCTTCATTGAGCCATTCTTCTAGCCATCCGAGCGTCCCCTCGATGTAGAACCGCTCCAGCATGCTACTGGACCCTTTGGACGGTTTATCTGGATCCTACAACTCCCAATATAGGCGATCGACTCTAAGCCGATGGTCCCTTCTTCATGTTCTTCCAATGTCGTCACCATCCGATCAATGAGGAGACTAACACCCATGATTTGATATGAGCCATCCGTTAATGCCTATATCCTGGCGCTTCGATCAAATATATGGTTGATCCGAGAAACACGACAATGCGAACCTTCAGAATCGTTAGAATTGTACTTGACAGTTAGATATGAGCTTCACGTTACCACCTTTTACTCTAACTGTTAGATCCTTTCCAGAGCCACGATCATAACCGTACGTTAGACCACGTGCACTACACATGCCTGCAAGGTATATTGCATATTTTCTCATGCCTTTTTTGCCATTTCATTTTAGTACAATAAGTGTAAAAGTACTTAAAATTTTTTTGTAGTAAGGACCTCATTTATATTTGCACTTTAGTCTAGCCGAACTGAACTCACATGTATGCTCATGTGTATTTGTGGGTCATTTGCAAGTTTTCCCATGTGCTTTTATGTGTTAATGAAATAGAGGAAATTATCTGAATTTGCATTCATTCGTTTGTGAGCTTTTTCCACGTGTGACACATGTTTTCTCTTGGATTTTTGTGCTTTTTATCCCCCACTTCCATTGTTTATTATTGTTAGGCTCTAGTACTTAAAATATTTGCAAGTAGGTCCGTCGTATCTAGTATTTTTCTTTGTCACTTTTTGATTGCAATAAATAGCAAGCTTTACCAAAAATCCCTCAAAAATTATTTTAAGCATGTGGTAGTGTTTTCTTTTAGCAGTAATTTTTATTTGATGTTTTTCTTTTATTTGCTATTTTTAAAAATTCAAAAATCAACAAACAATTTCTTTGTTTGCATTAGAAAATCCATAAAACTTCGAAAATACCTTTAAATTTTCTAAAAAATAGATTATATTTGTTTTTATTTGTTCAGTTTTCTTTCCAAATTAACTTTTATAACTTTTATAAAACCTAAAAATTTGCAAAACTTTAAAAACACCATAAAATTCATATAAAATTCTTTTGAAACCTAAAAAATTGGTTCTTGGTCTCTATTTGTAGATATTTACTTATACTTTTTGATAAAATTAGCAACCAGATTTTGAACTAATTTTCCATTTTTACTTTGATAAATACTCATGGTTATGCACTGTTTGCATTATTTCTATTTTTCTAAAATTTAAAAATATTAAAAAAATCTAAAAATTCCTAAAAAAATTTCAAAAATATTAAAAAATATCAAAAACATAAAAATATTTCACTTGATATTCTATTTATTTTTACCATATTTGAAAAATATAAAAATAGTGTGTTACTCTCTTTTATTTCATTGTTTGTGCTTTATTTGAAAAGTTGAAAATGTAATAATTTGCAAAATTTAAAAATCATTAAAAAACCCAAAATTACAAAAATTAAAAATATAAAAATTAAAATTCCATAAAAAATTTAAATTATAAAAACCACATAAAAATCTAGGAATAGTTCGCTTTATTTTTCCTTCTTTTTTTTCTTTAATTTTTTGTTGAATTAATTGACCCTCGTTTAAGTAACAATTGCCTCCTTGTGTTTGACCCTGGTCGCTATACTAGGTTCATAAAAGTAGCTTAGACCACTTTCATTACTTGCGTGATTCATTTTGTGGTTGAATAAATCTTCTCGATTTATACCCGGAATTTTGAGGTAACAATGACACTATTAATTCCATAACTTAACCCTGGTTTTCTACTCCTTTTTAATTTTACTAAATAGGAAGATGGAATAAAATACAAAACAAAATATCAAGCATGTATATGCGTTGTTTCAAGCATCTACTATATTTTTCCCAAGATTTAAAAAATTCAAAAGCTATTTAAAAAAATGGAAGAAATAAAAATACAAACTTGTAGGGACCTATTTGCAATTAAAAAAGTTAAATTTGCTTTCAGAATAGGTCTAGAAATCATAGGATACAAATTGTGATTTTTCCAAAAAGCACTACATGTTGGATGGTACATAAGGAGACGTGGGCAAGACCTTCATGCAAATAAGCAAAGTTTGAGGTTCTTATTACAAATATTACAAAATTACAACACGATCGATGAAAGACTAAATTATAAATTGAAATTTATAAATGCATCAGGGTTTAGGTGTAAAATACCCCTAACAGGTGCACTATCCAACAATGCTCATGTTGCCACTAATCCACATGGCAGACACCTAGTGCTCGATCACGCTTCGCTGCTGAATGCTTCAGATTAAAATTGCAGATGGATGCGATGGTGGTTGCAGTAGTCAATGAAACAGTTGGGGAAAAACTTGGAGATCCACTCAAAGTCAATGGATGTTGCTTCCCAATAAGAACATGGAAGAACAACCGCTCGTGCTCAGCATGATGAGAAAAATCTCCAACCTCCAATGATGTGTTCGATCTTTGAAATACCGAATAAGAGGCTGGAGTTGCTTCAAAGTGGGTGACATGCTCAGAGTTGTCCAAGCCCCATCGATGGGGGCTTGGAGCGGTGACAAACCCGTGAATTACCCTAATTAATTAATTTTATCAATTAATGCAAGCGATCAATTTATATTTTACTTGGGCAAGCCTACGGTTGAACTCAGGGATGCCACGGTCTCCTTTGGTCAATTATTGGGCAATCTAGAAGCTAGGTTTTTAAGGAAGCTTCTTTTCGTACTTTTTTGCAATTAATAAATGCAATGTAATTTTGGCAAAGTTCATAGGCTAAACTGCAAAGTTCGATCAAATGAACTCCAAACCCAATGAAAGTTAACCAGAATGTGTATGAATGCAAAATTAAGCTACTATATTTTTTTGGAATTTTCTGATATAACATAAATTAATTATGATTTAAATATGCATACTCGGTGATTTTGAGAAAAGTAATTTCAATAAATATCAAACATCAATATTTTCCAAAGTATAGATTATCCTAGACAGGTCTATGTGAGAGATATCGAGAACACTTTTTAACTCCTTAAAATAGTAAATGCGATCTAACTAAAATTCAATTACTCAAATCACTATTTATTTATTACAACTTTTATATAAGTGTTAACAAGACGATTTTTTGGCAAATTATAAAACATCTTAAAATCTAAGTCCTATGAATTTTTAGGATTTTTTGGAGTAGCAGACGGTTTATAACAATTTAAAGTTCTCGCAGTGGGTAAAATATGCAATTTTCCACTAGATGAATTATGTTGAATCAACACATACCACAAAAATTCAATTAAATATCCAATAGACAGAGCATAAGTATTTCTACAAGATGCAATGTTTAGAAATAAAAATTGATGCTAAATGAAGGTTCAAATGAATGCTAGAACACAAGGTTCTTAATGCAATACAGAAATAAAATTGTTAAAATAAATAAATATGTTGATGGGACTGCTATGCAATTACCTAAACTTCTGAGTGATTGCCTGTAATTTCTCTTAGATGTTACATGCTATGCACGTGCCCTCGGACGATAGGGGTGGCTTGTTATATGCTGGAAACGGTGGGGAGTGTTATTCAAATATCCCACCCTCACCTGCCTTGCACGTGAGGTGAAGATAAAGATCATAGGGGCGATAGAAAGTGATGGACGGTCGCACACCACGTGCATCCTGAAGAGGAATGATAGGCCAGCGATCTGATAGGGTGAGCAGTTTGTGTGGCTGATGGAGTAGCTCCTCCACTGCTGGAGGTAGGTGGAGACTGGCACGGGCCTCGTACAGGGCTTGAGGCGGCGACTGCTACAGGGGAGAGCAACGGGGGTGGAAGTCAATGACGCTAGCTGCGATTATCAGCTTGGCAAAGGAGGATGGAGGTAGTCGGACGATCTTCTGGGTAGAGTATGTCACCGATGTCGAGAGCGAGTGGCCGATGGAATCATGCTCGGTCGGTGGTGAGGGTGAAGGTGAGTCAGGCGCTCTCCTATGGAAGCGACGAGCTATGGAGATGAAGGCAACTGGGGTATGGTGGTAATGAGGCAGTTGTGCGAAAGCAGAGCGGACCTCGAGCAAGGCCAAGGTATGTTGGCGTACGATTGAGTGGAGTTAGAGGATGAGCTCGATGTCTATTGGGATCCTCCGCTACAAAGGAGACATAGGGTGAGGTTGTGGGAAACGTTGTGCATGGTTACATGTGGAGTGGTCGTTGGCACTATATGTAACAATGATCATTTAATTAAGGTGGGACTCCTGCTATATTGTGATTCCATGCTTATGGAATGGGTTGTTTGAAAATGGGTATATAGCTTATGCAACTCTGTATTTGTCTTTTATTCTTGTTCCTCTATTGCAGGGGGATAGAGCAAAATGATAGTTGTACAGGAAGGAATGGTTATGTGACGACTGTGAGACTACCCTTGTTAATTCGATCAAATTAGTGGTCAAATTAAATATTATGTTCGTTGCAGTCGGATAATCAATGCTACGTCAAAAATATCACTTTTAATTAATGTTTAGTTAATTATGAGCGTTAGATTTATTTTACTTGGGCAAGCCCAAGGTTGAACTCAGGGAGGCAGCTGTCTCCTTATATGAATTTAAGTGAATTCGGAGGTCAGATTTTCAGAGGATTATTTTTTTGTCTTTTTAAGCAATTTTCATGCAATAAAGAAAAAACAAATGCAATTTCAGGCCAGTTGTACAAGTTATATCAGAAATACGATAAAATGAATTCCAAAAATTATGAAACTTGGCCAGAATATGAAATGTAATGAAATTAAGTTACACTATTTTTTTTGGATTTTTCTGACACTTTATGAATTTATGTGAATAAAATATGAATGCATGGTGATTTTTATAAAATTAATTTTAATAAATACCAAAACACATTATTTCTAAATATAAAAATTATCCTAGATAGATCTAAATATGATGAAACCTAAAATTCTATGTGAATTCGACCTATTAAAAATCAATTAAGGAAATCACTAATTAATTTATTCAGGCCTCGTTATCCATACAAATGCAATGATTTTTAGGTACAATGTAAAATAAATTATCCTAAGTCTAATGTGATTTAATGGTGATTTTTGGAGCAACAAGGAATTTAATATTAGTTAAAAGGCACACAGTGGGTATAATATGGAAAATTTCACCAATTTAATAATATTAAATTCCAAAGTTGTCACAAAAATAAAACACGTGTCACATAAGATATAGGTCTAGTTGGGATACATCATACAATTTTTAGAATTGAAAAATGATGCAAAATGGACACCTAAATTTGTGTGCAAAGATAGGGACCAAATTGCAAATACAAGAAATAAAATTACTAAAAAAATGTACAGATATGGACTTAAATGCAATTACCTATAATGCGGGGGAGGTGGATGCAATTTTCCCACAGAGTTACGCGTACCTCACGTGACACACATGGCAGGGACAAAAATGCAATTTCCAAAACTGTCGGGGGCCTCTGTGCAAAATACCCAGCCCTCACGTGGGAGCACATGCGAGACTAAGCTCGGACGTTGTTCGAGGTTCGGGCAGAGGCTCGGGAAGCCTTGGAGGCTCGGATCAGCTCCGGGTGTGCTTCAGAAGCTTTGAGCCTAGGGTCGGGGAAGATGCTCGGAGGAGGATACGTGGCATGATGTGGACCGTTGGATAAGTGTGTTATCCAACGGCTGCTGAGCTGGTGGCGTAGCGTCTCTGTAGATGCCAGATCGCAATGATCTAATGATCCTGATGACGTCGAAGTGGCTGCCTATCGGTCGTTGGATGAAAATAGATCCAACGGGGACTGGAGCGCAGGGCAGCGGCTACGTGGCGCAACTAGGGCCGCTTGATCTGGATGATCTAACGGCCACAGGCTCAAGGGGACGTGGCGCGGTGAGAGCCGTTGAATCGAGGTGAACCAACGGTGGCTGTATGTCTTTATCTCCGGTCCACCGCCTCCTGCGGCGGACTTGGCGGGGCACCGACGTTGAGCTCCTTGCTCCGCCTCCTCTCCCCATGCTCGGTGTAGCTCGTCGGCGGCTCCTGAAGTGCTCGGATCGATCGTGGGAGTGTAGGGGGTCCGCCGGAGATCCTGGATAAGGCTGGAGAGGTCTGCACATCGGTGGCGAAGAAGCTCGAGCTAAGCTCCGGTGAAATTCCAGCCAATGAAGCTTGGGGTACCTGCAGGGTTAGATGGGGCCAAAGAATGAAGCCCATGCTCATGGGAATGTGTGCGAGTGCGGTGAGGCCTGAGGTGTGTCGTGGTGATGGCTGGAGTGGTATTCCTCCGTCGTCAATGCGGGCTTTGGTCGGAGGAGGTGCTATGCGTTGTCGAGGGTGATTGAGATAGCACGCGAAGATCAGAGGTTCGAGGTGATGCTCAGTGGATGATCAGGTGAGAGCGGGGTTGATCGGAGGAGACGGAAAAATTAAGAGAAAAATGAAGGGAAAGAAGAACACGATCAGAGGAAGAATGGAGGTTTCTACCTGGTGCTTGGAAGCTCAGATGATGCTCCCAGTCATCGCTCGAGGGACGGTAGAGGGCTCGAGCTCAAGTAGCACGTCAGAGAAGATGCAGCACGGTGCGACGATGTTGTGGATCTCATCGGAGATGAAGGACTATCTTCGTTCGATTTTACTCTCAATTGTTGTCACCAATGGGTAGCTCTCAGCTCTAGGACACCTCTTGCAATGGTGGATCGGGTCGAAGGTGGCCAGAGGCTTGGTATTTAGAGGAAGAAGGTGGGGGTGACAGTGATGGAGGGCGAGGTTTCGTGGGGGTCATGGAGCGACAACGACAGGTTTCATGGAGGTCATGGTAGCCGGCGAGGATAAGGGAGTCATGGTCTATGAGGTGGAGGTGCTAGAGGGTGGAGATGATGGTTGTGGTCGCGGAGAAAATAGGATGGGGGCGAAGGGTGCACGGAGTGGGCGACGTGCGGGAGGAAGGCGGACGCGAGGTAGAAGACGATCTCTGGACTGTTGGATCGAGTGATCCAACGGCCAGAAGAAGGGCGCAAGAGAAGGGTCCGGATTAGATCGGGGAGGTGTGATCGATGGGGTAGGGATGCGCTACGTGGCGGGTGTAGGTAAAGGTGCTAAGGGACTGTTGGGATGAGATCTGGCGGATCTGATCGAAGGGCCAGGGATAGTGCGGAAGTGTGCGGTGGGGATGAAGGCTTCTAGAGAAGATCGGAGGGCTCACAAGCCAACACGTGGCTTGCTGAGGGCGATGGGATAACGGATGGAGGAGATGCGATCTAGAGAAGATCGGAGGGTGGAAATCAGCTACGCATTTGGATGGCTCCGATCTAAAGAAAAGAGAAGGGATCGGACGGCGGAGAAAAGGGGTGCATGGCACGATGTGAGCGTGTCGCGTGGCGTAACCAGAGGGCGCCACATGGCCTGATCTAAATGGCCGAGAAAAAAATGTGGAATAAGAGAGAGAGAAGATGGCCCAATTTGGAATAACTCAAAGCATGAAAGTTGTAGATATTGATGAGATATACAAGTTTCATGTTGACAAAAAATAGAGATGAGGTAAATAAAATACAAAATAGAAGCGTACAAATATACATACATGTAATGTACAATGGGGTCCCAAAACCCATGTTTTGCTTACGAGCTCCGATTCAAATGAAATTGGTCTCATTTTGAAGGTCTCTGAATATGTATTAATCTAAAAGTGAGTAGATCTAGATCGGAGGTGGTATGAGATAGATATGCGCATTCTAAGGTCTGAGGTCTCTAACTAGGTTTGGGGTTTTATTGGGTAATTTTACAAGTGAGGAATTTCTGGCCTTTTACTTATATCATTATTTAGTAATATTCATAGTATATAGATGGTTTTATTGACTTTGGAGTGGGTATAAAAATACAAATAAATAAGTGAATAATTACAAATGAATTTGGCTCCTTATTTAATGCAAATGTGAATGCTAAAATGCAGATATTATTTATGCATGCATGAATTCTAATTATTCAATATAAGTGGAAATATGCCTCTAATTACTCGGGAACAGAGATATATTTTCATATTTAAAAGTGATGAATTACAGATTCATCAACCCCCTATACTTAAACCTTGCTCGTCCCCGAGCAACTAAAATTAAATGCAAGAGTGAAATGATTTTGGATTCCATACCAAGGTCATGAACAAAAGTAGAAAATTGAGCTTGACTCGACCCTTGGATTAATTGTGTGGCGGAACCTTATTGGGATCTGAACTTAATACCTAATAGACTTCAAGTTCCACAAGTCTTCTATTCAAGACTCCTTAATAGTCAGGTCAGAACAAATCCTCAAATGCAAATTTCTGACGACTACGATTCTTACTTGTAATGTGTAAGTGTAAAATAGCTCTCTACATCAGAAATGGCTCAAAACCAGCCTCCTCTAATAAGGTAACTATAATTCCCCGGTCCAGTAACTCTTTCCTTGAGGAGCGGGGTATTCCCTTCTAAGTTCAAGTACGACCAGCTCAAGAGGAGGGGGTGGAGAAAAGAATGGACAGTAGCCAGTGTAGCTACCTATCGCGGGATGCCTGACCAGTGTAGCCTAGTCATCCAGTTGCATACTCTTTGCTAATATACATACTCCGATAGGTATTTTATTTTCACTTGGACCTGTCTTATTTTTTTGGAGTTTTTCAATTTTTTTCGAACTATATACAAGGTGCAGCATGTACATCAGGAGTTTTTTCCTCTTGAGACAGTAGACTATCCCTCTTTTGAAGCATTATGGAAACCCACAGCTGATAAACTTGAATTTTGGGAGCGGATTAAAGTGTCGGTGCAGAGAATCGCTCAGAACCGAAACTCGAATTTGATCAAACAAAATTACGGTAAAAAAGATATGAAATCTTATTCTATCCTTCACGACGAATTTAACCAGGTGAGTTTGTCTGGGTCGAACACAAGGAAAGAGAAGGCTCAAACTACGGTTTTCGAGATAAGGAATACATCCCAACAAAAATTCTCTTTTTATTCTTGAATTTACAATGAAAGAAATTGAAACAAATTATGTTTAGAACAAACTCAAGAAGACAAGAATCAAAACCGTACGAGAAAGCGACAAAAAATTCTGGAAAAATACTCGAAAAATCCTTAAGTAGTTATCAAGCTACCCTAGAAAATTCGCGGGAAAATGAGAAGAATTCGAGGTCCAAATGACCCTAACAAGCCAAGGGCCTAACTGCAAGAAAAGTATTTAGTTTTTGTTACAAAACACTCCATGGAGGGACTAAAATGCACAAGAAATATATTTTATTACATATAGGTCCCCGCACAGGGACCTAATTGCAATTATTGGAAACTCTGGAGGTGGCTTTAATTTCTTGAACTTCTTGGGTTTTATGATGCAATTTTCGTACCCCTTCGTGTTTAACGGTGGAGATTAGAAGTCGATGCGCAATCTGGTCCGTCCGCTAGGGACACGTGTCACAGACTGTGCATCCTGGTGTTCTTGAATGTTCTTGAAGCAGTTCGTGCAGCTGACGAAGGGACTCTCTTCTCCAATTTCTTCCCGACGTATGGTGGTGATCTAGGGCCTCCTGCAGGGCTAGAGGGGTGGCTCCTCCATCCCTCAATCTCTCCCACGGTAGGGATTGGTCGGAGGTGGTTGACGACGGTAGAAGAAGGCTGAAGCAGGTGATGGCCCAACAATCCTGGTTCTGATGCTAAGGCCGATTCGCCTTCTTTGATGATGGATTGCGTGAAGATTAGAAGCTCCAAATGAATAGCAGTTGCTCCAGATAAAAGTAGGATCTGTAGATTACAAATTTATATGCTCGATTTGCAAGAAATCAGACGATGGATTAAGGAATTTGCGAGACGAAAGTGATGTTTCCACTAGAATGGATAGCACGGTGTTTGATTAATGGCGAGTTAGAAAGGAAGAAGGTATGATGAGTTCGATTCGATTAAGTTTGAAGTGAATTTGAGGGATAGCGTCTAAAAAGGGTGATTAGACGATCTAATTACACGATTAAAGTCACCAATGGGGGCACGAAGATCGAGAAAGAAATGTTGAAAGTGGATGAATTACCTGGAGAAGAGAAGGTATATGACCTCCTGGTCTTCGCTCGACGGAGACAACTTCTCGGAGCTCCACGTAACTCGAAGCGGCGATGCAAGGTGGACGAGCTCCTTGGAAAGACTCCTCCAACGATCCTCTTCCACGCGGTGCTGCTTCGAGACGCTGTCACCACCTCAGAAGGCCGGTATGAGGCTTGGAAGAGAGATGGGTCGGCTGATGAACAATGGTTCAGAATCAGTTGGAAGAAGTTAGTTGGATCTCGCCAACTTCATGGCTATTTATAGTTGATTTGATTGGGCTCCAAGGCTATTCCAAGGATGGGTGTGTGTTAGGAATGTTAGGAGGAGAGGATGAAGGGATGAGACGATCGAAGACGTTAGGAATCGAGCTAGAAAAGTTGGTGAAGAGGAGGCGTTGGAACAAAATTCCAATGACCTGGGTTCTTGAAGAAGAACCAGGTGCTGACACGTGTCAGCACCTGGTTAGCTAGATGATTAAATAGCTTATAAATTATATAATAATTATCAAGTCACGTTATTTTAAAAAGCTATAAAAACAAGAAATGTAAATAATTAAATTATCTAAATTATATTATATTTTTTTTATATATATAATAAATATTATTCGAAATATAATTATTATATTAATAAATATGTATAAATAATAGGTTTTTGATTTTTAGTTCAATAAATAGATAATTAAATATTAATCTTGTATTTTCCTAATTATTAGAACAATAAATAGCTATGTGAATTTTTAGGGATTTTAATAAATTATTTTAGATATATTAATAAATACAGGTATAAGTCATACAGTTCAATTGCATCTATAAATTAGTGTTTGTGATTTAATTAAAATAATAAATAAGCTCCAAAAATTCTGAAATAAATCAAGGTTAAATTAAAAGATCATGAAAATAATTAGAAATTATAAAATTAATAAAATTATAAATAAAATATTCCAAATAAAATAAATAGCCCAGAAACCCCGTTGCCATTAGGTCCCAAAACCATCTTTTTGCAAACGGACTCCGATTTTAGTTAAATTACCTTCATTAATTAGAGAATTTTATTTTATGAACTTTAAAGGTGAGTAGAGTGAAATTGTATTCGTATGAAGGAGTTATGATGTTCGGTAGTTGAGATTTTGGCAATTTAAAAGTAGGATTTCTTGGCATATATACATGATAATATTTTTAACTTATTTTTATATTTTTTATATACATTTTTAGAAATAATTAGGAAATGAATTTGGTGAAAATTATGTTTATATGAATTAATTAAAACTAACTGAAGATTTGATAATTATTTGATAAATAATGAATAATGTGTGAAATGTTATTTTATTATTTTTTTATGGTTTTCTTCTCTTATCTCCCCCTACTTGTTGTTTTGTCGACCAATCCATACTGACTTGGTCTCGAGGATTAGGTTATATAAATATATCTTTCAGCTATATTTATATTATCTGAGTCATATTGTACATATATACATATTTACAATCAGCCTTTTTTTGTTTTCTTTATTTTTTCATTCTTTATTTATTTACATGTTTTTGATGCTTAAAAGTGTATTTTTATTTATGAATGAGTTTTTTATAAAATGTGTAAATTAATGAATATTTACATGTATTTGTTAAGGGTTTTAAGACAAAATGCGACAGAAAAGTTAATGAATCATGGATTCATCAACCCCCTATACTTAAACTTTTCTAGTCCCTTAGCAAACACTTATTTGAAAAGTAAGTGAAAAAGAAAGAAAGTTATAATGAATTTGTTTTCCTAAACCAATTCATGAGAACAGACAATGGATAGAGCTCGCTCGGGCCTGAAACAAGCATTTTGTTGGAGCTTAACTAGGATTAGGAGTTTATCCTCAACAGTCCTCAAGTTCCACAAATCCTTATTTAAGATCACCTCATCAGCTAGTTCAGACTAACTTATTCATATCACAAACACTATCAACCTTGAAGTCAAGTTGTACTGTGTGTGAATTGATTTATCTCTTCCTGCTTAATGAAGTGAAGAAAACGTTTATCCCAGCTATACACTTCCTTTTATTCCTTATCTAGCTACTCTTTCCTCAGGAAGGGAGGTATTCCCCTCTGATGTCAGTTCGTGCTATGTCCACAATCGAATATAGAGAGAAAGTATAAGAATGAGAAAAGAAGTGGAGTGCGACCACTTCTTTAGAAATAATTAGGAAAAGAGTTTGGTGAAAAATATGTTTATATGAATTAATTAAACGTAACTGATGATTTGATAATTATTTGATAAATAATGAATAATGTGTGAAATGTTATTTTTTTTTATTTTCTTATCTTATCTCCCCCTACTTGTTGTTTAAGTTCACCTCATCAGTTAGTTCAGACTCACTTATTCATATCGCAAACGCTATCAACCTTGAAGTCAAGTTGTACAATGTGTGAATTGATTTAGCTATTCCAGCTTAATGAAGCGAAGAAACTGTCCATCCCAGCTATACACTTCCATTGATTCCTTATCCAGCTACTCTTTCCTCGGAGAGGGAGGTATTCCCATCTGAGGTTAGTTCGTGCTATGTCCACAAACAAATATAGAGAGAAAGTAGAAGAATGAGAAAAGAAGTGGAGTGTGACCAGTGTAGACGCATCTCCTTGTGAAGCTCAACCGATGTAGCTAAGTCTGCACTAAGATGTGCAATCATTTTTGGTGGAAGCTTGGACCTTTGTGGTTGTATTTGTATTGGGTGGCTTCTTCTTTGATTTGTCTTTGTAATTTGCTTGCACTGCATTCATCTCTTTGTGCCTCGACGGATAAAGCATCTTTTGTTCCGTCCCTTTTTTGAGGTCTTAGAAAAAATTGTGTCAGCAAATCCTTCCCTCATCCGAAGTGACTATCGCAACCCCAATCTCTCCCGTATTTATATGTCAATGCTGCAAAGACAAGAATAGAAATGCACTACCAGGATGTACTGCCCTTCGTAACTCCATGCAAGTCGAGCTAAGTGTAGAGTGCATATGTCCAAGATTGGTTCACTGGTGCAGAGTTGTACGCATGACACCAAGTGGTCTACTTAAGCACATATGAGTTGTTTTCCCAAATATGGTCTTATGGAACCCAAAGATTTTAAGTCAAAAGACCTGAAGAGTCTATATTCCAGATCCTAACTAGACTCCTAACAATGAAAGTTAAAGGCCATGATCAAGCTCCATCCTTTAGACTAGACTCAATCCTTAGTTCCAGAAATCAAACTTATTCTGAAAAATGCAAATGCAAATGCAACTGTGTTTTTGTGGAGTAAATTTTCTGAATTTTAATCATTTTTATGGATTTTAAGATTTTTGTAATTTTTATGAATTTTAGGACTTTGTATTTTTTATGGATTTCTAATTTTTATTAACAAGTGTTTGTACAAGAATTTTACAAGATATATTTTATTCAAATTAAATATCTAATGTATTTTACAGATTTTATATACAGAGAATTTTACAAGTATTAAATGATTTTTACACATATTTTAATAGATAGGATTTTAAATACGTATTATACAGATTTTAAATACATATTTTAATTTAAATCTTTTAAATACAGATTTTAGGCATATTTTACTTATTTACAAGGATTTTGTAAGTAATAGATAAATAGATAGATGGATTTTAAATTAACCCTCACCCACTTTTTATGGATTTTATAGATATAGAAAATACATAAAAGTATGAGTTATGGACAAAAATATATATACAATATATACACACCCCCCATACTTAGCATGTGCTATGTCCTCATAGAGTCAAAAGAGAAAAAGGAGGACATAACTCACGCTAAGTAAAAGTGGGTGAAAAAGAATAAGAGAATACAAGTCAGTCAACCCCCCTATACTTACGATCAGGTCATCGTATGTATAACGGAAGAGCAAAAACGAGGTGACTGAGTGAAACAAATATATAATGAAGGAACAAAAGGAATAAAGAGAATGGGGTCATCGAAATAACTCGATCGCCCCTATACATAGGATAAGGCATCCTAAGTATAGAAAAGAGTATAGCCAAAAATCGGGAACCAATGATTTGTGAGAAGGAAAGGATATACAAAAGAGAAAGAACAAAATAGAAAACGCTAATCAACGGATAATCAGCCCCCCCTATACTTAGGATCCGGTATCCTAAGCATAGAAAACGAGCAAAAATGGGGACGATTGCGGTCTACGAAGAATATACAAGTCTTGTAAATCTCCAAAAATCGAATGGCTCAAAAGTCTTTGTACATGATGAGATAAAGTGAAGAATGATCGTGAGTCTTGTACAACATAGATCACTTCAACCAGGGTCATATTGAATCTTCTGCTTTTTATGTGCGTACTGATCCTTGGCTGAACAAGTAGAGCCACCTCTGTAAGTGAACTTTGTACGTGGCATAGCTATCTTTTCTGAAGTATACATCTCTGGAGTTGGACTATAGAAGTTGTCTATATGTGTAAACATCACACCATCTGACTCTCTACGCTGAATAGACTGTATGATCTGTGAAATGTAATCAATTAACTCTCGTGCTGTAATATGTGTACTGTCAATCTGCAGCACTGAGATGTCTACTGCAAGTGACTGCTCATTTAAATCTGATATGAAATCTGTCTCTGTATGTGAACAATCATCTGAAGAACTAGATACCATGTGATCCACTTTATCCTTGTATAGGATACATGGGTATCAAAATAAACACTCTCAAGATTTGGAAACTGTGTCTCATCTATGTGCTGGCAATCGTATGCAAGACTGGTGTCCTCTGCAGTAAATGAGATAGCGTCTGCTTCTGGTCAACATGGTTTTTCTTTATATCTCCTCGATTTTGCCCAAGTTGTCCCCCATTCCCACCTCCTCTCAGATGATTATCCTCTCTCTTATGTCCGCCATCTCTCAATTCAAAGATCATGTCTCTAAGTCCATTTTGTATGTTGTCTTACTCTGTAAGATAAGTATGAATAGCCTGGATAGTTGCTAACATGGTGTTGTAGTCTAATCAATCATAGGTCCCTTTCCCTCGGGTGTCATCGAGTCCTTGAAGTCTGAATCAGTCTCTAAAATTGTGAAAAGCAATCGATTAGTCATCAGAAATGAAGGAGTACCAAAAGAATGCTCGAGCTAGGAATCCATCTCAAATAATAGATTTATTGGTGAAAGATATGGACTAAAAGAAAAGGAATAAATTTTAGTAAGAGAGTCTTCCTGACGAAATGAAGACGAACAAATTGGAGAGTAAAGACATAGGTTCGCAAAATCCGAATAGAAATTACTCCAATGCAACATCTTCTATACAAAATAAGTGATGCAAGAAAACGAAAATTGAATCATATAGAAGAAGAATGGTAAGAAAGTCACAGAGTATGCAGAAGGATCTTAACCTAATCTAAACAATCAAACAAACACAATTGTGAATGGATTTACCAACTGATGAATCTGCATTTTATCATCTTTATTCATTTATTTTAGCTTAAAATCCCTTATAAAACACCTGTATATAATACTAATCCCATATTCTTACTAACTTGCATATGTGTGTAAATATTGTAAACTTATTACCATTTTAACCTAAAATAAATAAATAAAGGAAAAATAATGAAAAAAATAATGTATATATGTAATAGATACGGGCTGACCAGAACCCCGAGAGTAAGGTCAAGACTTGACCTGATCGACCAGGAATAAAGTAGGGGGAGATAGGGTCCTTAATTAAAAAAATCCAAAAAATGTGTGTTGTGTATATTTGTATACTTACAACATTTTATTTGTACATAAATTTGCCTCAAACTAAATATTGTTCAAAACAGAAGTTGTAAAAAAATGTGCCCTAAATAAAAAAATAATTGCACAATCAAATCTTGTATAGAATAAAAACAACGACACTTGGACAAGCCACTAAGCAATAATTAAAAGACCAATTCTAGATCCATATGAACTCAAATTGAACCAAACTCACTTCTATTGTATTCTAAATTAAATTATCTTTAAAATGGATGTAATTTCATAATTTTTGGAGTAACGATTGAAAAGTTGATTTTCTGGAGTGGTTTGTGCAATCTCTCTCCCTCATTTCAATTGGATCAATCTGTGGTGAGAGGAGCCCGATCTCCGAGAGTCTTCTTGTCGCAAAAGGGTGCCTAGCCTCCGAGTCATCTGATGACAGCGAGTCGGCCATTGTCGAGGTGATCACAGTATTTTCCGTTCCTAAGTTGAGATCCATCATTTTCTCTTATTTATATCTTAGGTTAGTCTTAGTTTTTTTTTTTCAGCACTTTATTTCGTCATCATTTTTTATCTAGATTTTAGAATCCATCACGATTTGATCTGCCATGGACTTGATTTTTCATTTCACATCTGGATCTATTCGCGTTCTTTTATACCTCGCACGATCTCTCACCTCCGACCACGCACGGTGGCCAGAGACTCGGATTTATTCCTCATTTTTCATCGGATCCCCGCTCACGCATTCCGTTTTGATTTTAGGACCAAGTCGTCGTGGTCGCATCCTAATTTGTCTATAAATAATAAGAATAAAAAAATAAAAAAATATGTTTTCTTTTAACATTTGTTTTGTAGGTTAAAATAAAAAAAATAAAAAAAGGTTATTTACAGTTTCTATTTTATAAAAAATAAATAAATAAAGTTTTTTTATTGTATAGTTTATATTTTTAAAATCGATCAATAAAATAAAAAATTTTGAAAAAAAAGAGAGTTGTCTGTAGCGGCCAACGCCGCTCCCATCACCGCCGCTTGAAGCAACCCTCCGCCCCCTACCGCCACCACCTGAGTCCACCACGACTGTGGCATCCACCGCCCCTGCGGCCAGCACCACCGCTTCTTATACCTCCACCGCGGCCAGCTGCTGCTGAAGCACACACATCCTGATCTCCATCGCCGATAAACAACATCCGTGCGAGACTCTCTTCCAACACCGCCGCCATTCTTGAACACA
The DNA here is from genome assembly GCA_037367405.1 of Ottelia alismoides. Taxonomy (NCBI): domain Eukaryota; kingdom Viridiplantae; phylum Streptophyta; class Magnoliopsida; order Alismatales; family Hydrocharitaceae; genus Ottelia; species Ottelia alismoides. Next base: position 415,438 of record JAZKJV010011288.1, on the reverse strand, counting down.
TCTTCCGCCCCTCAAGCAACGCTCCTCAACCGACCGTGCAAGTGCTGCCTCCACTACTCCTTCGCCTTGAGCTCGTCACCCTTTGCACGAAGCCTGAAGAAACGTCATCGCCCACTCGTGATGCACTCAAATAAAGGCATACGACGTCGCCGCTCCAACAACTCCTTCTCCTAGGCCAACTAGCTGCCGCCAACATCCATCTGTAATCGACGCCACCGCCCGCGGTTGGAACCGTTGCAGGTCCTACCACATGGGAAGAGAAGTAGGGGTGGCGACCCTTTGCTCCTTTGGTTGAGAAGGAACGAATGCACGATAAACCCTAGGGGGATAAAATATTATGGGAAAGTTACAAATCCACCCTGACGATTTTTTGAGTATTGTAAAAAGACCCTGTCCATAGTTCAAGTCACATGCTTCGCACGTTTATTGGGTAAATTGCAACTATTTCTTGCATATTTATTTCTTGTTATTCATTTATGCAAGAACATTAAATAATTGCATTTTAGTTATGTCTTTATAGACTTTAAATTTGCATGATATTTTCATTGGATAAATACTTTAGTTTCTCAATAATTTCCCCAAAAATCATTTTATGCTCTTGATGTGTGTACCTTTATAGCATAAATTTTTCATTGCATTATATAATCATTTGTTATTTTTAAAAAATAAAAAACAATTTCATTTTCCCTTCCTGAAATTCGAAAATTCACAAAAATTTGAATATAGATCTAAAAATTCCGAAAAATAGATTATTTTTCTTTCATTGTCTTTTAATTTCTTTGAAAATTTCGTGCAGTAAATCTTTTCAAAATAAAAAAATCTTAGAAAAATCACAGAAAATTATAGAAAACTCCAAAAATCAAGATTTCACTTACTTTTTGTAGATATTTGTTTATAATTTAGCATAAAAATAATTTACAAGAGTTTGGGCACTTAAAATATTTTTAAGCTGCAAATTACTCTAGGCTATGCACTGTTTATCTTTTTTGCCACTGTTTGATTTTTAGAAAAATGCAAAACATCTGAAAATTCTAAAAAAATTTGCCAAAAAAATTGAAAACCTTTAAAACCCAAAAATATTTTCTCTCTATTTTTTGAGCATTGTTGATATAATTGAAAAATAAAAAAACAATGTGGTGAGCATATTTCTTTTCTTACGCATATTGCTCCTTATTTTCGAAAAAGAAATTGCAAAATTAAATTCACTAAAAATTTGAAAATAAAAATAAAAAATAGAAATAAAAAAAATTAAAAAATTAAAAAGACGACAATATTCACAAAAACCCAAGATAGTTTGCATTTGTGATTCCCTTTTTCTTCTAATTGATTTTTGATTAATTGTATAACCCTCGGGTATTGTAACCTCCCTAAGTTCGATCAAGTTTCTATACAGGTAAATAAGTACCAACAATTTCTCTCGCTTCATTATTCTTGTAAATATTTTTGCAGCTTGAGAAAGAAAAAAAATTGTGTGTTTGTTGACGCTTGATTGGGTTGCAATGACATTGTTCATATTTAATATAATAAAAACCCCTCAAAAAGAGAAGCAACAAAATAGTCTGATAAGGCGTAGTTTGGATTCTTCTTCTACAGGAATTTGATTTGGAGATTCGAGTTAAACCTGGAGTGAAAAAATGTTGTGGCAGATCACCTTTCCCGTATCACTGATGCAGAGATCTCTAAGCATAACATCATCCCTATTTCTTACTGTTGGTTCCAATGATACCATGCCCTTAAGATATATACACATTTCTGATGTTTTTGATGCTTGGGGTATAGACTTAATGGGCCCATTACCTGTCAGTCAGGGATTTCAATACAACCTGCTCGTCGTGGATTATGTTAGTTGATGGTTGGAGGCTATCCTCACCCGAGCCGCAGATAGTCGTATAGTGTGTTCCTTTCTCAAGGACCACATTATTGTATGTTTCGGTATTCCCAAAATATAGATTTCAGATGGGGGAAGCCATTTCATTAATAGAGAAGTAAAGAAGCTTGTGAAGGAGTACGTCATTGAGCACAAAGTTGCGTCTCCTTACCACCCTGAGACTAACGGCTTGACAGAAATTTCAAATAGGGAGATCAAGGTGATATTGCAAAAGCTTGTACGTCTAGATAGGAAGAACTGGTCCCAGATGCTTGATTGAGTTCTATGGGATTATCAGATGGCGTACAAGTCTCCTTTGGGTATGTCTCCCAAGAGATTGGTGTATGGAAAGACTTGCCATCTGCAAGTAGAATTAATTCGCAAATCTCTACGGGCACTCTGTGTATGCAATCTAGATTATGAGAAGGCAGGAAAGAACAAGAAGTTGGATTTGAATAAATTACTGGAATTCCGAGACTTTGCATATGATAACTCAATCATGTATAAGGAGAAAGTCAAGTGCTGGCATGATAAACACATTCAAAGAAAGACTTTCTCCCCTTATCAGAAAGTATGGTTATTTGATGCTAAGTTGAAGTTGTTTCCAAGAAAATTGAAAAGCAAGTGGTCAGTACCATTCATCATGAGAGTTGTGCGTGACAATGGGAGTATTGTCACATATCTGGTTTGTCATCTGATGCACAACCCTTTGTTGTGAACGGACAGTTTTTGAAGCCATATCTAGATCATGATACATTCCTGTCAGACCTTGATTCTGTATCTGTGGTATCAGACGATGATCTTTTGATTCCATATTCTGCGTCTGATACATGAGCTTCCACTCCTTTTGTATATCCTTTCGTTTCACTTTCTTCTTCCGTTTTATCACTCATCCCTTTTCCGTGTGTATTTATATATGCTATACTTAGGATGTGCTTAATCTAAAGTATGGGGGGGTGAATGAGTTGGGTTGTTCATATTCGTCTTGTTCATCACTCTTATTGTTGCCTATACTTAGGGATGCTCTACCCTAAGTATAGGTGGTGATGTTGTTCACATCGTCTTTTTATTTTTGAGTCCGTACATTCTTTGCATCGATTTTCCACTTTTGTACATTCTTCTATACTTAGGATTACTTGATCCTAAGTATAGAGGGTATCACCAACTTCTATTCTTTTTCTCTTTGAGTCATTGTAGCATAGGAGTCTTTTCACTTTTCTATACTTAGAACCGACTTATGTCTTCCTTTGCCGCTCTCGGATCACTATGAGGACATAGTTCGAGCTAAGTATAGGGGGTGTCGTATATATTGTATATATACTTTACACATAACTCGTACTTTTAAATATGTTAATTTTTGGGGGATATGTATATAAATTCGTAAAATCCACATGTGAGTATTTAGACTTTAATCACCATTAAAAAACAAAACAAAATCAAAATAAACAAAAAACAAAAGACAACAAAAAAACAACAAAAAAAGTAAAAAAAAAAGAAAAAAACAATAAGAAAAAACAGAAAAAAAGAAAAAGAAACAAACAAAACAAAACAAAAAAAACAAAAAAAATCTTGTATATACTTGTATATATATATTTACTAACCCTTTTCCTTTTTGAAAAAAAACTACAAAAACAAAAATCTATAAAAAGTTGCAAAAAAACTGTTTTCATGTGCATCATTTTTCCTTTCTTTTTCAAAAACCCATAAAAAGTTCAAAAATAGAAACTTGTTTAAAAAACCCTCTTGCATTGTACATATTTCTTGCATTTGCATGTGCATTTTTCCGGATAGTATTGACATTTAAAGTAAGTCTGGATTAAAATTGAGGAATGGAGCGTAGTTTGGCAAGAATCTACTTAAGTTCAGAGGAACCTTATAAGAACTGGAGTTAAGACTTTTCATGTATTAGTGACTTAATTCTTTGAGTCCAAAAGACTATGTTCACATGTCATCTTGATTAGTCTAAGTAGAATATTTATCAACACATTCATGATTCTTTCAGACCATGGATTATCTTGGACAAGCACTCTACACATAGCTCTTCATGGAGGAGGTCATGAGGAGGTAGAATCTTTTTTCTTGGAGTATCATACGAGGGTAGTACTTCTAGACGGAACCTCTCATCTTCCTCTAGGGAGGGAAGTGCATCTCAACATGGTCTAGCCATGTTGAGGTCTAAAGACATGATGTTGTGGGGTTGCAATAATGCTTCAAAAGAGGGATAGTCTACTAGCTCAAGAGGAAAAACATCTTATGTACATGCTGCACCTTGTAAATATTTTCAAAAAAAAATGGAAAAAATATAGAATCTCCAAAGGTGGACAGGCCTTATTGAAAAGTAAAATGCCTACCATAGTGTATATACGAGGATAAAAAAAGAAATTAATAAGAGCCTCAAAGTAAAATATTTGTAAACATGCAGCTAGATGACTGGGCTACACTGGTCATGCATCCAAGGATAGGTAGCTACACTGGTTACCGTCCATTCTTTCTCCGTCTCCTCTTCTTGATCTGGTTGTACTTGAACTTAGAAGGGAATATCCCTGCTCCTCGAGGAAAGAGTTGCTAGACTGGGGGACTAGAGTTACCTTATTGACGGAGGTTGTTTCTTTGCTACTTTTGAGATGGGGAGCTATATTTCACTTACACCATACAAGTAAAGATTCATAGTCATAAGAATTTGTGTATGTAGACTTGTTCGGACCTGACTATTGAGGAGACCTAAATTGGAGTATTATGGAACACAGAGGCTGTTAGGTTTTAAATCCAGTTCCCATTAAGGTTGCGCTGCACTAATAATCCAAAGGTCTGACAGAGCTCTATACTATGAACTTATGAAGATAAGTTTAATACTCAATATTGTCTTAATTTCTTTATTTTTCCTTTATTTTTTTTCTTTTTTATTCACTTATTCTTTCAAAGAAGTGTTTGTGGAGGGACTAGCAAAGGTAAAGTATGAGGGGTGATGAATATGCATTTCATCATCTTTATTCATTTATTTTAGCTTAAAATCTCTTATAAAACACCTGTCTATAATACTAACTCCGTATTCTTACTAACTTGCATCTGTGTGTAAATATTATACACTTATTAACATTTTAACCTAAAATAAATAAAGAAAGAAAGAACATGAAAAAAAGAAAAGAAAAAAAGACTGCATATATGTTATAGATACAGGATGACCTGAACAACGAGAGAAGGTCAAGACTTGACCAGATCGACAAGGAATAAAGTAGGGGAAGATAGGGTCCTTAATTAAAAAAACCCAAAAAAATGTCTGCTTTGTATATTTGTATATTTACACTATTTTATTTGTACATAAATTGACCTCAAATTAAATAATGTTCAAAACAAAAGTTGTAAATAAAAATGTGTCCTAGATAATAAAAATAATTGCACAATCAAATCCTGTACAGAATAAAAGCAACCACACTTGGAAAAAGCCACTAAGCGATAATTGAAAGACCAATTCCGGCTCCATATGAAATCAAATTGAACCAAACTCACTTCCATTGTAATTTAAATTAAATTATCTTTGAAATGGTTGTGATTTAGCAATTTTTTGAGTTATGATTGAAAAGTCAGTTTCTAGAGTGGTTTGTGGAATTTTACCATTTATTTGTACATATTGTATTTGTAAATATTTGTAAATATTTTTACAAATTATTTAAAATAAAAATAAAAAAAATAAATTTATAAAACCAAAAAAACTAATTTTTTTATTTGACTATGTATATAATGTACCATATGTATATAGTATATGTATATAGTAGCATTTCTTAAATAACCACCACAAAAACTAAAAAATAACATTTTTTATTCAATTTAATTAAGTGACGAAAACACAAAAAAAATAATTTTTGTAAATATTTTTAACACTAATGTCTCTCTATCTTTATATCATTTCGAATTTTCTCTCTTATCTCTTATCTTCATTCAAAATTTCAAAAAAAAAATCAAACTCCATTCTCTATTTATTAATATGGCTCTCTCTCCCTCATTTCAACTGAATCAATCTTTGGTGAGAGGTGCCTAATCTCCTATAGTCTTCTTGTCACATAAGGGTGCCTAGCCTCCGAGCAGTCTGGTGACAGCGAGTCAGCCTTCGTCGAGGTGATCATTATCTTTTCCACTCCTTTGGTGAGAACCATCATTTTCTTCTATTTATATCTTAGGTTAATCTTAGTTTTATTTTTTGCCTCTTTATTTCGTCATCATTTTTGTACATAGATCTTATAATACATCAAGATTTGATCTGCCACTAACTTGATTTTTCATTTCACATCTCGATCTATTCACATTCTTTTCTACCTCGCATGATCTCTCACCTCCGCCCATACACGATGGTTAGAGACTCGGATCCATTCGTCATTTTTTGCTGGATCCCCATTCACGCATTCCGTTTTAATGTTGGGATCAAGTTGTCGTGTTCGCGTCCTAATTTGTCTATAGATAAAAAATAAAAAAAATATGTTTTCTTTTAACATTTATTTTGCAGGAAAAAATAAAAAAGTTTTCTACAGTTTATGTTTAAAATATAAATAAAAATGCTTTTTTATTATATAGTTTCTATTTTTACAATCAATAAAAAATAAAAAAAATAAAAAAAGAGAGCCGTCTGTAGCGGCCAACGCCACTCCCATCACCACCGCTTGAAGCGGCCCTCAGCCCGCTGCCGCCACCACTAGAGTCCACTGCGACCGCGACAACCACCTCCCCTGCGACCAGCACCATCGCCGCTCAGACCTCTACCGCGACCAGCCGCTGCTGAAGCACGCAACATCAAGATCTCTGTCACCGACGACCAGCGCCCACGTGAGACTCTCGGTCAGCACCGCCGCCGTTCTTGAACACATCTTTCACCCCTCCAGCGGTGCTCCTCAACCGGCCGTGTGAGCGCTAACTGACGGGTTGTGTACCACCACTTTGCTTGGCACGGCACAACCAAGAGCATCGTTCGCCACCACGTATGCCCGCTCGAGCGTACCACCATCCACCACTGGCATCCCTCCACACCACCATCTATGCGCCACTCACGCACGTGTCCATCCGGCCCCGCACGAAGCCAATCCCACCGCCACCTAGAATCACCACAGTATGCCTGCCATCGCTCTTGCTCCGCCTTGTGCTCACCACCCTCTGCGTGGAGCCTGAAGAACCATCGTCGCCCAACCACGACGCATCCGCCTTTTGGTGCACGACGATGCTGCTCCAGCCCCTCCTTCACCTGGGCCAGCTAGCTGATGCCAACCTCCATCCGTAATCGACACCGCCGCCCGCAGTTGGAACCGTCATAGATCCTTCCGCCTGGGAAGAGAAGTAGTGGTGGCGACCCTTTGCTCCTTTGGTTTAGAACAGACGCATGTATAGTAAACCGTTGGGGGGATAAAATATTCCAGTAAAATTACAAATCCACCCCGGACGATTTTTTGAGTATTGCAAAAAGACACTATTTAAAGTTCAAGTCACGTGTTTCGTACGTTTATTGAGTAAATTGCACATTTTTCCTGCACATTTATTTCTTATTATTTATTTCTGTAAGGACTTTGAATAATTGCATTTTAGTCATGTCATTCCATACCTTGAATTTGCATGATCTTTTAATTGGATTAAATACCTGTTTGCTCAATAAATTCCCCAAAAATAATGTTATGCTCCAGATGTGTGTTTCTTTCTAGCATAAATTTTTCATTGCATTTTATCATCATTTTATGATTAAAAAATCAAAAATAGTGTCATTTTTCCTTCATGAAATTCAAAAATTCATAAAAATTTGAATATTACTCTAAAATTCCAAAAAAATAGATTAATTTCCTTTCATTGTCTTTTAATTTCTATGCAAATTTCGTGAATTAATTATTTTCAAAACCCCAAAAATTGAAAATGTCAAAAATATTAGAAAAATCACAGAAAATTCGTCAAAAATATAAAATCATGATTTTGCTTATTGTTTGTAGATATTTGTCTATAGTTTAGCATAAAAGTAATTGGCAAGACTTTTGGGCACTTAAAATATTTTAAGTTGCAAATTACACCAGGTTGTGCACTATTTATCATTTTTGCCACTATTTGTTTTTTAGAAAAATATAAAAACATCTGAAAATTCTACAAAAATTCTCAAAAAAAATTCAAAGCCTTAAAAACCCAAAAATTATTTTCTCTGTTTTTTATGAGCATTTTAATATAATTGAAAAATATAAAAATAGTGTGGTGAGCGTATTTCTTTCCTTGTGCATATTTCTCCTTAATTTTGAAAATAAAAAATGCAAAATTAAAATAAAAATTTTAAAATCAGAAAAAATAAAAAATTTAAAAAAATTAAAAAAAATAAAAAAGATAAAAATTCACCAAAACCCAAGATAGTTTGCATTTGAGATTCCTTTTTTTTTCTTTTAATTGATTTTCGATTAATTAAATAACCCTCAGGAATTATGGACTCCCTGAGTTTGATCTTGTTACTATACAAGTAAATAAGCACCGAAAATTTCTCTCGCTTCATTATTCTTGTAATTATTTTATCAGCTTGAGAAAGAAAAAAAATGTTTGTTTGTTGACGCTTGATTGGGTTGCAACAACATTGTTCATAATTAAGATAATTAAAAACCCTCAAAAAGCGAAGCAACACAACTTAACTCGTGAAACTATAAAGGTTCAGTTAATTTTCTTGGTTGGTTTTAAAGTTATTTTCAAGCAAATCTGATCAAACTTAGCCTAGAACTAATCTTATTGGTGTATGAGTACTACCAGACAATCATCATGTACGTTTTAGATCCTTTGGAACCAGTAGCATGTACTTTTTTACGGTATTTGAAACTTTTTTTGGCCTACTACTCAATAAATAATAGGGGTAGGGAACCGAAATGAGAATAAAGTACTTCCTTCAAAGGGTACTCGAACGTGGTATGATGAGATAGGGACCCGTCGTCACAGTCCCCCTATGCTCAATACACTAGACCAAGACTCGACCGTACTAACCAACCGATGGATTGATAATCACCCTATTTTAGTGGTCATTTTTATGCTTTTATAAATGTCGTTTGTTGTAGTTTGGAAATCGGAATAAATCCACAAATATAACCACTTAATTGATTAATCAATTTTAATTCGAGTGATTTTACATTTATTTAGCCTAGGCAAGGCCCAATGCCGAACTCAAGAAGGCAAAGGAACAACCTACATCATTGTTAATCAAAGTTCATGTACAGTATTTGAGGCATAACTTTTTGGTATTTTAATGCAATTTTTGAATGCAAATGCAAATGTGGGCCAATTTTAAGGACGAAAAGATTTTTCTCAATTAAATGATGTCCAAAAAAACAAACTTGGCCAAAATGTTAGAAATGATGTAATGAATGCACTTTATTTTTTTGGAATTTTTTGATGCAATATGAATATTTGATGAATTAATGAATTCACACAAGGTGAATCTCAATAATTAATTGTAATATATACTAAACCAAATTATTTCTAGAGAATAAAATAATCTGAGACATTAATAAAAACCGAAATCATCATCAGTCATGTGTTCCAGACAAGGCGGGAACACCTTCGTGGACATGACCAACGAAGACCTTGAATTTAATTAATAAGTAATCAAAATATACATAATTCAATTAATGTTAAAAATGTGGAATTAAGATTTATTTTCTCTACCATAAAATGCATAGCAAGCAAGCAAGTAGAGGTCAAACCATATAGAGCAAAACAGGTAGCCTATGGTTTTCTTTTATGTACAACCGAAGATAGATCCTTTTTGTGGGTTTTTAATTTTTATAACTTTCTATTTTTGGTTTTATAATTTTGTATTTTCTTTTAATATTTTTCAATTTTTAAATTTCTTATATATATATATGTATGTATATGTATATATATATATAAATACAATATAAGATATATATATATAGACACTATAAATACATAAATATGTAAAAAAATAATAAAAATATAGTAAATGAGATATTTTTGTGATTTTTATATTTTTCTAACATTTTTGTATTTTTCCAGAAATTTTTGCTATTTTTTATGTATTTTTAAAGTAAAAAATTAAGCACATAAAGGATTTATAAATTCGGCTAAAATTGAGTTGGGTGTTAAAAATAATAAATAATTCCCACAATTACCCAAATCAATTTTAATATATAAATAGTTATATAAATAAATTTATAAAAGAAAAAAGATATTTTTTTGGATTTTTAAAGGATTTGTTATTTTTATAAAGAGATTTTGGGTTTTTCAATTTTTAGACTTTTTTTTTCAATTTTAGTGATTTTTGGTCTATAATTTAAATAGGATAAGATATACTATATATTTTTTTTGGAATTTTTTTAGATGATTTAAATTTTTTGGTATTTTATATTTAAAACAAGTCAAAATTAAACTTCATTTCATTTTTAATAAATAGATGAAATGCGAAAAAAGCCAACTAAAATTTGGGCAAAAATATGCATGACATAGAGCATCTAACCCTATTTTTGCAGATTTTTAGGAGCAAATTAGCTATGTTAAATAAAAAGATAAAACACATAAAAATATATGTCATAGCAGGGAATTTATGTAATTAAAATAAACATCAAGGGGATCCGTGCAAATATGCCAAAAATATCCAAGGTAATTAAAATTTTAATGAATTGTTCAGCAAATACAAAACTGCTAGGGCTTTTTGTGTAAAATACCCATTATAACACACGATGCATGCTGAGAGGGACCAATACGTAAAATAACAGAATGTTCAGGGACCTCCAAGAAATTTTCATAAAAATATAACATGCATTTCATTTTATTTGACTTTTTATAAATACATAAACTCACAGGGTTATCCCTGTGATTTCGCCACCTCACGTGGGGCGACACGTGAGGTGACGTGGACTGGACCGAAATGCAATTTACATAAATACAGGGGGTTAAATGCAAAATGTCCAATTACTTATAAACATTAACTTTTATTTATAGGACTAAATCATAAAATACAAAAAGGCAGGGATATATATGCAAATTACCCCAAAGGTGTGCGGATCGGACGACGAGGCTTCATCACTTTTCCACATGTCATGCATTCGAAGGCCGATGATGCTTCACCTTCTATGGCCTGTATCAGATCGGCGGAGATGATCTCACAGTGGAAACATGGCTCGATCTGATGGATGGTGTTCGAACTGGGCCAACGTTCTTGATCAGACGGCGGGGAGGTGAAGATGAAGAACATGGAGCAAGGGCCACCTGGGCGAGCTTCCTCCGGTGAGATCTCGCTCCTCCGACGGGCTTGGTTGCTCCAAAGGGCCCAGATATAATCCCGGCGAGGTTCCCTACTAGTTAGAGGTCTCAGGATGAGCGGAGGATCACCGGAGCAACCCAACGAGATCGGGGATGACGGGGTGATCTAGGTACCTCCGGTGAAGATCTATTTCACCTCCAGGCGACTCTGTTGCTCTTGAGACCTGCAGAACTAAGCTCACGGGTCGAGGGCAAATCATCTCGACCCGGTTAGGTGTGAAATGAGGCGCGATATGGAGCGGGAGGTGCTCTCCAGTTAATAGCAGTGCTTGGAGAGCTGATCTCCAGACTCACTACGGATCTAGGGGAACGGAGGTGAGCGACATGATCAGAATGGATCAAGGAGTGAAATGGGAGCGGAAGGTAGAATGGAGCCCATATTAGGTGCGCGGAGGAGCTCGTCGGAGCTCCACTCCGGCGAAGTATGGGTTTGATTAATTATGCTAATCTAACTACGAAGAACTCAATCTAAGAATTAGAAATTGAATCTATGACTAAATGCAAGTAAAAGAAAGGTCAAGAATGCAAATTTACCTGGGGAGTGCCCATGGAGTATGGTGGTCGGAGCATCACCGTGAAGTGCTGCCTTGTCCTAGCCATGCCTTCTCTAGGTGCGAGGGGGCTCTCAGCTGCCACTTGGCCCTCGACTCACTCACAAGAACACTCGGCGAAGCTCGAAGGGGGATCAAACTCACATGGAAGGAGGATTCAATTTATAAACAAGCATGGTGAGGGCTTATTAGCTTAGGGTTTCTACTCGAATCGTGGAGCGTTTGACCATGAAAAGGTGCCTGTGTGATCGAGGATAGATCGCATAAGGTCTTTCTTGAAGGACGGAGAAGAGAAGATCAATGGATTGGAAGAGGAAATTCGTAGAAGACAGGGTGATTGACGTCTGACACGCAGGGTGGCTGGAGATAGAGTAGTGGACCTAGGTCAATAGTTGGCGTGCTCTCATTGGGCCAGCTCAGCCGCTAGAGGACAAACTAGGCTGAGTTATTCTTATTTTAGTAATTTAATATAGTAAATGATTTTATTTTTTTTGAGTCTAAAATGAAAAATGTTTATTATTTTATTTAGTATTTTATCATGATTTTTATTTATTTTTTGGCTTTATTTATTAGTAGTTCCTTTTTATTAGTGTATTAATAGGTATATTTACCCATATTTTGTACATTTTTATTTTTATTTTATATCTTTTATTTTATTATTTTATTCTTTCATTTTATATATTTATAACCTAATTTTGTGAGTATAAATATATTTTTATTTTATTTTTTGATGTTATTTTATACTTAATAAATATATATGTTTTTATAGGTATTTTACCTATGTATTAGATACATCATTTTTTTAATGTATTTATAATAGAATACGAATAATATTTACAATAATATAAAAATATAAAAGAATAAAGAATTAATAATATATTTCCCTTTTATTTATATAAAAGTATAAATTTATGTATTTTATCTATGTTTCTCATAGACTTATTTATTTTACATTTTCCTTTTGTTTTTATTTTGGATTGAATATGCACATGTGTTATGAATACTATATACAAAATTATAAAAATATGAATTTGTAAAAATAATAAACAATGAATAAAATGAATACTTTAATAGGTATAATTTACAACGATGGTCAAAAACCTAACTTTCACACATTAACTCCAAAAATATGAAACCAACACCGTTAAATAGCTTATGAAAAGTTACATACAATTTGAGGTGATTTTGATATTTTTTGAGTTTTTATTTGAAAGATATGTGTCTATGAAGTTGGGTTTTTGGCTTTTTATTTTTTTTTGTATAAAATGAACACTGTGTATTATTTTTGTACAAACTCAATTTTGTATTTTTATTTACATTATTATTTACAGCTTTTATGTTCAAAGTTTCTTCATGAATAAATAATAAAGAATAAAATATGTGTCAAAACTACTTAAATAATTTTTAAAATAATTGGGTTTTTATTATCTTTTTGGCCCTTATCTCCACTACTTTATTCCTTATCGATCAACTCAATTCTTGACTTGGTCTAAAGGTTTAGGGTCATAAAATATTTTCAATATTTTATTCCTTTTTCTCTTCTTCTCTTTAATTTTATAATTTTGGCATTAAAAACCTTATTTTATACGTAATAAATACAATAAATAACGAATCTAATATGCAGAAATTGATGCTATTTACATGCATTAGCTAAGGTTTTTAAGGCCAAAATGATAGAATAAAGGTGATGAAACAGAGACTCATCACCCCCCTATACTTGTCTTTGCTAGTCCCTAGCAAACACTTATGCAATAAGTACAAAAAAATAAAGAAGAAAAGAAAAAGAAAGAATAAATATAGTTGCTTTCAGTTGTTAAACTTGTCTTTACAAAATCAAAGTTTGGAGCTCAAGTTATATCTTGATGTGAGAAATATGTTTGGAACTTGGTCGGGAACCAAATTTAGAACACCAGTCTTTGCCAGACACAGAATTTGATTCAAACCACCTCAATAACCAGGTCAGAACTAGCCTACATCATACGTAAACCATTATGACTATGAAGCTAACTTGTAAAGTGTAAGTAACAGTGGCTGACTCAACTGAAATGACAAAGGAACTGACTTCTCCTGATTGACAATCCAATGATTTCCCAATCCAGCACCCTATCCTCGATGAGTGGGGTATTCCCTTTTAAGTTCAAGTGGCATCCAACTCAAGAGGAGGAGGAGGTGAAAAGAATGGATGGTAGCCAGTGTAGCTACCTATCCTGGGATGCATGACCAACGTAGTCAAGTCATCCAGCTGCAGCCTCACATGGTATAACTTTGCTGCTCAAGCTTGCTTATTTGCTATTCAACATATATGCATACTTCGACATGCATTTTATTTTTATTTTTAGGCCTGTCCACTTTTTTAGAGTTTTTTTTCAACAAACTATTTACAACAGCATTTACATAAGGAGTTTTTCCTCTTGAGCCAAAAGACTATCCCTCTTTTGAGGCCTTATTGCAATCCACACTCTCCTGTCTTTAGACTTCATGGTAACTGGACTAGGTTGAGGTGCACTTCCCTCCCTAGACGAGGACCAATGTTTCCACCTGTTTGCATCTCAGATCAGCAAATCCAACCCCCTTACCACTACAACTGAGTTAAGCCAAGTGAAAGGTGCAAGAGTACAAGTTAGGTCACAGTCGACAAGAATCATGCGTGCATCTCGAAAAGTTCTAGTCTGTCAGTTTAGGTGACTTGAGCCCAGCCCTGAGTCACAAAGAATTAAGTCCCAATGGGCATGAAGTGCCTTAAACCTAGTTCCCATAAGATTCCAATGTGGTTAGGTGCAGTAAGGTCCAACTAAGCTCCAATCTTCGACTTTATTGGACTAGCTCAATCATCAAGCTCAATTGAAAAAAATATGAATGCTATGCAAATGCTATGCACAATGCAGAAAAATGATGCAATTTTCAAAAAAATTGCAAATAAAAAGATTTCTTATAAAAAGAATTTTGGCAAATAAAAGGAATTCTTATAAAAAGAGTTTTGGCAAAGAAAAGGATTTTGGCACCCAAAGTATATAAAATATATACAACTATTTACACAGGCGTGCTTCTTTTTATTTACAAGAGTTAAGATTTGAAGAATTTATAAATTTTTAAAAGTTATTTTATAGGAATGTAAACTATTAGTAAAAATATTTATTTTTTTAGATGAAGTTATTCCTCAAATTTATTTGTAAACAATTTTGAAAACTATAGTACAACATATTTTTTGCAAATATATACAAACATTTAAAAGCCATTTTGCAAAGATTTTTCAAACAATATATATATATATATGCACATTTTTCAAAATATTTGCACAAATATTTATAAAAACCAGTTGTAAATAGGTTTTCAAAACTTTTATTTAACCTAGAGAAAAGAATTTTTAAAAATCAAAACATTTTTGCAAAGGTTGAAAACATTTCACAAAAAGTTTTTCAAACGGGTAACACATTTTTCAAATCATTTTCTAAAAACATTTTTCACCTGATTTATTAATCAGTATATACAAAAAGAATTTGAGGAAAACTGCTATTTGTTAATACATGTGTGAATACAAAATATTTTGGTATTTTGAGTTTTTCCAAATGTTTTTGGTGATTTTGAAAGCAGAACGTTTAGGTTACGAAATTAGGTACATATCTTTACATGGGGTTGTATCTTATATTTACAAAAGTTTTTGTTCTGAATGGATAAATGTATAAAGAATTTTTTATTATGGTGTGTATACTCCTCGAACTTATTTGAAAATCATTTTTCAACAATTTTGAAAACTATAGTCCAACATAATTTCTATAAATGATTTCTACAAACATTTACACGTATTTGAAAATAGTTTCACAAATGTTTTCCAAACAGTATATATAGATTTTTCAAGTATTTTTGCAACCAATTTACAACCATTTGCAAATCATTTTCGCATATTTTTACTCATGCAAAGAAAATATATTTTTGCAAACAAAAAGATTTTTACAAAGGTTGAATATTTTTTACAAAATATTTTCAAACTATTTTTCAAACATTTTGCAGAAGTATTTTTTCCTGATTTATTAATTAGAATGTACAAAAAGAGTTTGAGGAGCTATTAACATCTTTTTATGATGAATTTAACATTAATTTTAGCAATATGTTCTATTTCAAATACAAAAGTACGAGTTATGGCTTGAAGTATATACATGGTATATACAACCCCCCTATCTTAGCTCGAGCTATGTCCTCATAGATCTAAGAGAAAAAGACAAGACATAACTCGGACTGGGTATAGGAAAATCTAAAAAAATGAAGGAATGAGGAAATGAATAAATGTAGGGAAGTTGACTACCCCCCTATACTTAGGATAAAATAATCCTAAGTATAGCATACTGTACACAAGGCAGGGATGGTTAATGGTGAGAATGAACAGATCGTACTCAGACTGTCTCCCCCTATACGTAGGGTAAGATATCCATAAGTACATACAAGAAGAGGAGACAATGGAGAGGATCAATGAATGAAAGGACTCGGGGTGCTCACCCCCTATACTTAGGACAAAGTATGTCCTAAGTATAGAAGACTGGCAACAAGGGGCGATAACTTTTCAGTAGAAAAAGAAAATAGAAAAGGAAAAGAAGAAAAGAAGAAAAGAAAAAAGAGATCATAGGAAACGTTTTTGAGGTGCATTATCTGAATCTTTTGATGCTGCCAGTATTGTGGATGTATCTTCAGAGCGCAGAACATGGATTGAGTCAACAATAGCCAAGAAAGTATCAGGCTCAAGGTAGGTCTTCAGTAGTTGACCATTGGCGACGAATGGTTATGCGTCAGGAGACAATTCTGATATTGCAATACTTCCATTGTCAAGCACTTCTCGAACTTGAAATGGCCATGTCCATTTGCTTTTTAGTTTGCCTGGGATGATCTTTAACTTTGCATCAAATAATCATACTTTCTGCCTAGCTTCGAAGGTCTTTCATCTGAAGTGCCGGTCAAACTAGCGTTTCACCTTCTCCTTGTATCATCAATGTGTTATCGTATGCATAGTCTCGGAATTCCAGGAGTTTGTTCAGATCATCTTTTCTTTTCTTACCACTACTCTGTAAGTCCAAATTGCACATATTGATTGCTAACAAGGATTTGTGGGATTACTTCTACGGGCAGATGGCATGGTTTCCCATATACAAGATTATAGGGCGACATGCCCAAGGGAGACTTGTAAGTGGTTATGTATGTCCAGAGGACAGAGTCCAAGAGTTGGGACCAATTCATTTTATCCGGCCTCACAAGTTTATGAAGGTTCATCTTGATTCTCTGTTTGATAATTCTACCATGCTATTGGTCTAGTGATGATAAGAAAATGCGACCGGATGGTCGATGTCGTATTCCTTCGTTAATTTCTTGACCTCTTTATTTATGAAGTGGCTACCCCATCCGATATCAGAATCTTTGGAATCCCGAACGACAAAATGATATTCTCTCATAGGAATCGGCACACTGTCTGGTTGTCTGTGGTTCGAGCGGGGATAGCTTCAACCTTGCGACTCACACAATCAACGGTAAGAAGGATGTTCTCATATCCCTGACTATTAGGGAAAGGTCCCATGAAATTGATGCCCCAAGCATCGAAGATGTCTGCTATCTGAATGATCTTCATGGGCATTGAGTCTTTCGTTGGTGAGTGTGCCTTTTGATCTCTGACAGTCAGTGCATCGTTTGACGTAGGCTGCTGCATCCTTGAATAGTGTGGGCTACCAGAAGCAACACTGAAGTACTTATGCTACTATTTGTCTCTCCAGAGTGGTGTCCACCAGATTCGAGCGAGTGACAATGCTCGAGGACACTGTGATGCTCCTCCTGAGGGATGCACCTGTGCCAGATGCCATCCACTCCTTCCCTAAATAAGAGAGGATCTTCCCATTGGTAGAAATTGATTGTCGACAAGAACTTGTCCTTCTGAATCATCATCCAATCCGATAATACTACCCACAAAATGAGGTAGTTGACAATATTAGCATACCAAGTGAGTGAATCCACGACCAAAATCGACTCGTCAGGAATGGTTTCTGTGATGGGTGCACTATCCGCTGAGGCCTTGCTTGCTGCTCAATTCTGGAGAGATGATGTGCTACCACATTCTGAACTCCATGCTTGTCCTTGATTTTGAAATCGAATTCCTGGAGGAGAAGGATTCATCTAATCAGTCTGGGTTTGGCATCCTTCTTCTGCTGTAAATATCTGATAGCAGAGTGGTCTGCAAAGATGGTAACTTTTTATCCAAGCAAATAAGATCGGAACTTTTCCAAGGCAAAGACCACAGCCAACATCTCTTTCTCTGTCACCGTATAATTTCTTTGAGCTTCATCTAATGTTTTGATGGCGTAATGAATGGCATAGGGCACCTTTTCTTGCCTTTGTCCTAACACAGCCCCAACTGAAAAAGCCTGATGCATCGGTTATGATCTCAAAGGGGAGAGACCAATCTTGTGGCTGTAGGACTAGAGCTTGAGTGATGAGCTCCTTCAAATGATTGAAAGAGAGGAGAACCTACTGATCAACATTGAATTCAGTCTCCTTGCATTGAAGTTTTGTAAGAGGTCGGGCAATGACACTGAAATATCGGATGAACCTTATCTAGAATTCCACATGCCCCATGAATGACCTCACATTCTTTAATATCTGAGGTGGCTCAAGATTGGAAATCACATCCACCTTTGCCGGGTCGACTTCTATGCCACGTTTGGAAACGATATGACCCAGTACAATCCCTTTGTAACCATGAAGTTGCTCTTTTCCATGACAACACTAGATTGACTTCACAACATTTCTTAAGTACTCTGTCCAGGTGCTCAAGACTTGAATCAAAACTATCACCGTAGACAGAAAAGTCGTCCATAAACACCTCGAGAAAATTACCTACCATCTCGGCGAAGACTGCAAGCATGCATCTCTGGAATGTCACTAGTGCATTGCACAATCCAAAGGGCATTCTCCTGAAAGCATAGGTGCCGAACGAGCAAGTGAATGTAGTTTTCTTTTGGTTCTCAGTGGTGATTGGCACCTACCTGAAGTACCCATCCAGAAAGCAGAAGAACTCCTTGTCGGCTAGTCTTTCCAAAAGTTGTTGAATGAACGGTAAGGGGAAGTGGTCCTTCTTCATTGCTGCATTAAGAACGCGGTAATAAACACATACACGTCAAGATGTCGGTACCTGAGTAGATATCTCCTCTTCTCTGTCATTTGTAACCACGATAAGCCATGACATCTTTGGAACTACTTTCAAGGGCTCACACCATTTTAAATAGGAGATGGGATAAATGAAGATTGTGTCACACCATTTAGTGATTTCTTTCATGATGACGTCCCTGAGAATTGGATTCAGTCTTCTTTAGAATTTACGAGAAAACTTAACATCTTCTTCCAGGTGTAGTGTGAACACAATACATGATTTATCCCATGGAGATCTGATACATGCCAACCAAGTGCCTTGCAGTTTTTCTGTAGAACCTTGTGCACTCGAGATTCTTGATCTAGGGTCAGCCTGTTGTTGATGATAACTGGATACATATTTTCTGCACCACAAAGAAAGCATACTTCAGACCTGCTGGAAGTGACTTGGAGATCCGATTATGATTTGGCCAACTTATCAGTCACTTCGGGAAAACTGCACTTGTGGGTGGATGTGCGGCCTGGACTTTGGTGGAGATGCTTACTCAATATCCTGCTGAAATTCTAAAAATGTGTTAAATATATCTGTGATTAGATCGTGTTGTTCGTGCTGGAGTGCATTATTAGAGTCAAAATGGTTCATCAGCAACTTGGACTCGGTCTCCCAAGTATCATCACAGCCGGCATCGACTGTGCTTTCCTGGTCCTCCTCTAGAGAGAGGATTTCCTGTGTCCAAGGATCGTTCAAAAGGAGTTGGGAATCTCTGGTTTCCGAAATGAAGACACAGTCTGCTTTGGGTGGTGCTGCATGTCCCTCCTCAGTTACGATCTGGGGTTCGCAGATCTTGTCTATAGTGATTCTTTGATTTACTGAGATGAATGTAATCTTGTTAGACCCATAGTCTATCACGGCTTCTGAGGTGCGTAGGAATGGCCGACCAAGAATGATAGGAGTTTGGAGTAAGGGGGCAAGAGAGTTCGTATCAAGGACTACAAAGTTAGCGGGGAACTGCATTTCCCGCGCCTTTACTACAACGTCTTCCAAAAGTCTTTTAGGTCACTTAATGGATCAGTTAGCGAACTGAAGGATCATACGTGTCTGCTTGAGAGGACCTAGCCTAAATTCTTGCAATAATGACGGGGGCAGATGGTTGATGGAATAACTGCTGTCAAGCAGGGTATGCTCGAAGACTTGATCAAAAATTTCACAATTGATAAGCGATGCTCCTTTGTCTTGTCTCTTCTGTGGGAGGTTCTGATTGTCGCTATAGTGGCCATGGTGAGGGCATGCTTCTCAACCTGTCGGCATATGTTATTTCATGCTTGGCGACGCTTGTTTGTACATGCCTCTTTCAAACTTTATTCACAACCAACATGTATTCCATGGCCTTCATCAAAAGAATCTCAACAGTCGAGTTATTGATAATATCCATACCTCTAGGATCAGATAATGCACTTTATTTGTTTGCAATTTTTTTTGGATTTTTCTATTGCATCAGGAAAAGGAATATGTACATTGCTGGACTCCCTAAACAGAGTTCTTATTTACAACAAAATCATTGTCTATGATATTTTGTACACCCGGGTCACAAAAAGGAGTACAATATGGAGGTTGTAATGATGGTGCTAGTGAACGGGCAAAAAGTGGGTCCTCCTCTCTGTTGGTTTGTTTGAGATCGGCTGTAGCTGACAGTTCCTCCATGGCTGGTGGGGCTTCACTTCAGCGACGATCTTCTTTTTGTTCTTTTTGCCTTTTCGGAATTTTTTGTTCTTTTTGGTGATGGTGGCGAGTTGCGGCTTGAATGGCTCCTCCTTCTTCTTCTTCCTCACCCATCCATGTAGCTGGCAGGGTAGATGAAGAAGATGGCGATTAACCTGAAGCTTTATTCTTCACCATGTTGATGGTAGGTGGAGGCAAGGCCCTACCACTCCTGAGAGTGACAGCATTAGATAAAAGAATAGAACAATAATCCGACTCTACAGGCATAGATGGGACATCACATTCTACCTGCTCCTTTCTCTTGAAGTTGTTGGGGTTGGCTTCGACCTGCGGCGGGATGGTGGGTTTTTGTGGCGGTCAGGTCATCTAGCTTCCTTGTTATATCTGCTAGCCCTTTGACATGTTGGGCCAAGAGATGGAGGGTTGGGTTAACAGGATTCGCCTCGGTTGGTTCAGTTTGCGAGCCACGCTACTACTGGGGTGTTCAGAAATCGAGGCGTCCAACAATTGCGGTGTTGAGGTGGTGGAGGAAGCTGATAACGAGGGTAGGATGAAGGAGGATACTATTGATACCGTGGCGGTAGGGCAGCCGTATATTGGTGATATGGTTGAGGCTGTCAGAACTACGGCTGCCGGTAATGCTGGCTTTGCCTCCATTGATTGGTATATTGGGGAGGTTGGTAATACTGTGGCGGTGGCTGCAAGGACTGCCCAAGATGACCACCCTATGGTTGGTGGTACTACTTGTTGGCTTGCTGCTGGCCCTGAGGGTGTCCAGTAGGAAGGGACAGCGTTGCATCATTGGTCCAAACACCATTGACTTCTTGGATCAATGGTGGCGGTGGAAAGGTTGGATCTGATCATTGAAGGAAATTTGGCTGGTAGACAACCATCTGCTACTGCGACTGACCCTGGTCGAGTGCCTGGACATAGTATACATGCTGGACTGTCGGTGGCTGCTGGCTCGATTGAGGTTGAGGTGGCGGTGATGGATCGTCAAGCTTCTGAGTTGGAGCATCTGGAGATGGTGTTGGCGACTGGACAGAACTGATGGTGCCCACCAGCAGTTCCAACTTCTTGGTTGATCTAGTCCAGCTTGTCGAGATTCGGTGTCCTCGTCTTGATCACAACGAGTTTCGCCAGGTCCTGCGATCGCTTTTCAATGATATCAACCTTCGAGAGATGGCCCCCGATAATGCTAAGGTTGGAGCTCTTATCTCTCTTTGCCTCACGGGATGTTGCCATGTGCACTTGCTTCTGGAGGATCTGGGTTTGCTTTTGATATGCCTTGGATGAAGAGAGCACGACCTCTCCTTCGGCCATTTCCTCAAAAATATTCCTTGGATGAAGAGAAGACGATGAGGTACTCTAAGTACCTATAGCAAAGATCTATTTCGCCTCCAGGAGACTCTGTTGCTCTTGCGACCTATAGAACTATGCTCACGGGTCAAGGGCAAATTGCTTCGACCCAGTTAGACGTGGAATGAGTGCGAGACGGAGTGGGTGGTGCTCTCTGGTGAACGACTGGGCTTGGAGAGCCGATCTCCATATCCACTAGGGATCTGGGGGAACGAAGGTGAGCAACATGATCAGATGGGATCAAGGAGTGAAATAGGAGCGGAAGGAAGAGCGAAGCCCATATTAGGTACGTAGAGGAGCTCATCAGAGCTCCACTATGGTGAAGTACGGGTTTGATTAATTACGCTGATATAACTACGAAGAACTCAATCTAATAACTGGAAACTGAATCTAAGACTGAATGCAAGTAAAAGAAAGGATAAGAACACAGCTCTTATACGGGATTGCCCATGGAGCAGGCTGGTCGGAGAACCATTGTGGACCGCCACCTTGTTCTAGCCACGCCTTTTCCACGTGCGAGGGGGCTCTCAGCTGTCACTTCGACCTCGACTCAGTCACAAGAACTTTCGGCGAAGCTCAAAGGGGGATCAAACTCACAAGGAAGGAGGATGCGATTATTTATAAATAAGCATGGAGAAGGGCTTATTAGGTTCGGTTTCTGCTCGAATCGATGAGCGTTTGACTGCGAAAAGGTGCCTGTGTGTTCGAGGATAGATCACAGAAGGTCTTTTATGAAGGAAGTAAGAAGAGAAGATCAATGGATTGGAAGAGGAAATTCGGAGAAGACAGGGTGATTGACGTCTTACACACAAGGCGGCTGGAGACAGAGTAGTTGACCTAAGTCAACAGTAGATGTGCTCTCATTGGGCAAGCACAGCTGCTAGAAGACAAATTAGGCTGAGTTATTCGTATTTTATTAATTTAACATAGTAAATGAATTTATTATTTTTTAGTATAAAATGAAAAATGTTTATTATTTTTATTTAGTACTTTATCATGATTGTTATTTATTTTTTTGGTTTTATTTATCAGTAATTAATTTTTATTAGTGTATTTATAGGTATATTTTCCTATATTTTGTACATTTTTATTTTTATTTTGTATATTTTATTTTATTATTTTATTCCTTTATTTTATATATTTAATACTTATTTTTATGAGTATAAATATATTTTTATTTTATTTTTATGTTGTTATTTTCATACTTAAATAAGTATATATGTGTATTTTATATGTATATTTATAAATATTTTACCTATGTAATATATACATCTTTTTATTTTAATGTATTTTATTGTTTTTTATTTTGGTTTAATTATTTTAATAGAATATTAATAATTTTTACAGTATTATGAAAATGAAAAAGAATAAGGAATTAAATAATATATTTCCCTTTCTTTATATACAAGTATAAAACATAGGTATTCTATCTATGTTACTCATATACTTATTTTATTTTACATTTTCCTTTTGGTTTTGTTTTGGTTTTAATATGCACATGTGTTATGAATAATATTTACAAAATTATAAAAATATAAATGTGTAAAAATCGTAAATAATGAATAAATTGAATATTTTAATCGGTATAATATACAATGAGGGTCAAAAACCAAACTTTCACATAGTAACTCCAAAAAAATGAAATCACCACCATTAAATAGCTTGTGAAGAGCTATAAACAATTACAGGTGTTTTAATATGTTTTGAGTTTTAATTAGAAGATATGGGTCTGCGAAGTTGGGTTTTTGGCTTTCTATTTTGTATATAAAAAGATAACTGTGTATTATTTTTATACAAACTCAATTTTGTATTTTTATTTACATTATTATCTACAACTTTTATGTTCAAAGTTTCTTCATTTGATGAATAAATAATAAAGAATAAAGTACTTGTCAAAACTACTTAAATAATGAATAAAAGAATTGGGTTTTTTTGTCTTCTTGTCCTTTATCTCCCCCTACTTTATTCCTTGTCAACCAACTCAATTCTTGACTTGGTCTCAGGGTTTATGATCAAAAAATATTTTCAATATTTTATTCCTTTTTCTTTTCTTCTCTTTATACTATAATTTTAGCATTAAAAACCTTATTTTATACATAATAAATATAATAAATAATGAATGCTAATATGCACAAATTGATGTCATTTTCATGCATTAGCTAGAGTTTTTAAGGCCAAAATGATAAAATAAAGGTGATTAAGTGGAGATTCGTCAAATATATCACAAGGTGATTTATGTCAGAAAAATCCTAAAGCCTAAAATGTGAGATATAATACTTATAAAAAATTATATATTGAAATACACGAAAAGATTTTTATAGAGTAAATGATGCATGCAAATGCAATCTATTTTGGGCAATTGTGAACTGCAACTAATTCTCGATCCGAGATTTTTTTGCAATTTTCTGAGCAATGGTCAATTTTATATGAATTTTTAAGAACATAATGGATAAAATAGGCAAATTACCATAAGATTAATTATTATCAATTAACCATAGAGCATAAAAAAATAACAAGCAGGCCACAATGTAAAGAATTTGTCATAGAACACAAATGTTATTTATGAATAATTAAATGATGATATAAGACTATTCAAAATACAGATGAAAGTTGAGTTTCTATCTAAAAATTTGGAAAATAAAATAAATAAAAAATATAGGACAAAAATGTAAATATTGGAACCACTTAGGGTGTGCTATGTAAAATCGCCAGGGGTCACCTGCGAAGCATGTGACACTGGTTGGCTGGGTCTCAATTGCAAATTGTTGGAGGCATAGGGCGTCTTCCACAAAAGTTCCCTCAACCATGCACGGCATGTGGGAGGGCCTCGGGTTTCGCATCTTATGGCTCGTGGCGGAGAGGGACGGATCTCCTCAGAGGTTGTCGTTGTTGGACCTTCGGTAGTGGTTTTCGGGGCTACGATACTTAGTACTGGAAGGCAGAGTAGAGTGCCTGGCCCAGACGGTGTCGAAGAGCTAGTGGCGTGGTGAGGCATTGGAATGGAGTGGTGGTTGATGGATCGGGATTGGTGGTTGATAAAGATGGTGAGATGATGGAATTTGTGGACTATCTAAATAATGAATAAGGGAGAAAATGAGGCGGACAAGGGGATAATGAATGAGTAAGAGGTTGTCGATGGGGTGGGTAGAGAAGGTTGCCGGTAAACAAGGAGGTTTACGGCAAATCTTTTTGTGAGCTTGCGGTGGGAGGTCAAAAAGATAGGAAGAAGAATAAGCATATGATTCCCAACCATCGTTGGAGTTACCCTTAGAAGAATAGTACCGGGAGCTATATTGATGGAAAGAAGAGGTAATCGTTGATTCCCAGCCATCGTCGGAGTTATCTTCAAAAAAATAATACTCGAAGGTTGTGGTTCTCCAAACATTCTTATTTTTAAGTTGTTTTCTCAAAATGCTCTCAAGCTTGTTGTCAATCGACACGTCCTCAGATGATGAATACTCTAAAGCACTAGTCTCAGTCTAGTCGTAAGAAATTATTTTGGTAAACCTAATGAAACTAGGAGAGTCGGCTCTCGGGGAATAATAGTGAGGGGCATGAGTTGTCAAATTGGTTTGATATTTGGCTGCTTGTTTAGATAGGGCTTCAGAGCTGGACAACTGAGCTCACTCATAAAAATCTCCTTATCTGGAACTGATAAGTAATCATCATAAGATTCCTTTTTCGATATGTCGAAGGTGACTTTCTTAATCGGTTTTCTAGATCATGAATCATAAAGAGGAAGAGGATATTGATATGGCTTGAGGTGTTTGGGGGAACGCCCTCGATTCCCAGAACACCTCAAGGAATCGGTACTCTTCTTCTTCTCACCAGATTACCGACTAGAGGAAGAAGCAACCGATTTAACATGGATAGGTGATGAATATGAGATTCATCACTCTAAAAGTTGAAAATAGAGCTTTGTTCACGAGCAATTAGTTGCATATCTCAACTTATATTGCATAATTAGCATTCATGCATGTGTAAATAAAATGTGCATTATAGCATGCATATATGCTTTAAATAAGGAGCCAAAAATCACTTGTAAATATTTACCTGTATTTTAGCTAAAATCCCCTATTTGTATCTATTTTATACTAACTCTAAATCCAATAAAATCAACTCTACAATGTATATATTACTAACAATAATAAAGGAAAAATAAAAAAATACTAACTTGTAAAATTGTCCAATAAAACCCAAATCCAAGTTTAAGACTATGAACATTAAATTGTGCATATCTCTCTCATATAATGTCTGATTTAGGTCTACTCACTTTTAAAGTAATATACATTCAAAGACCTTCAAAACACGACAAATTTCATAAAAATCGGATATCGTATGTGAAACTTGGGTTTTGGACCCCAATTGTATATTGTAAATATTGACTAAACTGTCCTCCATTTTTATCTTTTTATTTTTCTTAATATCAAAAATCCAAAAAATTAAAATATGTTGTAAATATTCATTTCATATTTCCTCTAACTTTATTTTGATTTTTCTCTTGTTTAAAAATGACAAAAAAATTGCAAAATATAAAAATACGGTGTTTTATATCTATTAGATACCACCCAAAAATATTATTTTGTACGATGACTTCCTTTGATTTTTGTCATTCATGGAAGTTGTATATATCGTCGAGACGAGCAAGTTTTATGTTGACCACTTTTTGATTTGACCTCTTTTGTTATTTCTTTTTTATGTTTATTTCCATTTAATTTTTGAATTTTCTAGGAGCGACACGTGTCACCCTGTTATTTATTTATTAATTTCGTATTTTACTTTATTTGATTTATTATTTTATTTTAATTAATTAATTATTTATATTTATA
Organism: Ottelia alismoides; assembly: GCA_037367405.1. Classification (NCBI taxonomy): domain Eukaryota; kingdom Viridiplantae; phylum Streptophyta; class Magnoliopsida; order Alismatales; family Hydrocharitaceae; genus Ottelia; species Ottelia alismoides. Next base: position 388,723 of record JAZKJV010011288.1, on the reverse strand, counting down.
TTTATTTGTTTATTTATGTTCCCTTCATTATTTTTTAAGTAGCCTACTTATTTATTTTATTTATTTTTTATATTTTTTCCCTTTTACTTCTTCTTTACTTGTTCCCTACTCCAAGTCTCCACTTCCTCCACCATTCCTCCACTTTCTCCACTTCTTTTCTAACTCCCTTCTCCTCATCTTTATTCTGACCTCATCTCTCATTTTTCCTCATCCGAGTTCTTCCTTAAGAGAGGAGAGAGCGAGCTTCGGCTATCTGTAGGTGATAGCTACAGAGAACTACCGTTAAGCGACAACCTCTGACAAAAGGTGAGATCCAGTGGTCCGGATCACTGTCAGGAGTTTCATTGAAGCTCATCCAGTTTCTCTACTCTAACTCCACCTGTAGTTGATCGAGGTGATAACTCGGATCGAGAGTATCTCCCCACTCTCCAGGCGACTACAATGGTAAATCTTCTATCTTCATATTTTTTTTATTTTATCTAGAAAAACTTTCTTCATTGTACTATTATACACCCACATTCACAATCACCAAATTACATCATCATCACCACTTACATCATTATCGCCACCGTTCATTTCACTTTTTATTTCTGTTTACACAAAAAATAAAAAAATATTACATCAAAAAATTTTAAAAAAGGAAAGGCAGGTTCATCCGTGCTCCGCCCTATGCCGTCAACCGCCAGCCGCCGCAGACTCGAGGAAAGGCAGGTTCATCCGCGCTCCGCCCTATGCCGTCAACCCGCCAGTCACCGTAGACTCGACCGTAAACACAACCACGCCCGTCCACCTCCTGATTGTGATCCATCTCGTACGGCATCCACCTCTGCCTGTTGCGCCACCAGTCGCACCCCGCGATCAGCCCCCTCTAGTGCTGCTCTCGCAGCCACGCAGGAGCCTCCCATCCGACAGCCTCCTACATGCTGAACCCAACGCCCCCCGCACGTGTCCCCACCAACGACGTCGCCTGTGCACCCTTCGCTGGCCGCATAACTACCACGCTGCCCTCCAGCTACGATGCTGCCCGCTGTGCACCGCCATGCTACCTCCCGCCCGCTTGTAGCAGGCGGCTATTAGCCCAACCACACCTCCTGTCCGCTGTCACGTGCCTAGCTGCTTGCACGCGGTGCTCCGACAACTTCTGCACTGCCTCCTTCCGCAACCCACGCGTGGCCCCAACAGTCGTCTGCCATCGCGCGCCTCTTCCCTCGCACGGTGACTATCCTGCGCTCCTGGTTGACCGCCATCTCCTCCCACCCAGACACCCACACGCGTGAAGGATATGGGGAGATCCTTAATCGCATCGTGGAAGCATGAGGATCGCATCGTATGCGATCAGGAGCGACTAGTCGCACTCGTTGCTCGAGGCATCAAAAATTAGAAAATTTTCATGTGACGAAACCACATGATCCAACAACACTTCTCGAATCATTTCGTCTAAACTACAAACAAGTAATAGGATTACCTCTTGAAGCTTGGTTGCGATCGAATTTCTTAACGAAGAGACCTCTTGTCTCAAGCCCGATCCAATGGAGGAGACGCTTGCGAGCGTGTTGATGAAACACGTGCTTCTCGTAATCCATGAGCGAGGCACACCGAAGGAGATGGAGATCCACGAGTAAACAATTGGGCAGCATAACAATGACGCTGCGGCGATGGAGACTCTCTCTAGGGCATCCATGGTGGACGGTCATATGAGAGAGAGAGTGTGGGCATATAGAGAGAAAGAGAGAGAGAGTGCCTTATGTTCTCATTAGTATATGAAGAGCAAGGGTGCCCTTCTATTTATATTATTTTGGGATCCATGGATGTCAATCCATGGGTAACATAAATCCAATGCCTCTCATTGATTTGTGTTTCTTTTAATGGTTATGATATTGTTGTTAAAAAACACAAAAACAATTAATTTATTAAATAAAATATATATTGCATATAATTTGATTTATATCAAATCAATCTACATTAGAGAAATAGGGAAGGAGGCAAGCCTCCTTCCATAAGGAGGGTGGATGGCCACCACATTCCTTATAGGAATTGTGGCCGTCCACTCTTCCTTTATGGAAGGTGGCTCTCCTTTCCAATTACATGAGATTACATTATCTCACGATTCTCTCCAATATTTGCAAAAACTTTTGTTGCAATTATTTCACAAAATATAAATCCAATCTATCTTGTGAACATTACAATCATGCCATTGGAAATTTGTGAATCATATTCACAACCCAAAATAAAATGTGAATTTCATTTTTCAATTAATTGTCCAATGTGAACCCAATTCACATCAACATTTAATTAACAAATGTAAATTACAAATTGCCATCTCTTAAATATCATAAATCACATTTATAATATATATGATTAATATAGATAGTGCTATCCATATTATCCATATCCATGATAATTAAATCACATTTAATCATCTTGGATCGCTATTCTCATGTGCCCAAATAATGTGAATCACATTCACATTATTCACATCTTTAATATTCAAATCACATTTAATTATCTAAGATAACTCTCTTTTTATAAATGAATAAAATTCAAATTATTCATGATAATTAAATCACATTTAATTATACATTTTCTCAATGCTCAGATAAATATATCAATAAAGAAATTATCCTGAACTGTTTCAAGGATAATGTGCTTTCTCCGCGGATACTTGCAGATAAGGACAGGGCGATTGTATTGTTCCACGTACAGTGTCTTGGATATTAAGATAACATCTTAAATCCAGATCTCGGGCCTCCCATAGATGCTTGATTAATCAAGATCGCAAATCTAATCTTCTCATTGCATCTGAATCACATTCAGATCAATGTCCAACATTTAGACCAAGATGAGATTACTTCTCTACTGAGAGGAGTCACTAAAATAGATACTCGTTTCATCACTCCCTAGGAATGTAAGCGTCATGGTTATACAAATCATTTATGATCACATCACCCTCAGGTATTCTTAATACATGTACATCTTGCATAGTGGATGACCCAGAATAATCTTGAATGTATAAGATCAATTTTACACTGTCTACTTTCAAGGATTTATCATTAAGTTTCTCATTCGATCATTGGGGGTTGGCATCGATCATATCTTTCCAAAAACATATATCATACCTAGGTGTTGATCAATATACTTTCCAAAAGTATATATCAAACCTTACAAATTCAGTCAAGCTCCAAAGCTAGACAACCGCGGCCGGAATTTGATTCTTCCCAATATCTCATGAGTGAGCTCATGTCTTTTGGTTCAGGAAATGAACCTGTACGATCCCTTTGAGAGATCGTAATACTCATATGCCCTTGTATGCACACCAGCGCACCGATGTATAAACCGTGATTAGGCCATCAACCTATTGGGTCTGCCAAATGTACATGCTTAGACATATAGTAACTCATCTTTCTCTGGTCAGAGGATGCGTGCCTATATAATGATAGCATACGACATACGACTATGGTTATCTCGATCTCGTTAAGTCAACTCTTGGCCTAACTAATCTGACACCTCTGAATATCTATTCCCATGGAGAGGACCTGCATCAAGAGGTCGGTCAAATCTCAGCCCAGTGAGAAAGGAGTTCCATCTCCTACTCAGGCTGGAGATCCTCTCTTAACAATCATTTGATGGTACTTGATGAGTCCTCAATCTAACTCTTTAGATATTCATCCAAGCACCAGCCTCTATGATTCAATAGTTGAATCAACAACTGTATGATCATTAAGACGGCCATGGTACATAATTTTAATTGTACTAAGGGACCTATTATGCAATTTAGTTATTCTTCATATAGATCGGGGAATGATTCGTAATAACATTTATTGCATAATGGCTCGTCGTGGGCTTGCATGTCCAACAATCTCCCACTTGCCCAAAGGAGCCATTAATAGGCTAATCATTTTAAACCCACACTCCTGTGATAATCATAGGCTGTTTAGAAAATAGATTTAAGCGGATCAGTCACTCTGGTCCCAATAGACTATGCCAAGTCCTTTTACAACACTTGCATATCTCCTAGTGACAGTGTTCACATCCAATGTGAAAGTTGCATCTCATGCAACAAATACTCGACCATGTCAGTCATAGAGTCCTTGGACACTACACCTCAATAATTATTATAACCATTATGTAATTTCTATTATCCTTATTAGAATACCCTTATCCTGGAGATCTCTATCTACTAAGGTATTCATAGTTAAGACCTTTTAGATCTCCATTTATAACGTCTTAATTTCTTGAAGATAAGACTTAAAGATCATTATCTCTAAAGGCTCGCCATCTTTGAAGGTATTGTTTATTACTACAATCAAGTGTATTATCTCCATAGTAGGATTAGTAACAGTTTACTACTCCACTGCATGGTAGACATCTGGCTTTTGTAGACATCTAGCATACTTTCAACTTCTCGTAACTGATGCACAAAGGGAAACCAGTTTTAGCATTCACTTCCTCAACTCTTAGAGGTGATATACCTTTAGATAGGTCAGTACCATATATAGAGGGAAAGAAGCCTTTTTTTGAATTTTCCAGAAAATGGAAATGTCCAAGGTGTACCATTAATGTGACGGACCTAATACCCTCTTCTCTTTGCTTCTGAACAACTTTAGAACTATGATCTAAGAGGTATCCTTGAGATCATATCTCGAGGTATGGAATAACCAGATTATAGAACACTTATTATTATCTTCCTTATATCATTCCAAATGATTAGGGTATTGTCTACATTTAGTACGATGAACACAATGGCACTCCCACTAAGCATCACACGGTTCATCAAGATTCTATCTGAAAGCATAACATTTATAATTTCATTAAATCTTATGTTCCAAATACAAGAAGCTTATTTGAGACCAAAGATGGAATTCCTTTGCTTGCACATCTTGCTTTCCTCAACCATGAAGCCCTGGGGCTACTTCATGTGAATATCCTCAGAGAGGTATTCATAGAGGAATGCAAGATTGACTCACATCTTGAAGATATCATAGTCAAGTTGCGTAGTTATAGTTAGCAATATTCTGATGGGTTCAAGCATGGTCACTGTAGAGCATGTCTCATCGCAAGCGATGTCTTCTCTTCGGTGTGCATCTTATGGCTACGAACCGTGCTTTGAAGCTCGCTACCTTCTCATCAGGTTCCCACTTTCTATTTAAGATCCATTTACACCTTAATGGGTCTTACCCATATAGGTGGATCCTCGAGGGTCAATATACAACATTTGTATATGAAGTCTACTTAGGACTTTATTGCTAACATCCACCTTTCCATGCTATGATCTTCAGAAGCTTCATCACATGAGGTTAGGTCATTGTCAGATTCAACTCACACATGGAATACATCATCAAACTTATTTGAAGAGGTATTTGTGTTTTCATCTTTAATTGTTCTTTTAGTTTCTAATTTTAGGTGCCTTATTATCTTCTCCAGATCAAATGAGTTCCTTCACTTCATTCATCTTGATTCTCAAGAGTCTCATCCACTAAGAATCACATTCTCATAGATGAGATCTTTTAAGAATCTCAAGGTCATAAAGTAGGTATCCAATACCATCCTTTACTTTCCTAATGAAGTAGCACTCTCAGGTGCTAAATTCTAGATTACTTGCATGTAACCTTATTAAGGATATATATTGTAGTCTCTACTACATATATACCTTGGAAACTAAGAGGTAGTTATGCTAAGAGTCATCGTTGATCAAATCATATCACACATGATCCAATTATATCTCTCTACAACTCCATTGAGTTTAGGTTTATTAGGAGGAGTGAGATAGAAATTACATTCATATCTCTATAAGGTATTCCATGAATTCATCTAATAGGTACTGACTACCTAGATTAGATCAAAATTCATTTAATCTTCCTTCAATATTTGGTTCTAAACCAAAATTATGAAATCTTTGAACATTTCAAAGGTTTCTAAATGAAGAGAAGGAAATCTCATATCACAAATAATCATTAATTAGATATCCATAATGTTTTTCTGATATAAATGATTCACATACATCAATATGTATGACATCATGAATACCTTGACATCTTACACCATTCCAAGGAAGGCTGTATTGGAGATTTTTACTTTTGAATACAATATTCACAAGTATGTAAGATTTGAACCTTTAGACAATCTAAAGTTTCGTCTCTTACTAGCCTATTGATCACATCAACAGACAAGTGCAAGGCTTGATGCCAGATCATTGTCAAATGATCTTCATTCTCCTATTGATCTTTTAAGGTTTAATTTCAGTACTAGAAATGTTAATGAATCATTTCATTAATTTTCTAATTTAGTAGAGTCCACAAGATTTTAGATTACTATCTGAAATATCTCCATCATAACTCTTTATGATAGGTCTATTCATATACTCATGTTTATTCCCAACATTTAGAAATAAACAATGAGTATATTCTAATATCTAGGTGATAGAGACATTTTATAAGACTAAGGGCTCTTCCATGAAATTAGGAAGTCTATTTATCCAATAGAGGTTCTTGCAACAATTGCATTAACATCCATGCAGATGACTACTGGATCTTAAGATCAAAATTTCTAGTATTCTAAAACAAAACCAACCAATTGCAAGTGTTATTAGAAGAATGAGATACAATTATTAGACTTTGATCTTATCAAATAAGAAAGTCAATTTCAATGATTAAATGTAGATGTAGATTATTCCGATGCACCATCCGGGTCCTTCTCTAAGTATCCTAGATAGACTAGATAGTCACACTATCAATACATCAGCTTATTGTAGTATTGGCATTCATCCAACTATTTGGATGTCATATGGAAGTCACAGAAGTATAGTCAACTCTTTGACTTTCCTTCCTACTTGGGTCCAACCCATGCTTCCACTGCGCTCCCTTTATATATAAACAACCATTGCTTAATACGAAGGATCTCTTATGTTGAATTCAAAAGATTTCAATATAATAGTATTTCAACATTTATACATGCTTCATTCCATTCATACAATATGAATATTGTGAAGCTTCATGAGTGGCCACAATATAGATAGTAGATTGATGACACTCATTATATCTACATCCATCTAAACTCTTAAAAACATTGGTTCAGGTAGGTACTCAAATATTTTGAGTACAGCATCTCTTATAGAGCCACCATTATGCATGATGCAAAGAACCATGCCATTCATGATTAAATATTGAGAGCACATATGTATGCCAGAATATCTTCTTAGATTTTTATAAGGATTATTTTAAAATTACGATCATGATTGACATGTCACTTCCAAAGTACTTTCAATGAGAGATAAAGATTATAGAGACATACAAACTCAAGGGTTGTAGTCCTATTATCTATTTAATTGTCATTCCTCATTATTATGAGGATGACTCGCACATTGCAACCACATACATTATGTGTCCAACTGCAAGTACATTATCTTGATCATGGATCCAATCCATTATAATTTACTGGTTATCATTGTGTATAGTATTGAGTGGGTTTAATGAAGGATTATCTGAAATAAGAAATTTACATAAATATATGTAAGAAATTTACATAATTATATGTAATTATACATTTTTTACTTTTATTTAGGAATTTTTATATCAAAGTTGTCTTGCCTTGTCAACACTGAAAGTTAATTACCTTAATCACTTTAAATGTAAGAGATATACTTACCATCATATCTCAGTAAGATCTGGGATCTCCTTCCTTTATATTTGTTACATCCCAATAAGATGAGAACCTTTAACTATGATAAAAAGAAGCAGGAACACATTCTGCCTTGTAAGTCCAATTTGCATTTCCCAATTCGGTCTTTAACACCCGGGCCCACCACCCCTAAGGTGATGTTGACCCGTCATTAATTGAACAAACCGTCAACAGGAATAACAACTCACTATGCGCAATCCAATATTGCCCCAATAATATGAGGACCTGATATTGGGGTCACTAAGCATATGTCCTTACTCTTTCGAGAAGCGAAGAGGCTCGATCCAGATGCGCTTGCATACAGGAGCTGTCACTTCAGAAAGGCGTCTCCTACATACAATCCCTGGCGACGGAACCCTCCGCCTTGACTGGAAGACCGTGGATGTCACTTATGTGATCCTCCATATCATATTCAAATTCTAATTAATCATCATGAATCATATTCATTATGATTAATTCATCCAAGTGAAATAACATCTCTATTCATAATAGAGTGTTTTAATTTTAATTGGATTCTGATTAGTCTAATCATATTAAATCATAATCCAATAATATCCAACAAACATTCTTTTATTGTTACTTGAAATATGGTATTATCTCAAATACGTATTATTTCGAATTTAAATATTTAGAAAAATACACCATGATATCTTCTGCATTATCGAGTCCCTACTCGCTGTCATGGCCAGTACCGACAGGATGTGATAGACCACACACGGTGCAACCTGCTACCCCAACACTCCCTGACTAGACACCATGTCAACCTCAGGAAAGGATAATGCCAAATTGATCATTGTATACTTGAGATGATAATCGGTTCTACAACCGAAGTTATACCATATATAATAATAATCAAAACATTTTTTATTAACATTAAAATGAGATTTTCTACATAAATCCAAAATCCTATTCAAGCAACATGTTTGTTGGAAAGGGGATTGTGTAACCAATTGTGATCTAGATCTTATCAAATCAATTATTGGTTAATGCAATGTCATTTAAGGAAATAATTATCATCAAATATTTCAGAAATATTTATCCATAATTATTCCAGAAAAATTAAACCATTTAATTTCACTAATTGATTAAATGACAATCACAAGGTTCTTGATTAGGAAAGTAATTTCCAGCAGTGACCCTCGCTTACTAAAAATACCATATCTTAATCAATTTAAAACAATTAAGCAAAACAAGTTTTTAAAGTTTTCTAATTTGATTTACAACAGAAGCTAAGTGATTTTCATGCATTCCAAAGTGTTTCAAATGCGCAATTAACTCTTCAATTACGTTAAGATTCGCAGTTCCCGAAACTGGATACATGTTCACTAAAATGATCATAACTTGAGCAAACAGATTTGAAATCATGCAAACTCAGATCCCAAAATTTCCTTATTTAGTGAGGAACAAAATCTAAGGTATTTTCGTATTTAAACAATTTAAACAGGGCCGAAATAAGCACTAAACAGTGATGCGAAATGAAATGCGATAAAAAAATTTCGCAAACCCTAACGAACCCAAGTCGTCCTAGGTTTATGGATCATATCCGAAACCTCTGACCTAATGCTATGATACCACTTGAAGGATATGGGGAGATCCTTAAGAGCATCACGGAAGCGTGAGGATCGCATCAGATGCGATCTGGAGTGACTAGTCGCACTAGTTGCTCGAGGCAACGGAAATTAAACAATTTTCATGTGACGAAACCACATGATCCAAGAACACTTGTTGGATCATTTCGTCTAAACCACAAACAAGTAATAGGATTACTGCTAGAAGCGTAGTTGCGATCGAGTCCCTAAACGAAGAGACCTCCTGTCTCAAGTCCGATCCAACGGAGGAGACACTTGCGAGCATGTTGATGAAAAACGTGCTTCCCGCAATCCATGTTGATGATCTAAGCGACGGATCTCCTGATCTCGACACATGAGATCCGACGTCTTCTTCATGAGCGAAGCGCATCGAAGGAGACGGAGATCCACGAGCAAACGATCGGGCCAGCATAACAACGACGTTGTGGCGATGGAGACTCTCTCTAGGGCATCCATGGTGGAAGGCCATATGAGAGAGAGAAGAGAGTGGGAGTGTAGAGAGAAAGAGAGAGAGCCTTGTGTTCTAATTAGTATATGAAGAGCAAGGGGTTCCCTTCTATTTACAATATTTTGGGATCCATGGATCTCAATACATAGGTAACACAAATCCAATGGCTCTCATTGATTTGTGTTTCTTTTAATGGCCATGATCTTGTTGTTAAAAACACAACAACAATTAATTAAATAAAATCAAATATATATTGCATATAAATTGATTTATATCAAATCAATCTTTATTGGAGAATTACGAAAGAAGCAAGCCTCCTTCCATAAGGAGGGTGGACGGCCACCACATTCCTTATAGGAATTGTGGCTGTCCACTCTTCCTTTATGGAAGGTGGCTCTCCTTTCCTTATTACATGAGATTACATTATCTCATGATTCTCTCCATTATTTGCAACAACTTTTGTTGCAAATTATTTCACAAAATAAGTCCAATTTATTTTGGGAACATTGCAATTATGCCATTGGAAATTTGTGAATCATATTCACAACCTAAAATAATATGTGAATTACATTTTTCAATTAATTGTTCAATGTGAATCCAATTCACATCAACATTTAACTAACAAATGTAAATTACAAATTGCTCTCTCTTAAATATCATAAATCACATTTGTAATATATATAACTAATATGGATAGTGTTATCCACATTATCCATATCCATGATAACTAAATAACATTTAATCATCTTGGATCTCTATTCTCATGTGCCCAAATAATGTGAATTCACATTATTTACATCTTTGATAATCAAATCACATTTATTTATCTAAGATAACTCTCTTTTTATAATAGGAATCAAATTCATATTATTCATGATAATTAAATCATATTTACTTATCCATTTTCCCAATGCTCGGATACATATATCAACAAAGAAATTATCCTGAACTCTTTAAAGGATAATGCACTTTTCTCCGAGGATACATGGAGATAAGGACAAGGTGATTGTATTGTTCCACGTATAGTAACTTGGATATTAAGATCAAATCTTAAATCCAGATCTTGGGCCTCCCATAGATGCTTGATTAAATCAAGACCGTAAATCTAATCTTCTCATTCCATCTGAATCACATTGAGATCCATGTCCAACATTTGGACCAAGATCAGATTACTACTCTATTAGGAGGAGTCACTAAAATACAGACCCGTTTCATCACTCCCTAAGCATCATGGTTATGCAATCGTTTATGATCACATCACCTTAAGGTATTCCAAATACATGTACATCCGGCATACTAGAAGACCCAGAATAATCCTGAGGTATAAGATCAATTTTACACTGTCTACTTCAAGGATTTATCATTAAGTTCCTCATTCGATCATTGGCAGTTCGTATCGATCATATATTTTCCAAAATCATATATCATACCTAGGTGTTGATCATATACTTTCCAAAAGTATATATCAAACCTTACAAATTCAGTCAAGCTTCCAAAGCGAGATGACCGCGCACGGAATTTGATTCTTCCCAATATCTCATGAGTGATCTCATGTCTTTCGGTTCAAGAAATTAACCTATATGATCCCTTTGAGAGATCGTATTACTCATATGCCCTTGTATGCACACCAGCACGCTAGTGTATAGACCTTGATAAGGTCAACAACCTATTGGTCTGCCAAATGTACATACTCAGACATATAATAACACATCTGTCACCGGTCAGAGGATGTGTGCCTATATCATGACAGCATACAACATAGGACTTTGGTTATCTCTATCTCGTCAAGTCAACTCCTTGACCTAACTAATCTGACACCTCTGAATCTCTATTCCCATGTAGAGGACCTGCATCAAGATGCCGGTCATATGTCAGCCATGTGAGAAAGGATTACCATCTCCTACTCAGACTGGAGATCCTCTCTTAACAATCATTTGACGGTACTTGATGAGTCCTCAATCTAACTCTTTCAATATTCATCCAAGCACCAATCTCTATGTTCAATAATAAAATCAATGGATGTATGATCATTAAGATGGACATGGTGCATAACCCTAATTGTACTAAGGGACTTATTATCCAAATGAGTTATTCTTCATTTCAAATCAGGGAATGATATTCGTAATAACATTTATAACATAATGGCTCGTCGTGGGCTCGCGTGTCCAATAGCGCGCACCTCCCTCGCCGTGGTCGAAGAACTCTCCAGGTCGGCCGCCATATCCTCCACGTCGTGCGACGCCCCCGCTCCTCTAGCCGTGCATGCTCCGTGCGACCCTGCCGTGAACTTACCCCACCCATGGCCGTCCTCCAGGCCACGCTTCCCGTGCTCTCGCGCCGCCAACGGCCGTAGCCCTAGTCTCCCACGACCCCTCGTGCCCAATTGGGGTGTAGTTATTTGAAGGTCCATTTTCATTTTATTTTTTTATTTTTTTGTTAAAATTGCATTTGCTTCCTTTTATTTGTATTTAATTACAAATGTGTACCTATGATCAGTTCGTGATAAGTTTTTTTAAATTCAGTATTGCAAAAATACCCCTGCATTATTATTCTAATTTGGATATTTATTTCGCATCATTTTTTAATAAAAAAATAACATTTTATTTAGAAATTAATTCTGTACATTTTGGCTATTTATTTCGATTTTTTGAGCATTGGATAATTTATTAAAAATTAGAGTTTGAAATTCAGTGATATTTTACCCATTTATTCTCTAAAATTTGTACATAATTAAATATTACTCTAAATATTGTGCAAAAATCATAATTGATGACTCTAGTTGTGCTTTAAATACTATCCAAATTTTATAAAAAATGGATATGTTTTTGCTTAAAATAAATGGTTGTGTGATTTCTATAATTGATTTTTACTTAAATCCATTATTATCATTTTTGCAAAATTTCAAATTTTCTAGATTCTTCATTAAATAATCTCCTTGGAATAATTTTGCTTCGAGATATTTTGATTTGGAGGATTTATTGAAAATTAAATACTCACTATCACTCTATTTTCATTAGAAATTTCATTAAAAATCATATTTTGTCATAAAATTAAAAAAAATAGTGTATCTTCATTTCCTCGTGTTTAAGTTCCAATAAATGTTACATAATTTTTGCATGTCATCTGCATAAAAAATAACATAAAAACCTAAAAAAATTGGAATTTTCATTGTAGCATTTTAACCTCAAAAATTCCAAAAAAATACATTTTGCATTCATCATTGGATTAGGTTTTTAGGAAAAGTATAACTTGGATAAATTGGATTGATTTCACATTAAAATTAATTTGGCTACTTTACTTAATTTCTTAATAACCCAGTTCATCTTAGGTCATCCATTCGCATTTTTATTTCAAAAAAATCCAGCTTGGAAAATCGTAACCTAATTCCTCTGTCTTTATCCAAAGTTGTTATTTTTCCTCCTTGAGTCGACCTTGGGCTTACCCAGTTTAAAAATACATAAAACACACTTAATTAATTAATTGATTCATCGATTCGTGCTGTCAATTTTCCATCGATCATGATTGCCTGACTACAACAATAACGACACACATTTAAATAAACAAGGGCATCTCAGCAGTCAATCAAATGGTGTCGTTGCTGGGGACCTTCAATAGGTCATTTAGTCCATATCATCTGTGAAGGTCCTGGGGGTAATGTGTTGTCAATCTAGTCTTCATCAGATGAATAATCATGGTAATATTCATCCATGATCAGTGGATGTCTTGCGTATGTGTTCTCAGTTGGCTTGGCATTTGTGCATTCCTATGTCGAATCATTAAACAGGACAAGGTGTTCAGACAAGATCTTGTCCGACTCAGGGTTAGCCTGTGATTGTGTGTCCTCCTTTGGATGACCATATATATGGTAAAATTCCTGCATTAGGTGCTCCTCCTTAATATATGTCACGGTAGTGGTCGAGGTCCAAGCAGCGGGAAGGGTTTTTCTACTGCTTGACGGTTAAGGTTGTTGTTGGCTTCGTGGGTTACCTTAGAATATCGTGTTTACATAAAGACTAGGCGAGTTTGAAGTGCTCCCAATGCGGTAAATTTATTTCCCGAGTCTCGCAATCTATAGTTGCCTTAGCCAATGCTAAGAACGTCGTTTGGAGAATTATTGGAGACTGGGTGAACTCTCCTTGATGCTCACTATCAACGATCGTGAAGTCCACTTTGAATGGCGCACATTGGATTGTAATGATGACTAAAATGGCTCATCTAGACCGTTTAATAGATCGATTATCCAGCTGAACGATCTCTCTTGATTTTCATATTGGTCCTTGTTTGAGCTTCTCAAACATGCAGTTTTTGAGGATATTTATTGGTGAGTCATCATCGATTCTGGCATGGGTGAATGTGATGTCTTTGATTTGACAGTCAAACTTAGGCAACCGCTTCACTCAGTGGCTCTTGGTCTTTCTCCTCATCACCGAGGAGGTAACCATTGACAGTATGTGTCTTTCAATCCTTGTTCTCTTCATGCCCGACTTTTTAGGGATTAATTTACTCACTATAGTTCTTTCAAGGTCGAGGAAGTGTTCTTTTATCCAATGCTTTGCTCAAAGCAGGATCCAATTTCTTCAAATCATCTTGATGAATCTTAGATACATCATGATAAAATACATTTATTATTCTCCTAACTTAGACAATTTAATAACAATCCCAATTAAATCACTAATATTAACTTGTATTATATTGTGAATAATCTATGTATAATTAACCTATAATTTCTAACCCTACTTTATTGTATTTATTTACTAAACCTTTTTCTTTATTTTATATTTTATTAAAAATGCCTAAAAATTAGATTAAATAATGTATGTATTTATTTTTGTTTTAAAAAGAAATTAAAAATACAAAAAAATACAAAACCTTTAAAGCATGATGCTTTTACCCATTGAAAATGCTTGCAAAAATTTACGTTTATACAAATGAGTGCTTTTGACTTTTTGACCAACTTGAAACTTGTATTTCTCATCGAGATCTACAATTTTTATGTTTTGACCTTTTTCTAATTCAATCTCATGTTATTTCTTTTCAATTTTTCTTTTTTTTCTTAATTTTTGATTTTCCGATTGGACCACTTGGCACCTTCTAGGTCGCCCACATGGCCTTGTCCTCTTCTCTTCTCCCGACCTTCTTCTTAGCTATTGGATCATCTCTTCCCTGCCTTCTCCTAACCCTCCTTTCGCACTCCCATCTCAACCATCATATCCGATCGCATATCAGATCTTAGCCCTCCACTTCCGCATCATCCTGAGTTGTTTGATGACATAGATCCAATGCCTCTTCTGCTTCCACGTGGTCCCCTTCTTTGAATCCACCTGGCCGCCCCCTCAGTTGTATGATAATCCTCCATTGCTTCCATCTAGGTCGTTCACTTCTGCTTCATTCACAGCCGCTCGATCAACTCTCATCCCTTTCATCTTCATTGTTCATTCACCTTCTTCCTTTCACTATTGGATCCACCTTCCTGATTCAAATCTCAACCATCCACTTCTTCTTCCATTTCCACCACACGATTTCCTCCCATCCTGCACTCCGGCATCGTCCACATAGCCATCTTCTTCCTGATAATCTGATGAAAACCATCAGTCCATCCTAATCACCCACCTCTGCTCAGATCCTCACTGCTTGATTTGCTCATCTGATCTGATCTCTACCATCGCTCAATGCCTATCTCCCTACCGTTGGATCGAGCGATCGATCGGTCCTAAACCCTTCGTCTACCTTCAATTCTTCCTCCCCCCATCCGTTACGCCTTGCTCCTACGCCCCCCTTCCATTTCTGGCTACTACTCCGATCACCCTCTCGACAACCTAATAGCCACCCCGTGTAGCTCGCACATCCCTCTCCCTCACGTAATACCCAATGTCTCCCTCCAAAACTCCTCACCATCATTCCAACCGTTTTAAAACACACATCGCCACCATTTATAAAGGCCACTACCTCCGTCTATAAATCCATTCCTCCGCATCCATCACTCATCGTCCACCACTTCACGACACTCCCTCCTAGCCGCCTTCCCCTCCTCATGATAGGAGGAGCAGGAATTGGAAGGAGATAATGGCCAGAGCTCTAAGTGTTGACCCTCAGCCACCCTTGACGAGTAACGATGGCTCCACTACTAATGAGCACCAATAAATGGTCGCCCACATCATACGACGACCGGAGTCTCATCCCCGGTTGCTTCATCCAACATTTCTTGAGAGATTGGACACCACCAGCCTCGTCCCTCCATTCGGTTACAACTTATGTAGGTTTGTCATGAAGGCGACGATGACCCTTCTCCAGCGAGGCAAGATCCAAAGGAGCAATCCTCCTTTGTTGGAGAAACATCCTCATGAATTCTTTGTTAAGCTTCTCAACACATCCCGCTGGTGTGGATTGAGAAAAAGACTCAAGAGCTCCATCGAGCTTTTCTACCTCAGCGAATCGCAACATCGTTTTCCCCCTCTTCTATTATTTCCAGATTGCATCTCTTCCTCATTGACAGCGACCCCTCTACCATTCCCTTCACATCTGCAACCTCCGCTTTGATCGCTCGCAACCTCTGTTGCTCTGCCGATCATGCTCAATCGCTTGTACCACCCCTGAGCACCTTCATCGCATCACCATCGTCCGTGTGCTGCTTTGAGCTCCACCTCCAAGCCATCTGCGTCCCTGCGCTCGGTCCCAGCCCACCACGAGCCTCTAGCTCCACCTCATTTCATTTGAACATTGTGCCTACACTGCTACCCTCGGTCGTGTGTCGGTTGAGGCATAACTCCACCATCGCCCTACGTTGTCATCTACGTCACCTCCGCCTGGACATTCAACCATTGTCTGATCATGGGTAAAAGATTTGATCTGATGGCCACGAGACCACCACATCGCCCGCCCCCGAGACTCAGCCCCAGTCTCGAGGCTCAGGAAATCTGAAATATCACTAAGATGCGACGTGGATATTCCGCGAGCCTCGACCCCAGCCTCGAGCCTCGGGTCAAGCGAGCCTCTTCCGAGCATGCCTCACGCCCAAACCTCCAGCACACATGCTTAACACGTGAGTGGGAGGTAATTTTGTAGGTTGCCCCTCCAACTTCCAGAAAATCACAAAAAACCCCGCAAGAACTGACATCAGCGTCACGCCCGTGACACATTGGAAATTTGACGTGTATTCCCTCAAGAGTTTGATTAATTGTAGATATACCCCTGTACAGGTGAAAATTACAAAGGCACCCCTTCGACTTTGCATAATCACATATAAGCCCTCTAGGGACTTAATGGAGAAGAAAATAATTCTTTTTATTATATTTTAGTCCCTAGAACTTCATTTTAGCATATCTTTCTCATACGAACTTAGTATTTTACGCATAATATATTGTTTTGAAGCCTATTTTACGCTCTATCATTTTATATGACTTGTAATTTGATATAAAGACAATCATTATTCATTATTATTCAAGGATCATTTTGATTTATGGAGGCTAAGAATTTTACATATTTGTACCATATTTTCATTGAGAAAATTAATGATTTGTTTTGTAGAGTCGTAATGAAGGAGACTCAATATGCTTAATTCTCTTGTATTCTTGTTGGTATCGTTGGAGGAATTAATTTTTGTAGGGGTTTCCAAGAAGAAAATTAAGGATTAACTTCCCTAACCATTATTGTAATTGAAGATTTATTCGAGGGAATTTTGATCTAATTTACATGGATACAAGTACGAGATTATTTAGTCTTATTGATTATCTATTGATATTGACTGTTTTTTTGAGAAATTAATCATTGTAGGGGCACAATTGGGAAGAAATTAATTTAATCCTCAATATTTTATGTGATTAAACTTGATTTAATTGTGGATTAAAAAAATTTGAAATCACCTTCTTTATTTGAGGATTATTTTTTATCACCTTAAATTGCAGGATTATTCTTAGATTTATTAGGACTCTTACGTGCATATGGATTTAAAGTGATATGTGATTTCACTTTGCAGATATTTATTAACATTATTGGACCTTAAAATCATCATTACAGATCATGTGCTTCACATTTATTCTATATGTTTATTTGCATTGTCATCATTTCATTTTCGCTTTATTTTTGATACAGAAATTAATCGGACATTTAATTAATTATTTAACATTATTTTAAAGAACACAACTAAAAATCACTATTCACTGTGTTCAACTGTGGGAGACATGCCAAGTATAAATTGTTCTACAACGTTCAAAGATTGTGATTTTTGATAGATCGTAAATTGCCTACTATATTACGATAATACGACATTATTATAGAGGCTTTTGTCACCTCCATCAAATGGCATCGTTGTTGGGGACACGACTGATCTTTATTTTTTTATTGAATTGTTTGTATTATTTTTATGTGAATATTTTCAAAATTCTTAGGACTTTTCTTCATGTTATTTTTGCATCATTTCATGATTATTTTTCATGACATTTTTTCTAACTAATTCTTTTGTGGTATGGCCCATGGAAATTGAGGATGCTTGAGACCCACGGAGGCATGGAGTTGGGAGCTCTCGTTGCAAGGAGTTGCAAAAGTGAATTAAGGAGGATTCAAGGAACTGTAGTCAGGTCTTCATTCTTGCATTTTGTTGTAAAAAAATGCATCATATGCATTGTTTGCGGTCCTTGTTTGAGAGCTCGCATGTGTAAAAGAAAAAAAGTAGATCACACAATGATCTACCCCCCCCACACACACATGCCACCATATATTACCGACTCAATCAACCTTCCCTCTATCTGTCTTCCTATACTTAGGTCATTTTTGACCAAAGTAGAGGGGGCCTTCTGATAAAATCTGCTATATCACCTTGTATTTAACCCGAGCTTTGGCTTCATATCACTTGTGCTATGAGGACATAACAAAAATAAGTATAGGAGGTATACCATGTACTATTGTACATATACTTTAGCCATAGGCCGTATGTATATTTTTTTAAACTTTTTGAGCTAGGTTTAAGTTTACTTTTGAAATGATTGTAAAAATCTTGTTGAAAATTGAGGGATTAACTTTTTGTAAATAAGAAATTAACCTTTTTCAAAAACTCCATAAAAATCTAAAAAAATAAAAAATTTTCTTTGGTAGAGTCCCTGACTACTAGTCTTAAAAATTAGTAGCTACTTTTTAGTGAGGGAAGTTTGGTCTGCCTTAGAAAAGTGTGTGGTTTAGAGGATACTGTCTATGGCTTTATCCGCAAGTAACATAGGTAGCCATCTAACGGTCTGTACTTAGACCCATACTCATTGGAAGTAGATGCAATTATTCATTTGAGCTTGGGAAAGTCATTCTCTCTGAAGAATTAAAAAAATTGAAAAATTAAAATGAAAAATATTGGGAAAAATATAAAATCACAAAAATTCACTAACTCTGACAAAAAGATAAAAAACAGAAAAATTCACTAACTCTCGAGTTCGTCTATTCCTGACACATTCAATATCACTTAAGGCTTGAGGATTTAAGGACACTTATTTTCTTAGATCTTGAGAGATTGAGTTAGCCAGCCTTAGTCATCATGGTTTTTAATTAGTAATCCACACTTCCTTAGTTTGAATTATTTGAGCGCTATATTGCACTCTTCATCTCTACCCTCTAATGAATATGATCGGCAAATCACTTTCACAACTGCATGATTGATGATATGAGTTGAGTTATCACTTGAGGAACTAGGACTAGTGATTTGAGTTTAGACATTATTCAATGATACTCGAGGATGGGATAAAGTTAATGAAGGATTCAAGAAATCTTAGTGTCAGCAAAACCCTAGCCAGTATGTGAACAAGTCCGCATGCTATCTTTGATATTTACCTATGTCCAGGGGGTGTTTAAATCTATTTAAAATGTTGATCAGTGTGCACCAACTCTTGGTATAAGCAGTAGAGCTAGCCAAAAGGAAAAGCAAAGAAAGAAATAGTGAAAGAAAATATCTCTCAAACACAAAGAAGGAGCTTCCACCAAAGGAGAGCGCTCCCAACTATTTCAAAGTGTCCACTTGGACCAAATGCTAATAGGACCAAGGAGTCGAGCTAGAACCAAAAGGGGTTCTGCATCATATAGTGACATAAGTCTGGGTGTCGAAGTTATCTTAAATACTCAAAAGAGACAAACCCCTGTGTACTCCCAGAAAAACAAGTTTAGACGACTCTGAATTCTCCTCCTCGTGACAGGATGAGGTAGAATTGGCAGGAGATACATGTGTCGTTAGATGGCACCCCTCCGGTGTCCATCCAACATCTCAGGAAGGGTTGCGTGCCACTTTCAATTTTTATGGTTTCTGGGTTTTTTTTATTTTCTAGTGTTTATTTTAGATTTTATATCTTTTTGATGTGATGTGTAGATGTGGTGCTTTCAAAGCTGTGAAGGGGCTTTGATGTGCTGAGTCAGAGTCATCCCTAAGGGAGTAATATACAGAGGTGTCGTTGTAAGAGTTGCCCCTTGGGTGTACAGAATTTGTGTGTTTCTGAGTGTTCTCTGGGTTTTCAACATGAGATCCAATCATTTCATCTTCCATTTTTATCCATGATCTAGGCAGAAATTCTCTCAAACTTATTATGTCTCTATCTTATTTGGTCATCCTCTAAAAACTTTTCATGATAAATGATGGGCAGAGTATGCTCTATGTGAGTACCATACGGAAATCTTTAGGTCTCATACTCAGCATACCATAACTCAAGCATGCAATTCTAGGTTGAGTAGAATTTATTTGCATAGTCGTCAATGGTCGGATCCTCATAAAATGGAATCATACAAGGTTCATGTGCGTTGATAACATCAATCTAGTCCTTTGTATGTGCAAGCTATCTGAAGGAGTGGTATAGAGTTAGTCAATAGGGATTTGATTATTCTTATCAATCCAGTGTGGATGATCATCAGGTGTAGGCCGCTCCATCCGATTTGGTCTAGAAAACATGTTATTTTTTTAATGTCAAGGCAAGATGTGGATTTGTGAAGTGTTGACCTATAGTAAATTACTCTTCAAAGGGTTCATGAGTTCTGGCGAGAATTCGGGAATAAGATAGGTCTTCCCTTAATGGAAGTTGATCATGTGTAGATATGGGTGGATGAGGTGGGGACTATGAAGAAGTGGAGAATTCGATCGGATGTGTGACTTTATGATCATAATATGAAGGATTGGAATTCATATAGTAGACCGGATTCATCTGTGGACGAGAGTCTTCCGCGAATGTTGGTGGATGTCTTGAGGAAGAGGGTTTAGATGATCGAGGTTTAAATGAGAAGAAATAGTATGGTGGGTATGAAGACCAATCTCTCAATATCTTCAAAAGAGGTTGATGTGATGAAAAAATGATTTATGGTTGAAAACGTACGAGTGTAGAGGATACTCACAAGAGAAACCCTATTTTCTTCAAATCAAGAAGGGAGAGTGATGGCACAAGTATGTGGTTTTTTATATTCGATCTTCCTCCATGAACACAAATGCAAACACAAATCAACCCAATGTTCACTAACTCACACGGTGAAGGTTGCAAGTGTCCGACCAATTATCATGTCAATTTTAATTGGTAATAAAGTCAATCTTGAATCCTTTAAGCGAGTTATTAGGTGGCAGAAGTTTTCTTAAAGGCTGGCCTGAATTTGTACAGCTAGTTGCATCTACTTATAGCTAGTACGTGTGTAAGTACGAAATGTATAACAACTACTTGTGTTACATAAGGATGGTGCCAATCGTGTTGTCCTTTAACCACCCACTCTGCAAAGGGAGACCGTACTTCTCTCATTTAAAAGTAGGTTGTCGTTTTTTAGAATCAATAGTCTGAATCAAGATTCCAGAGTTGGGCTCTATCTTAGTGTGTGTCTCTCACTCTCTTAACAAGATAAATGAATCCAAGGATGATATTATTCTCCAACAATAATTTTTTATTTTATGTTTTAATTAAATTCAACCTTTTTTAGCAGTCCCAATTTTATTTTAGGCGATAACTGAGGAATTAAGTAAGTAGAAATACACGTCTACCATCCAGTCCCAATTTCCTTTAGATATTAAGTGACAATACAAGAGAGACAAATCGAGAAAAGCTGATGCATGCGAGAAACAATGATGTATGCTCAGTTAAATGACTTATACAAATTCCTCACAATCTCCATGTGGGATGCAATACAAGAATTGAAAATTACTCTATATGAGATGCAAGCCGATAAAACTGTACTTAATAGAAAGTTCTATTAGCCGGAAGAAATTGATTTGAATTTTGACTAGGTTAAATGATCAAAAAGTGTGTCTCAATTAAGTGCATTGTGATCCTAGGAACTACGAGCACAAGAAAAATAATCCTTGCAGCTCTAGCATCCGCAAGTGCAGCTCTAACGAACCACTCAAGTCGGTCCCCACCCTCACTAGAGAGTGAAACAGGTCTAACAGACCACATAGAAAGGGTTAAAGTCTTGATTACCTACGCGAGATTACAAATGCAAACCGCTGTAAATGAGCAATTATTACAAATAATTAAAAAATGAAAATGCTGAAAATAAATCCTAGGCTCTACAATCTCACGACTCAATCGATCTTAATTTTATGCGGCTTTTTGGCGGGTTATAGAGACGTATTGGTTTCATTGAAAACCACTCCAAATATGTTGGGTACCTCGCACAAAAATAAGAGAGAAAAATTAAGACACAAAAATAAATAAAAATAAAAGATAGAAAATAAATGTTGAAACATAAATAAATGTTAAAAAAAATGGGAAATTTACAGTGAAGGCATGGGCGTCAAACTGCCCGTGTATGGAAAACCTAACACTAAATTTTCTTGACAAAAAACCAAGGCCATTTGCATTACCAGCAACGGTGCTATCTGATGGATCGCTAATCACCCTATTTAAGTAGTCATTTTTATGCTTTTAAAAATGACGTTCGATGTAGGTGTGTAATCAGAATCAATCAAGAAATATAACCACTGAATTAATTAATCAATTTTAATTTGAGTGGCTTTATGTTTATTTATCCTTGGCAAGCCTCAGGGTTGAACTCGAGGAGGCAAAAGAACAACCTAAGTTACTGTTTATCAAAGTTCGTTCACGATTTTAGAAGCGGATCTTTTTTGTATTTTTAATGCAATTTTTGAATACAAATGCAAATGCGGACCAATTTTAAGGATGAGAAAATTATTGTCAATTAAACGATGTCCAAAAATCACAAAACTTGGCCAAGATGTTAAAAATGATGTAATGAATGGACTATATTTTTTGGAATTTATGAATGCACACAAGGTGAATCTCAATAGTTAAGTATAATAAATATAAAACCAACTTATTTATCGAAAATAAAATTATTTTATATATATAACTAGGTGAACTATCTCATAAAAGTCCTAAACCCTAAAAACGTGAGATTTAACACTTATTAAAAATTAAATATTGAAATATACAAAATGATTTTTACCGAGAAAATGATGCATGCAAATGCAAATCCTTTTTAGGCACAATGAGAACTACAATTAAATTTATGATACCTGATTTTTTTTTGCAATTTTCTTAGCAATGGTCAAATTTATATGAATTGTTAAGCATATAATGATCAAAATATGCAATTTTCCACAAGATTAATTATTATCAAGTAACCACAAAGCATAAAAATATAACAAGCATGCCATAATGTAAAATATTAGTTGTACAACAAAAGTATTATTTTTCAATAATTAAATGATGCTAGATGACTGTTCAAAATACAGATGAAAGCTGAGGTTCTATTTGGATATTTAGAAAATAGAAATAAATAAAAATATAGGACTAAAATGTAAATACCAAAACCCATGTGGGGGTGCTCTACAAAATCACCAGGTTCATGTACAAAGGACGTGACCCTAGTTGGGAGGAGCTCGATTCTGAATTGTTGGAAGGCAAAGTGGGTCTTTCGCAAAAGTTCCCTCCACCCAAGTGCAACATGTGGGAGGGCCTTAGGTTTCGCACCTGTGACTCATGGTGAAGAGGGATGGATTGCCTCGGTGGTTGTCATTGTTGGACCTCTGTTAGGGGTTGTCATTGCTCCGACACATGGTACTGGAAAGTAGAGCGGGTAGCTCGGCCTAGGCAGTGTTGTCGACGTGCAGACCATTAATGAAGAAGGTGAGTCGTTGCTCCTAAAAGGTGCTCCCTCAGTCAAGGAAGGTGAATTCAGTAGCAATGCAGACAAAAGGAGGGTCGGTGTAGAGGCTTGAATGGTTAGTGGAGATGGCAAGGAGATGGCCTGGAGTGGTGGTTGATGGTGCGGGAGAATGTTGAGACAGACCTCTAGTGGCATAGTTATGTGTTGTTAATGGACCCACATAGGCTAGGGAGCCTCCGACAACGAACGATGTTGATGGCAAATGGCGGTGAAGTTCCTGATGTCAGAGAGGCGGAGCCTCGGACGTGGTGGAGCAAGTAGTAGAGGTACAATCGAGGAGAGGTGGAGGATGTGATGAATGGAAGTGGGGTGGTAGTGTATGGGGATTTGAAAGGAGGCAGAGCGAATGAGGAGGCGGAGGAGTAACAGAGGTACCTGGAGGTTGAACCTCAATGGTGGATGTCAGAGCGGAAGCAAGTGCATGGATGAGGTGTGATGCGTCAAGGCCTAGCAGCCTTGGATCACGCCAAAGAGGAGGGCAGAGGTCGACGCTGTCACCACTGAGGGATCATGCTGGAGCACCTACTTGTGTTTAAATGGTGGATGGCGCACAAGACAAGGGCAGCAATGGTTTATAGGATCGGGTGTGATCGGAGAAGAAATGCGTGTTCTGGATTTGATGGTGGTTCGATTGGGAAGACAGTGGCATTGGATTGGTGATGCCTGATGGGATTGGCGGCCGATTGAGACAGTTATGATTTGTGGCGAAATTGGCGGATCAAAATTGAGAAAGTTGGGTGGCGGAGGAAGGAGAAGGATCCTGGACCGTCCAATCGGTCGAGATCGGGCGGCTTATAGCGAGCCACATGGCATTTTTATTTTTTACTTTTTTTATAAATAAACAAAATATAAAAAGGGCTAAAATGGATGACACATAGTAGCTCCAAAAGCTGCCACATGTCACTCCACGAAAATCGAAAAATAAAAAGAAAAGACAAATCGAAAAGAAAAAGCAATTGACCTTGGATTGAAAAATCTTTTTCATGAAAGTTGTTCATCTCGATGAGATCCATAGCTTTCACGAAGAGACCAAAAGTAAAATATGTCAATTGCACAAAGTGATACTTTTTTGTGACACTCTATGTGCAAAGATTACCTTGAATTTTGGGTTTGTAATTTTTCTATCATTTTTAAAAATGATAAAAACTGAGAAAAAATACGATAAAATAAAAGACTAATATTAAGGAAATAAAGGAATAAAGTAAAGGGGACTTATTGCCAAACTCTCAATGAACACTCAAACTCAATTAGTTTCTTTTACTTCAAGCTCATTTTAGGTCTGGTTTTTTGCATATTTTAATAAAATTTAATCAAAGATAATAAATGAAAAATAAATAAAAGAAAAAGAGTAAAATACACACATAAAATAATAGGTCAAAATCAGGTAAAATACACAATGTACAAAAGAGGCCCAACTTTCCCATATTAGCTCCAATTCACTTGAACTTGATCTTATATTGAAGGTAATTGAGCGTACATTAGTTCAAAATTGAGTAGGAACACATCAGACATTGTATGAAGGAGATATCAACATTTTTGTCCTATAGTTCTGAAATTAGGTTTGGGTTTATTTCTCAATTATTTCTGTTCATGATTTTTTTGTATTTTTCCATTATTCTTATTAGTAATATGTACATAATGGAGATGGTTTAAGGTGAATCAGAGTTAGCATGAATTAATTAAAAATCGGGGAAGTTATCTTATTTTACAAGCCAATTGGGTTGGGATTCTTGATTTCTTATTGTATGCATTTATGTATGATAAAATGCGATTGTTATTTACATATGCATGAAAGTTAATATTGTAATACAGGTGATGAAATGCCAATAATTTTGGGGATCTGAGCTTCATTTGTCTCTTTTAGAGTGATGAATCACAGATTCATTGTGATTCATCACCCGCAATAATAGAAACGCCAATACTTTATGAACCTAGTGAAAAATCAATGAAGTACTTAGGTTGGGATTTGAGCTCTATCCTAGGATCACGCCTCACTCAATCTAGAAGGTACCTGAATACAATGCGGGTACTATGAACCCAATACAATGATGTTCGTTATAAGTTCTAATTAATGTAACCGTTATTTAGCAGCTCCCTTTTAAATTTTTTAGTTTTCACTTTTTTGAGTATCTTTCAGATCAAATCTCCTAATGAACTTTCTAATTTCCTTTATCCTAGTTCCAAAAAAAGGGGGAAGAAAACAAAAAAACTGATGCATGGGAAAAAATGAATGTGAATGCAAGAGTTAGGAACACATACCTTGCTCCGGCAGTCTACTTACAAAATGATATGCGCATAAATTTAAACTACTCTATATGATGCAATGATGAAATCGTCCTATCATGAAATTCTATTAGCGTAAAGAATAGTTTATTTGAATAAGTAAAATCGTATGCATACACTAACATATATTATATTAGGGTATTTGGACCTAATGATTTTGGAGCTCAACATAATGGAAACTTAAAACTAAGGATCTGAAGCACACAAAACTAATAAAAAGAATTTAAAGAACTTGAAACACGAGAAAAAATAGAAAAAAATGAGAAAATTAGTGATGAATAAAGATAGAAATTGAGAAAAATCGTGAAAAGTGATGGGCCTCCCCATGTGCACCGGCACTTGGCGCAACATACGGCTAAAAGAATAAGTGTCTGGTCTACAAGACAGAATGATCTTAATAGGTCCCTTCTACTAATACAGAGAAGTATATCCTAAACTAACACTCTTTTAAAAAATTAAAAATGAGCGAAAAAGTAAACTACTCTACTCCTTGGTCTCAAACTCCTCAGTTGCTCTCTCATGCTGATCGGCCAAGAACGAATGGCCTCCGCCAAGATCGGGTGTGTCGGCTCTCCTAATAGAGCCTCCCTCGCTCATTGCACCCTCACAACAAAGATGAAACAAAAGATATGTCAGAACAATTTTTATCAAAATAATAAATGTAATAAAAGAGAGATATAAGAGAAATAAAAATAAACATGTAAAAAAGAAAAGAATCTAACTACCCACGTTGTGCCACCCTAGCAATGGTGCCATTTTGTTGAAGGTGAGAATATGGGTTTTAATTATGAACAATTAATAGAATGTAAATGTGAAGCGTCGTTGCAACCCAAAACTTATCCAAATAAAAATTACTCAAGAATGTGAAATAGATGTGCTCTTTATTTAACAAAGTAAAGCAATTAGAGTCAAACTTAGGAAGGCTACAAATAATAAAGGGCTATTAATTATTGCTAATTAGTGAAGACTTTAAAATTCTTCATTTTTCCAAATTTTATTTCTTTTTTTTGCTTTTTATGGATTTCTATGAATTTATATTTTTTAAATATTTTTTAAATGCTTTATATTTTTATATTTTTCATATTTATGATTTTCACTTTTTAATTGATTTTAATTTTGCAAATTTTATTTATTTTTTATTTTTAAAATAAATTGATCAATATAATATACATAAAAATGAAATAAAAGAGTTTTTAGCATTTTACAATTGGTGAAATAAAATCAAAATAAGAAAAAATGTTTTTATGTTTTATATTTTTTACAAATTTTAGTTATTTTTAAGGTATTTTGTATTTCTTATATATTTTTACTAATTTTAAGTCAGGAACAATTTTCAAGGTAAATCATTCAACAATTTTTGGTATTTTAAAATTGAAAATAAAATCAAACGATTTGAAAACAAATTTTACACAGAAAATTTTTATTAATCTTTAAACCAAGAGCAATTATGTTTTTTTTAAATTTTTCTATAACTATGTGTGATTTTTATAAGACTTTTAGAAATTTTAGTTTTTTTCTATACGTGTTTTTGTTTAGTTTTTTATAGGTGATAAAATACAGTAAATGTAAACTACACTAATTTATTAGAAATTTTTAAAGCATTTTCGAATTTTATATATTTTTAATTATCAAATAGTGAAAACTATACTTTTTTGAATTTTTAATAATAGTAGATGAAATTAATTATCAAAATCAAACATATCTAAGTTAGAACAACTTATCAAGAAGTTAATCTATTTTTTTTGAATTTTTTGAGCAAGGGAATTCTTTAAATCAAGCAACATAAATAATGAATTAAAAACTAGCAAGGCAAGGACCTAAATGCAAATTCTAGCAAATTTCATAGCAATTATTAACAATATAGAAACCTTTAGGGTAATTTTGCAATTATTCCAAAAATACACGTGTTTAGATACATATTCCGCATTGAAAAGGACCTAAATGCCAATTACAGAAACCTTTTATTTATTTACTAAAAAACATAATAACTAAGAATAATTGTTGCAAATTAACCACCAAGCATATGTATATGCACGTGAGCTCAATTAAGCAAGACTTAAATGCTAGTACAATAAACAACAGTAACTTTATTATAATTATTCAAACTCTTATATATAGGCACAATACCTATTTGTAATTATGAAAATTTATAGGAAAAGGAGAAACAATTTCGCCACTAATGCATGTGTTGCACGTGTTGCGTGAACTATTGAGATTGTGTCTTGCATATTTGATCGTGTAGCTCACTTTTGGCTGCGATCGGACAATAAGGATTGAATCTAGTGCTTGTATTCTCGATCGAACGATGTTGAAGCATGGAGGAAGAACACTGATGAATGTCCTCTCCAACAAACATAAATTGACCTAATCGCCTTCTATTAAGCTTTTATCTTAGATGGAAGATGCTCAATTTGTTCCAATTGGATCTCTCATTCTGAATTGATGAGGTGATCCAAGTCTCGTTGATCAGAGACCTGGATGTAGTGGTGATGATGTGGTTGTGGATTTCTGATGGAGATAAGAACTTGCCTCCATGTGATGATCTTGTTACCTACAAGTGTCCGCAAATGCTCGAAAACAAATTCATCGGTCAAAGGTTATTCGACAACAACAAAATAAGTGGAATGAAGTCGATCTCCAATGTAAGCAAAGGAAGGAGATAGAATGTCCAGATCCAATCTGATCTAGAGTAAATCAGATGATAGAAGAAGATGGAGAAGAGGTTTAGATATACGTTGAGATAGTGATTAAATCGGGAAGTCAAATCGATCAAAATGACCTCCGATCTGGAAAATCTAAGATTGGAACTCGACCTACTAATACTTAATCAAAATTAGTAGAAACTACAACGAAATCAAATGGGACATAAATGAAAAGTGTCCTACAATTACCTACGATGAATGACGATGGATTGGAGATGGTTCTTGCCTCGATAGTGATGTTGGAAGCTTTAGCACTCGCGACGAAGCTAAGCTATGCTGATGCACTTCGGATCTTGTCTGATGTCCTTCCTCTCGCACTCCTGATTGCAGGAAGCTCTAGATGTCACCATGAGTTTGCTTCAGGTTCCTCAATCGCGGAGAATTGAGGATCAAATATGGATCATCTTGAAACCTAAGGAGTTGGAGATGTATTTATAAACTGAGCAAGAGATTAATTTCAAACAAAAATGAGTGTGCGAATGGAGGAGGACTTGAGATGGAGTTATTCGGTTGTGGATATGGAATATTAGTGTTAAATGGGTTAAAAAACAGGTGGGATGGGTGTGGATATCAGTTGGAAAAATTGGGAGATGAGGCGGGTTTGTTGCATTTAATTAGGTCAAGAAGAAGCAGGGTCAATTGACCTGGGTAAACAAACCTGGGCTCAGCCAATTAGAAGGGAACTCGATGATGAATCTCCATTTCATCACCTTTATTATTTCACTTTGGCAATAAATCCCTAGCTAAATGCATGTATATAACATTAATTTGTACAAAATAACACTCAATATTTGACACATATATTTTATATAAGTATTGTATTTAATACCAAAATTCAAGAATAAAGGAAGAAAAGAAAAAGAATGAACTGTCAAAGACACTGACTGACCATAGACCCTGAGACCCAATCATCATGATGGCTTGGTCGACAAGGAATAAAGTAGGGTAGATAGGGCAAATAAACTATACAGAAAACCCTAATTTTTATTCATCAATAATTGCATCCTAGCTCTTCTTTTATAACACTTTGCAAGCCTCTCTCTCATCTCTCTCAAGTGTGGTCGTCCACTCCTTGTACCAGAGAGGGTCGTTGTCATGTCACCGATTCGATTGCTCGTGAAGAAGACGTTGGATTTCATGTGATGAAATCAGGAAATCCGTTGCTTAGATCTTCATCTTGGATTGGGAGAAGTCCACGTCTCATCAACCCATTGCAAGCGTCTCCTCCATCGGTCAGGACTTGAGATAGGAAGTCTCTTCCATAAGATACTTCGATCGCAACCATGCTTCAAGAGGTATTCCAATATCTTCTTGGTGTTTCGATGAAATGATTCGAGTAATGTTCTCTAATCATCTGATTTCATCTCATTATTTTTTTTATAGTTCTGATGCCCCGAACAGCTAGTATGACTACGCACTCCTGATAGCATTGGATGTGATCATCACACTTTTATTATGTTCTTAATCCCTTTCCCATAGACTTAAAGTGGTATCAGAGCCAGTTTCAGGGCTTGGATATGATCCAAAGCCATAGATGAACAAGGTTTTGAATTTTGTATCCGTGGGGACTCATTATTTTTGCATGAGATGCAAGTTTTGAATTAGTTTTTCGCTAAAATAAAAATCTATTCTTTGTGCACTGATTGGGCATGTTTATTTATTGTTAAAATATACTTAGAAAGGTAAAATATGTCCCAAAAATAGTAGCCAATTGTTGGCTCCAAAAGTGCATGATTAAAATTTGAAGAGTTCCCACTACGAAATTGTATTTACATGTATTCACGAATCTGTAAGAAATTATTTTTTGTTTATTATTTTTCCATCATGAAACATGAAATAAACACTTTGATTAATTAGATAATCAAACCAGCTAACCACACGAATTTATTTTGTGTAATTCATCCTCTATTTTATCTAGATATTCCATTTTAGTGGAGACGCATCGAATGATGATTGAATCATCAAATGTTCTTTATTTATATGTTTATCATTAAATGAAATCATGAAAATTTGGAATTTTTCATGATAATTTTAAAAATAAATGATTAAACAACAATGGCCATCAAATATATGTTTCATGAAAACACTAGTTTACCTACAATAGGTGTAGGACAACCTTTACATGCAAAACATAGTTGGTTGATATGCTTAGAAATTTAAGATTTCAAGGAGCCTAAGATTTTTGAGTTATTACTATATAGTATAGTGTTGGTCATGAAAGCTGATCGTTAAAACCACAAGTACATTGGTATTATTTTGCATTTTTCTCAATTGGAATGGTGAATGTGTCTAGTCCCGGTATGTTGGCATGGTTTACTAATTAGCGTCTGGTATGTCAAGGAAATGAATCCTTCCAGCATAACTCAAGTGTACTGGTCAGATCCATTTTTGAGGAAAGAATAATATAAGTAAGTCATGTTATACTCCAACTATTATAATACAAAATAATACGTACTTGTGAGGGTGTGTACAATGTAGTAATATCAAACCCTAAATGTCTGTTGGTTGATTGAATTAGATAAATAATTATTTATATGAGTGAATTAATTAGATCCATTTAAAATAAACATTATATTATGAATAGAGATGCCACTCCCTCGGAATAATTAATTATGTGAGTATGATTCATAATAATTAATTAAAAAAATATAAATGTGATATGGAGGATCATATAAATGACATCTATGGTCTTCCGTCAAGGCTAAGGGTTCTGTCGCCATGGATTGTATGTAGGAGACGCCTGTCTGAAGTGACAGCTTTTGCATACAAGCACACATGGATCGGTATCTTTGCTTCTCGAAAGAGTAAGGTCGCATGCATAGTGACCCCAATATCAGTTCTTCATATTATTGGCGTGATATTGGATTGTGCATAGCGAGTTCTATTATTGTTGACGGTTGATTCAATTAACAATAGGTCAACATTGCCTTAGGGGTGGTGAGCTCGAGTGTTAAAGACTGAATTGGGAAATGCAAGTAGGACTTACAAGGTGGAATGAGCTTCCGCTTCTTTTTATATGAGTTATAGTTTATAATATTATTGGGTTGTAACAAAGGTAAGAAAGGAGATCCCAGATCTTTCTAGAGATATAATGGTAAGTATGTCTCTTGCTTTTAAAGTTATTAAGGGAATGAACTTTTAGAGTTGAAAAGGGCAGAAAACTTTGATATAAAATTCTTAATCAGAGTAAAAGTATGCATTTATGCAGATATTTCTTATTTCAGATGACCTACATTATACCCACTCAAAACTATACTCAATAATAGCAAGTAAAGAATCATGGATTAGATTCATGATCAAGATGTAGTACTTGCAATTGGACTCATAATGTATGTGGTTGTAATGTGGAAGTTTCCTCATGATTACGAGGACTGAAAATTAAATAGACAATAGGACAACAACCCATGGATTATGTGTCTCTAATATCTTATTCTCTCATCGAATGTGCTTTGGAAGTAACATGTAAGTGATGATCGTAATTGTCAAGATATTTCTAAAAAATCAAACAAGATGTTCTGGCAAGCGTATGTGCTCTCAATATTTAATAATGAATGACATAGTTCGTTGCATTATGCAGAATGGTGGCTCGATAAGAGATGATGTACAAAATGTTTGAGTACCTACCTGAACTTAAGTTTTGTTTTTGAGTTAAGATGAGTGCACATATGATGAATGTTCGCATTCTTCTATCTCTACTAAATTTTATCATGACGCATCATATTATTCATATTGTATTAATAATATAAAGTAAGTATAAATTTTGAAATACACATAAATATTGAAGTCCTTTGAGGACACGTTCAATTTAAGAGATCATTTATCTTAGGAAACAATTGTTTAAGTGTTAAGGGAGCACATTGGAAGAAAGGGTATGTCACACGTAAGGAGAGTAAAAGAGCTGACTGTACTTCTATGACTTCCATACATATAACATCCACATAGTTGGATGAATGCCAATATTGAAACAAAATGATGTATTGATAGTATGATTATCTATACAATCTAAAATCCTTAGATAAGGGCCCATGCAGTGCATTCGAATAATCTAGATCTACATATAACGTCGAAATCGACTTACTTATTAGATAAGATCAAAGCCTGATAATTGTATCTCATTCCTCTACTATCACTTGCAATTGGTTCCATGTGTTTTAAAAATTAGAAAATTAGAAATTAAGGTTTAATAGTCATCCATGTGGAAGTTGATGCAATTGTTGCAACAATCTCCATTGTATAGATGTACTTCATATCTTCAGTGGGAAAGCCAATAGTCTTATAGAATGTCTCTTTCACCTAGATATTAGATTACATTCATTGTTTATTTCTGAGTTTGTTGGAAGTAAACATACATTCTGGAATAGGCCTATCATAAAGAGTTATGATGAATATATTTCAGATAGTAATCTAATATCTAGAGGACTCTACTAAATTAGAATATTTATGAATGGTTAATAACATTTCTAATACTGGAAATTTAAAGCCTAAAATATCAACATGAGGATGAAGATCATTTAACAATGATCTGACATCAAGCCTTGGACATATGTTTAATGATAAGATTATTAAACTGCTAAGAAATTGAACTTTAGATTGTCTTAAAGTTCAAAAACTCACATACTCGTGAATACTATATTCGAAGTAAAAATGTCTGACGCACCCTTATATGGGAATGGTGTAAGATGCATAGGTATTTAGGATATCATACATATTGATGTTTGCAGAACATCTATATCATAATAAATATTAATGATATGTGATATCTATTGATGATTATTTCTGATATGAGATTTCTTCCTTTCACATTAGAAACCTTTGAAGTGTTTAAAGATTTCACAATTTTGGTTGAGAATTGAAGTTAGAAGGAAGATGAAAATGAATTTGATCTAACCAAGGAAGCAAGTACCTATTAGATGAATTCAAGGAATGCATTGTGGAGAAAGGAATATCATTCCTATCTCACTCCTAATACACCTCAACGCAATAAAGTTATAGGGAGATGCAATTGGATCATATGTGACATGATTTGATCATTGATGACTCTTACCATAATTAACTCTTAGTTTCTTGGTATATGTAGTAGAGACTACAATATATATCCTTATTAAGATTCCATGCAAATATGAACCCCAAAACCCCAATGGTCTATGGTTTGGAACCTAGCCCATTGTTGGACACTTGAGTATTTAGGGATGTTGGGTCCATAACCATATCATGGATGCAAGAATGCTGAAATCTAGCACTAGAGAGTGCTACTTCATTAGGAATATAAAGGATGGTATTGGATACCTACTTTATGACCTTGAGATTCTTAAATGATTTCATCTTTAAGAACATGGTTCTAGGAGGATGACTTTCTTAAGAATCAAGATAAGAACGAAGTAAAGGGCTCATTGAATCCTAAGAGAATAATGAGGCTTCTAGAATCAGAAACTAAAAGGGACAATTAAAGATGAAACACTCATACCTTTTCAAATTAGTTTGAGGGTGGTAAGGCCGCTTAGAATGTATGGATTCCATGTGTAAGAGAAAACTAACAATGATCGAACTTCATATGATGAAGCTTCTGTTGATCATGACATGGAAAGATGGATGTTATAAATAAAGTATAAAGTAGACTTCATACACAAGTGTTATGTATAGACCTCGAGGATCCACCTATAGGAGTCAAACCCATCAGGTCTAAATGGATCTTCATGAGAAAGAGGGAAGATGATGAGAAGACAGAGACCTTCAAAGCAAGGCATGTCGCCAAGAGCGGCACACAAAAGAAAACATCGATTGCGATGAGACTTTCTTTCTAGTGACCATGTTTAAACTGATCAGAATATTGCTAACTATAGCTATACAACTTGACTTTGATATCTATAATATGGAAGTAAAGATTGCATTGCTCAATGAATACCTCAACAAGGATATTCATATGAAGTAGCCTCATGTCTTCATTGTTGAAGAATGCAAGATGTGCAAGCTAAGAAACCCCATCTATGGACTCAAATAAAGCTTCTTAAAGTTGGAACATCATATTTGATGAAATTATAAAGGTTGTGATTTCAGATAAAATCTTTATGAACTGTGTGAAGCTTAGTGGGAGTGTCATGTGTTCATTGTGCTAAATGTAGATAAAAAAGTCCTAATAATTTGGAATGATATAAGGATGATAATAAGAGTTTTCTAATCCGATTGTTCCATATCTTAAGATGAATGATCTCAAGGATACCTCTTAGATCTTAGTTCTGAAGTTGTTCAGAAGAAAGAGAAGAGAGCATTGGGATTGTCACATTAGTGGTACATCTTGGACATATTCTGTTTTGGAAAATCCAAGGAAGGCTTATTTCCCTTAAGATATGGTACTGACCTATATGGAGGGATAACATCTCAAGGTGTTTGATGATGTGAATACCAAAACTACATGCACTATTACATTAGCCATGGGAGACTCGACGTATGCTATATGTGTACAAAAGGCAACATGTCTGCGATCCAATGGTAGTGATAAAATGTTACCATTCCTACTACGGAGATAAAACACGAAATTCCAGAAATAACAATATCTTCAAAATAGGACAAGACTTCAGACATAGTGATCACAATGTCTTATCTTTAAGAACTTAAGACTTTATATATCGTGATCTACAAGTTCTTACCTACTGATGAATCTCCATTTCATCACCTTTATTATATAATTTTGGCCTCAAAACCCCTAGCTCATGCATGTAAATACCATTAATTTGCATGAATTAACATCCATCATTTGTTGTACAAATTTTGAATAAAATATTAGTTCTAATGCAAAAATTATAAAAAAAGAAAATGAAATAAAAGAAAAATAATAAAATTCCAAAGGTATTTTATGACCCTAAACCTTGAGACCTACGCATCTCGATGATTAGCTCTACAAGGAATAAAGTAGGAGGAGATAAGGGCCAGAAATACAATAAAATCACATTTATTTATTCATTATTTATCATTTTTTAGACTTATTTTATTTTCTACTTTTTATACTTCAATTATAGAATCTTTGTACATGAAAGTTATAGATAATAACAAATAGAAAAATACAAAATTAATTTCATACATAAATAATTTACAGTATACTTTTTACACTCTAAATAAGATTCTAAAATCCCAACTTCCCATATCCATATGCCTCAAATAAAAACTCAAAATGTATCAAAATCACCTTTAATTGTATTTAACTATTAATAAACTATTTAATGAATGTAGTTTCATATTTCTTGAGTTAAGGTGTGAAAGTTAGGTTTTGGACCCCTATTGTACAATATAACCAAGTAAAATATTCATCTTATTATTTTTTATTATTTTTATAAATTTATAATTTTATATTTTTTTAAATAATATTTATAACTTATGAACATTTTAAAACCAAAATAAAACCACAAAAAGAGCACAAAATAAAATAAGTCCATATAAATATATAGGTAAAATATCTATGCTAATACCTGTAAATAAATAAAAGTGAAATTCATTCTTTCATTATTTATTCTATTATATGTTTATAATAATTTAAATATTATTTATATCTTATTAAAAATATAATGATAAAATACAACCAAAGAAACTACACCAAAATAAAATAATGTACAAAATATATAGATGAATATACAATAACTATCCCTATACAATTTATATCCCTATTTTTTAAGTACACAAATAATATCAGAAAAATATAATAAAAATATATTTTTACACTTAAAAAATTTTTGTAAATATATGTAATAAGAGAATAAAATAATAAAATCAATAGTACAAAATAAAAATAAAATATGCAGAACATAGATGAGTATACCTATAAATGCATCCCAAAAAATTAACATGTAATAAATAACACCAAATATAAATAAAAATCATATTAATAAACTATATAAAATAATAAAAAAAATTATAATATAAAATTAATACAATCATTTTTTATTTTTAATTAATTATTTTCGAAGAACCTTAGCTTTTTTGTCTCGTAGTGTCTATGGTGGACCAATCAGGAAGATGGGATTGTTGACCTCGGCCAACAACCCCCTCTCTCTTCTTCGAGTCATTGGAATGTCAAACTCCTAATTTTCTCATAATTTTCTGCTAGCGATCATGATTCTCTAACGAGGCGTGATGCACGATTCATGGAGACTAAACATCCTTAATTCACGCCTTGGCCAAGGATCTAATCATATCTTATCGATCCGATCACATAACCTTGATCAAGAAGCCCTCGTTATCTTGTTTATAAATATGCACCTCCATTCTTTCTTCGCTTATTGTTCCTTCTCCGAGCCTGGAATCCAAAATAGTGCATGCGAGCGTACTCCTGCTGACAGCAAGAGCATCCCCGAGCTTTAGACGAGCTGCTTGGGCGAGGCGGAGTGATCCACGGTGGCCCTCTGGCCACCTTTACTCCATGAGGAAACCTCAGGTACGAGCTACATTTTTTATTAGTAGTTAGTTGTAGCTTGTAGGTTTCCATTTACGTCTTTTATTTCGATCTTTAATCGCTCCAGTAGGATAGATTAGGATAATTCGCTCGCCTGAGCTCTAGATCTCCAACCATGTTCTTACTGTGAAACACAAGATCTTCGCACCTCCTTTCCGCCCCATCATCGTTCCCTTTTGTTTCTCCGCGACTTCCAACTCTCCAGTCAATTAGATCACATCCGTGATCTGGAAACCTATGCTCCTCCTCCCCCGTACACTAGAGCATCACCATCCCATACATCTAGAGTGCTTCCCAGCATTAAAACCGATCGAGGCATCCCCCCGAGCCATTGAACATTTTTGTGCAGGTGTCAAGGCGAAAGGACTCCTTCTGGAGCTCAATTGCACCTGGATGAGGGTCCCCATGTGCTTGTTCCTCCTCGATGTGCCAGGACCCCATCGCTAGGTCCTCGATCTCTTGGAGGACCTCGATCGATGCAGACGAGACCCCTAGAGGTGTAGAGCCAAAGAAATCCATCAGACGTCACCGGTGGAAGGAGGAATCGTGGCGCGAAGTTTGGGAAAGGCCAACTTCTTCCATGTTCTTCACGTGAAGCAGTTACTGTTTGATGAAGGGGGCAACCCCAGTTCTATTCTCAACTATCTATGCCTCGCTCCCTTCGGCCGTTGATGAAGAGCCAAGATCAGATCCTGAGCATCCATCGACGAAGGCATATTTCAAGACGGCAACACACCATGTGTCTAAGTGAAGCTCATCCAGTCATCCGTCTCCCGCGTATTGGGGATAATTTACACATCTCACCTTATCATTTTTTGTATTTAAATATTAATTATGTAAATAAAATGTCGTGTAGATAAATGTGTACTTTTTGTATGATGCCCTTGTATTTATTGAGTATAGCTTTTGGGTTCAGTCCACGTCACGTCACGTGTCGTCCCATGTGAGGGGCAAAATTGCAGGAGTACCCTCGTGAGTTTATGTATTTAATTTTAATCAATTAGATTTTAATATACTTTATGTATTTCTGGGAAAATTTCTTGAATGCCCCTGATCTCTTTTTTATCTGCAACTATACCCCTCCTAGATTATGTATTTTGGTGCTTGAATTTCATTTATTAGAAATGGCACCCATGCTCTAAAAGTTGTGCACAAATAGGGTTATATGTCTGCTAGCATGTGCTTTCATATACCATTTTTATTTTAGCATTTTGGCATTCTAACAATTTACTAAAAATGAAATGAGAATGTTTTCGCCCTTTTTTTTATTACAAAATACAAAAAATAGAAAAACTTTTTGAAAAATCCCAAAATATCTATATGTTGTTTATTTTATCATGTTTTAATCCATATCAAAAGTTGTTAAAAATTGAAAAAGAAAAAGAATAAAAAATAAAAAGCCTCTAAATCTAATAAAAGAATGTTAAAAATCATTTAAAAATTAAAAAATATGCTTTTCTACTTCTGAATTTTATTTGTACTGTTACATATCTACAAAATTTGATTTGAAGAATACCGGATGTGTCTTGATATTTTTAATCTTCATTTCAATCTCTGTCTATTATTTCAACCCTGATCTGGGATCTTTTTTATTTTAAAAATGCATAAAAAATAGCAAAAATTCCAGAAAATGACAAAAATAATAGAAAATATGAAAAACTCAAAAACAAAATAATTTTGGTATTTTATTTATTTTCGCTAGCATTTACAATTAAATTAATCTATATGCCATATATATCCTTTTAGAATCTATTATCTACTAAAACCAGATAAATAAATATATATAAAGATAACATACACACACACATATATATATATATATATATAGGATTTCTTTCAATTAGGACTTGGTCCTTCCATCCCTAAGGAAGGCCAACCTCTTTTTTGTATAAAATAGGATTACTTTAGTAGAATACATATATAGTTTTGTATTATAATGTGAAGTTTTAATATTTGTATTATAAGACGCAGTTTTGTATGCGGCTTTGTATTTATAACGTGCACCTATAATACAAACTGTATACGTATTCTACTAAAGTGTTCGTGATTTATACAAAAAAGGGCCGGCCTTCCTAAACTCAGGAAGGACTGCGTCCTATTTGAAAGGGCCCCTATATATATATATATATATATATATGAATTGAAAATCCCAAAATAAACACAAATTAAAAACCCACAAAAAATGTGCATATATATACATATATGTATAAAGTACATGTTTGTACATAATATACTTAGATTAGCAATAATCGTAGGCTACCATTCTTTCTCTCTGTGTTTCGACCTCTACATGCTTACTTATTCTACTTTTAATTTTGTAGATAAAAATAAATTTTAACTCACTTTTTACTATTTAGTACTTGATATATGTCTTGGGTTAATTGTTGATTGATTGAGGTTTCTTGTGGGTCGCCACAACGATTGTGTCTCTTCCTTTCGTGAGACATACTTGACAAGCGATAAATCTCGGTCACCAAATGACGTTGTTGAGGGGGAGAAATGTGTGTAGCATATATTGTAGATTATTTTGTACATTCAATTGTTTATTCATTGATTTATTGATATAATTAGTTTATTCACTTCTTTTTGTATATAATTCACTTTGATGACATGGATTAGATTATCTGTGCTAGCATATATCTCTTTGTGACTTTGTTGCGAGGGCCCGCCATGTAAGGATGGCTTCTTAGAAATCGATGCAACCGAGCTTGGTGGAGACTTGTATTCACCTTCTGACCAGTTAGAGAGGTGACAAATGGAGCAAGGAGAAAATATTTAACATATAATTTAAATAAATTTATATTGGTGAGAGAGAGACATTCTTTTATAATTTGTAAAAATTCAGACTTGGACACTGCTCTCCACAACAAGGTCCAGTGCCCAAGCGTTTTTCACTTTGGGGCCTCGTCATTGTTTTCTATGTTCTACCGCCTTCTTTTATTTTGTTTCCCGCTAATTTGAGTTTTTCGCCTTCTTTCTATTTGTTTTGTGTTCATGGAGCCCTTAGACTTAGGTTGTTTGTCTTGGGATTTTGATCCGAACCCCTAATAAGAACGCATGTACTTATAGTCTCTTACATTAGGATCTAGTCAAAACAAATAATTATTAGTTATTTGGACTTGAGACCGCGTGCCGAGAGAGGTCGTATACAGCGCCTGCAGGACCCATTGTAGCGGACACCGATCGATATCGAAGACCCGTCCTTGGTCTCATTTCTGAATAATGAACATATAGTTCTTCACGATTAATAGAAACTACTATTTAGAGCGATCTTGTCGATTGCACTCCGCCATATAGATAGGTTTAAAAATTCCATTTTGCATACCGCATGGAGAGAACTGGGAAGCAATGTAAGTCCTCTAACTCAGCATGTATCATTGGATTCAATGGTGAGATTTCCATCATCGAAATGACCTGCACAGTTTTTTCTCTATCTCCCTTTGATTTTGAGCACCTATTACTTAATTGAAAATATAAAAAAATGTTAGGCGCGTCTATGCAAAAAAGATCCAAAAAAAGTGAAAACCTAAAAATAAAAACAAGGGGACTATTAAATAAACTTTGACCTTAATTAAAATCTGTAATATATCATTTTCATGGGTTCATAAAGCCGTCATTGTATTCAAGTACCTTTGGAGGGGACCAAAACCTCTCCCATGATTGAGGCACAACCCGCTAAAGATTAAAGCAAAAAACCCAGTCTGTAATTACCTTGTCTATCGCTTAGATTTCCAAAGTAATGACACTTTTATCGTATGTGATCGAGTAGGGCGTTGTCAATGATGATGTTCCCACCTTGTGTGGAACATCGACAGGTCCTAAGTACTTAGCTTAGGCCACGTCCTCACGGATGCATCTATCTCATCGATTTGCATCCTAGTAGGTCCTTACACGCTCACAGGTGATTCTGTTGCGAGCAAGGACCGAATTAGTGGTTTCACCTATCGGCTTCCTCTCTCTATTTCTTTGGCTGAGTAGGGATACAAGAAGGGTTACAAGGACTTCAAGAAGTGCAGACTACATGTTACAAACAAGGAAGACAAGTATGAGATACTTTTCTAGCAATACTATTTCTCCAATAGGGTTAGCGTGCTATGGACTTGTTAAAAAATATGCCTGCAATAACAACACTATAAATAAAAAGATAATAAATAGTTGATCCTTCACGGCTTTACATACCGTGAGTTGGTGAACCCAATTTTGTATTGTTTTTCTATGGATCTAGATTAAGGTTCAAAGATAAAGTCTTGCGCAGTTGCGTACTTTTTGTCATGTGTGTCCTCCTCTTTGACCCTTGTTCAGTTCAAGCTTTTCTACTATTTTACACTCCTTTTTATTCCTCGTTGGCCATTGTATCTTTCCTCCTGTACCGATCTTCTTTTTTGCTCCACGATGGTGATACATGGATGGTTTAGTCGGGACTCTATCGATGCCCACGTCAATTCCATATACTCAACGTCGTCAATAATTCGAGGTGATTCCCGAGAACCCGGTCCAAACCTTGCGGGTTGATCTCCAGACTCCTCATCTTCTTTCCATCTTCTTTCACCACCAGTAAACCGGTACCACTTGTTCCCACATCCATAGTTGTGAATGGAAGTCGATTTTAGTCTACATATTTTTATCAATTCACAACAATCTGGGATATTCCCTAATCTCATATTCATCTTGGTAGTAG
The DNA here is from genome assembly GCA_037367405.1 of Ottelia alismoides. Lineage (NCBI taxonomy): Eukaryota > Viridiplantae > Streptophyta > Magnoliopsida > Alismatales > Hydrocharitaceae > Ottelia > Ottelia alismoides. The sequence continues at coordinate 346,788 of JAZKJV010011288.1, read as the reverse complement.
GGATTAAAATTCAAGTGGCCTCATTGGGATCACATTTCATATAGAAGCCATCACTAGTCCTGGATCCCAATACAGAATTCATCTCTTCAGTTTCATACCCAGTGATGGCACCTCGAGGATAAGGGAAATGACAACAACCTCCACTGATGGAGTCGAGTCAGGGACCTAACCAGAACCAAGTCAACGCTTAGTTGTTGGCTTTTATACAGATCACACAACAACTGACAAAACATGCTCTCATCCAGAACACATTTAAGGACATGCTGAATGTTCTCAGGAACAGACCAACAGGAGGAGGAGGAGGAGATAGAATTCGTGATGACCATGATGATGAAGAACCTAAACCAGGGAGGTAGAAACCAACACTAAAGGAGACATACAATCTTGGAGACAGCCAGATGACCGAGTGGATCCTCATACCACTTGTACATGCATACTTCGAGCTCAAGCCCTTGTTTCTTGCTCTTCTACCATAATTTCATGGGAACACCATGAGGAGTTGTACATTCACCTACAACAATTCTCATGCATCTAACTAATGACCAACTACCCCAATGTTCCATTGGATGTGGGGAAGATGATGGTGTTCCCCTTAAGCTTGCAAGACAAGGCCCTTTACTAGGTCAATCATTTGGGAAGGTTGTGAAGACTTGGGAGGAACTTAAATCTGTGTTCCTTCACAAATTCTACCCTCTTGGCCAGCTCAACTAGATGCAAGCCAGGATTAGCAACTTCACCCAGGCCACCCACGAAACTATCCATGAAGCTTGGGAGCAATTCACAAACCTGCAGGATAAGTTCCCCCATCATAAGATACCGAAGACCAGCCTGGTCCAGTACTTTTTCGGGGGCCTGAATGTCGAGAGTCAAAGGCTAGTAGATGTTGCATGCATATGTTTTTACTTCAAAAAGGATGAAGATGTCATATGGCAAATTTTCGAAGAAATGGCAGAATGAGAGGTCACCCTCTCTTCTTCACATGCATATCGAAGATGGCCATAGGTTCTCCAAAAGATTGTGTACATAGCAGCAACTCGAGAGGCATAGAAAGATGAGAGCTCTAATCTTAGTATCATTGCATGCTATCATTAAGAGGTTGGCATTATTGACAAGCGATCACTGCATCTTGAAAAGCTCGTTGTCTGGACAAGTTGGACCAAATCACCAAGCAATTGGAGCTGCTGGTGAGCACCATTAGCACTGTTCAGTCAGCGATACCATCTTTAGAGACTCTTGTTGAGAAGAAAGATGAGCCATCACTGCCACATCAGCCTCAGTTGAGTCAGCAGCAACAAGCCATTTAGCACATATACTACGTGCATGCACCCGAGCAGGGCCCGCCACAGTAGTAGATGGTGGTTTACCAGCAAGACTTCCTTCCCCCTTTGGATCCAGTGTTTTCACCTCCACCACTGATTTAGGAAGTCAACGGTGTATTGACCAATTATGTGTACTTGATCCGTCCTACATGGCAACACCAAGGTCAACCACAATCCAATCGGCCTTACCACCAACCTTTAGGTGGTTGTTTTGGACATTCCTTCCAACCTCAGCCTCAGTTCCAGAATCACCAGTCTCCATAGTATCAAGGTAACTGGAGACAATCCTTTCAGTCCCAGCTACAGTACCTCCATCAGCAATCGTATCATCAATACGCAGCTGGTCAGTAGCAATAGACCCCTCCTCCGTATAAACAATATTATCTTCCTCCTCCGCAACAACACCATCAGTTGTCCCAGCCTCAGCCCCCTAAAAGTCAGCAACAATTTGGTCTGCACGCTGAAACTTCTGAGGCTACTCTTGTGAACCAGACCCTTGACTGTTTGGCCCAACTTGTGAAGGGTCTAGTAGAAATGACGAAGAAACTTGACTACTTAATCGCCACCAAAACTCTCATTCCGGTGCATGTCGAAGCAAACCTTAGTAATTTTAAAAGAAAAGAGCAAGTAGAATGTGAGGTCATGTTTGTGCCAATCAAGTAAGATAGCCATGATTTTGTTTTATCTAACGTTGTTACTCTCAGGAGCTGTAGGACATTACCTCCATCTGCCACAAACCAAGTGAAGAATAAAGCTTTGATAGGTGAATCACCATCTTATGCATCAGTCGCACCAGCTATTGGATCGGGTGGAGAAGTGAAGGAGGAAGATCCATGCCAGCGTCCATCCATCTCCACTGTAACCAACAAAAACTACAAAAAATCAGAAAATTCAAAAAGACCAAAAATATGTTCACAGTCAATGTGAAATCACGCTAGTCAAGGAGGATCCGCCCGCTACAACCGATCCTACACCTACCAACAGAGCAAAGACAACACCTTTTGTTTGTCCACTAGTAGCAGAATTGTTAAATCCTGCTTGTACACCTTTTTTGATCCGGATGTATAGAATTTTGTGGAGAAGAATCTTTGTGTAAATAAGAACACTGCCTTTGTTTTGAATAACATAAATATTCCTTTTCTCAGTGCATAGGAAAAATATAAAAAAAATGCAAATATAAAAAGCGCATTATCTGATCCTGGAGTTGTGGATATTCAGAATAATTTAACTTTGGGATGCCATTAATGAAGGCCACGAAATATATGCTCACTGTAAAGAAAGGGTTGAACGAAGCATGTACAAAAAAGCATCGGTCAACATGCAACAACAGATGCTTGAATGTATAGAAGCATGTACTCACCATGGCCACAGTTGAAGCCATCAACAATCTCCCGCACAAGAAGGTAGAAAAAGGAGCACCTTTGATGAGATGTGACATATTAGACCAAGTCTACGAGCGGACTCTCCTTGATAGTGGTTCTTCTATAAACCTCTTGACATCATTATTACTGCAAGAATTTGGGTTGGGTCCAATGAAGCAAACACGTATGATCATGTAGTTCGCAGATCAATCTATCAAAAGACCCCAAGGTTTGTTGGAAGATGTGGTGGTAAAGGTGCATGATATGCAGTTTCATGTTGATTTTGTGGTCCTCGGCAAGGACTCTCTTGCACCCTTACTTCAGATCCCCATTATCCTTAGACGGCCATTCCTGCGTACTACAGAAGCTGTAGTTGACTACGGGTCTAACAAGATCACGTTCTGCTCGAGTAATCATAGCATTACAATATACATCGTCAGTGAACCTAAAGTCGTATATGATGAATGTCATACAGCACCTCCTAAAGCAGGCTATGATTTCATTGAATAAATAAGAGATAGACACCTCTCTTTGAATGATACATGGACCCTATAACTCCTCTCTCCCGACAAAGACTAGGAAAGAATAATTGACACAAGTTCTTAATAGCACGTGGAAGACAGAATAAGATTCACTGATGCATATCTTCAACTATGATGATTCATTCCGGCCCGAATATGATGAGTTCATTACAAATATGTTAAGCACATTATCAGTTGAACAACAACTGACTGAGGTGAGCAGAACTTCCTCCAAGATTTAGAAAGATCATCCCCCAAGCAGCACAGTGTGTGAGGTGACTGAGAAGAAGGCCAGATCAGAACTTGACTTAAAGCCACTTCCGGCATGACTTAAGTATGCTTTCCTTTCGGGTGCAGAGAACATGTATCTGATCATCATCAACAGTAGGCTAACCCCAGATCTAGAATCTCGAATTCTCTAGGTTCTAGAAAAAAACTACAAGGAACTTGGTTGGCGCGTCTCAGACCTACATGGGATAAGTCCTGCTTTGTGTTCACACCACATTTATTTGGAAGAAGGGATGTCATGAAGAAAGAAAAGATAAAATGGTGTGACCTAGGATTCATTTACGCAATCTCTGATTCGAAATGGGTGAGGCCTCTACACGTTGTTCCAAAAAAATAGGGCTCACCATTGTTACAAATGACAGAGGATAAGAGATATCTACTTGGGTACCGATATCCTGGCATGTATGTGTTGACTACCTCTGTCTTAATGCAACAACCAAGAAGAATCACTTTCCCATGCCATTTATTGATCAATTATTTGAAAGATTGTCCATCAAGGAGTTCTTCTGCTTTCTCGATGGGTACTTCAGGTACAACCAAGTGGCAATCGCCCCTTAGGATCAAGAGAAGACTACCTTAACTTTCCCGTTCGGCACCTATGCTTTCAGAAGAATGCTATTTGGATTGCGCAATGCACATAGAACATTCCAGAGATGCATGCTTGAATTTTTTCCAAAATGTGGGTAGTATTCTCGAGGTGTTTATGGACGATTTCTTCTTATATGGTGATAGTTTCGATTCTTGTCTTAAGCACCTAGACAGAGTACTTCAGAGATGTCGTGATATCAATCTTGTGTTATCATGGGAAAAGAGTCACTTCGTGGTCACAAAAGAGATTGTGTTGTGTCCGTCATTTCAAAACATGGCATGGAATCGACCCAACGAAGGTGGATATGATTGCCAATCTAGAGCCACCTCGAACAGTCAAAAATGTGAGGTCGTTCTTTGGGCATGTGGTTTTCTACAGAAGGTTCATCCGTGATTTCAGTCGCATCGCTCGACCTCTTACAGTATTATTGTGCAAGGTAACCGAATTAAATGCACAAGTTGTCACGACCCATCCCGCTAACCAGAACGTGCCGCGACAGAGATCTTTCTATACCTTTAATTTTTTTTCTTTTTCCTCAAGTACACATGTGGCAATCTCATAAAACATAACATCTTTCTATTTCAAGTTCCCAACACCAAGAAGTGTATTACACAAGTTCTATCTATTACAACTTCTGACAAAAATAACACAGACAATACAAAAACAAACAAAAAGCAAACGACACCTCCTCCAAATTTTTAAGCGGTCCTTTCCCCTGCTAGTCGTGATTCTGCTGATCTGTATATAATATAATATAAAGGGATGAGTGGAGCTCTGGTCCAATAGCTGTTAGATTGGTCGCTTCCTTTTGAGATCATGACTGATGTGCCAGATTTTGCAGTTGGGGTTGTTCCAGGACAAAGGAAAGACAAGGCGCCCAATGCCATTCATTATGCCAGCAAGACATTAGATGAAGCTCAAAGAAATTACACCGTGATAGAGAAAGAATTGCTGGTTGTCGTTTTCACCCTAGAGAAGTTATGATCCAAACTTCTTGGATCAAAAGTCACTATCTGTACTGACCACTCTGCTATTAGATATTAACGGCATAAAAAGGATGCTAAGCCTAGACTAATCAAATGGATCCTTCTCCTCCAGGAGTTTGATTTGGAAATCAAGGACAAACCTGCGGTTCAGAATGTGGTAGCAGATCACCTATCCAGGATCGAATAGCAAGAGCCTCCGATTAGCAATGCATCCATCACAGACACCTTTCCTAATGAGTCAATTGTGGTTGTGGATTCACTCCCTTGGTATTCTGATATTGTCAACTACCTCGTCTCGGGCATAGTTTCACAAGATTGGATGAAGATTCAGAAGGACAAATTCTTGTCGACTGTCCATTCTACCAATGGGAAGATTCCTCTTATTCAGGGATGGAGCGGATTGTATTCGGCGCAGGTGCATTCCCCAGGTGGAGGAGCATATTGTCCTTGAGCATTATCATTCGCTCGATTATGGTGGACACCACTTTGGAGATAGAATGGCTGTAGAAGTATTGCAGCGTGGCATTTGGTTGCCTACACTATTTAAGAATGCTACAGCATCTGTCAAGCACTACACTGATTGTTAAAGATTGAAAGGTACCCTCACAACTAAAGATTGAATGCCCTTGAAGATCATTCAGATTGCAGATGTATTCAATGCTTGGGGCATTGATTTCATGGGACCATTCCCCAACAGTATGGGATGCGAGCATATATTTCTTGCCGTCGAATATGTGAGTTGCTGGGTTGAAGCTATTCCCGTTAGAGCTGCAGACAACTGTACAGTTAGTCGCTTTTTGCAAGAGAATATCATCTTATGGTTTGAGGTTCCAAAGACAATGATATCCGATGGGGGTAGTCACATTATTAACCAAGAGGTCATGAAAATAATGAGGGAGTACGACATCGAGCACCGAGTCGCATCTCCTTACCATCCTCAGATCAACGGTATTGCTGAACTTTTTAAACAAGAAATGAAGACAATACTTAAGAAGTTTGTCAAGCCGAACTGGAAAAATTAGTCCCAACTATTGGACTCTGTCCTTTTGGCATACAGAACCACTTATAATTCTACGTTAGGCACGCCACCCTACCGTCTTGCATATGTGAATCCATGCCTTCTTCCAGTGGAGCTGATTCATAAATCATTATGTGCGGCTAACATTTGCAACCTTGACTCACAACAAGGTGGTCAGAAAAGAAAAGAGGATCTTAACAGGCTTCTGGAATTTATAGACTATGCATTTAATAACACATTGATGTACAAGGAGAAGGTTATATGATAGCATTACCGGCACATCAGACGAAAGACCATCGAGATTGCACAAAAATTGTGGCTATTCGATGCAAAGTCAAAGATGTTCTTGGGCAAATTAAAGAGCGAATGAATAGGGCCATTCAGAGTTCATGAAGTGTGTGACAACCAGAGTATTGCGGTATCAGAATTATCTCCTAACACTCAACCATTTGTTGTCAATGGTCAAATATTGAAGCCCTACCTTGAACATGATACTTTCCTGGCCATTGTAGACTCCATCCAAGTACTATGAACTGAAGGAACATCCACAACAGTAGCAACGCCACATGATTCAGATAATGTTACTCAAAAACTCTTCCTTTAAGATGTCATGTTTTCTTCTTATGTTCTTTTCTTCTTTTCATTTTCAGTTTTCATTATCTAACAAAAAAAATGTCTGTGTCACTCCTTTTTGTCCAAATTCTATACTTAGGACGTACTTTGTCCTAAGTATAGAGAGGGTGTGCACCCCGATTTCTTTCATTCTTTGATCCCCGTCACGGTCTCCTCTTCTTGTCTAAACTTAGGGATATCTTAACCTAAGTATAGGGGGGAATAGTCTGACTATGATTTGTTCATTCCCACCCTTGACCCTCCCTACCTTGTGTACAATCTACTATACTTAGGATTATTTGATCCTAAGTATAGGAGGGACGGTCGACTTCTCTTAATTCCTTCATTCCTTCATTTGTTATTCTTTAGACTCTTCAATACTCAGTACGAGTTGTGCCTTCTCTTTTCTCTCTGATCTATGAGGACATAGCTCAAGCTAAGTAAAGGGGGGTCGTATATATTGCGTATATAATTTATCCATAACTTGTACTTTCGTATTTTTCGTGATAATTGTGATTTAAATACATTATTCAACAAATTATTCTTGTATCTATTGATTAATAAATCTGCTAAAAATATTTTTTTGCAAAATATTTGAAAAATAGTTTGAAAATAGTTTTGAAAAATCTTTTGAAAACTATTGAAAAATGTTTTGTTAAATATTTCCAACCTTTGTAAAATTGTTTTTTTGTAATTTTTTTGAAATAAAAATCTTTTGAAAATCGATTTGCAAATGGTTTGGAAAATAGTTGCAAAAATATTCTTAAAAATCTATACATAATATTTGAAAAACCTTTGTAAAATGATTTCCAAATGTTTGTAAATATTTTTTTGTAAAAAACTTATTTTAGACTATAGTTTTCAAAAATGTTTGAAAAATAATTTTCAAATAAGTTTGATGAATATATAACGCACAAAAAAATTCTTTAATAACTTTATATACATATCCATTTATCTATAAAGAGAAAGAATTACTATAAACATATCTATTGTAACTTCTTAAAACCAAATTCTTGTAAATAATAAGATGCATTCCCATGTAAATTTTGACCTATTTTTATACAAAAGCTTTTGTTTTGAAAAAAATACAAAGAACATTTGCAAAATCTTTTTTTAAAAAAAAGTACAAAATTTTGTATTACTTTTTTCAAAAATCCATAAAAAGTTGAAACGTTTGAAAATTACATGACAAAAATATTTTATGCATTATACATAGCATTTGCATAGCATTCACACATTCGGATTGAGTTTGATAATTGAAAAAGTATATGTAAAATCTGAAGATTGAAGTTTGGTTGGACCTTAAATCTACCTAATCACAGGAACCTTATATGAACTGGAATTGAGGTACTTTCTGTCTAGTCGACTTAATTCTTTGGGAATCATGAGACTTGGTTCAATATATTCCTGACTACCTAAGTAGAGTATTTCGAAGCATAAACATGGCTCTTGTTGGCAATGACCTAACTTGGAGACCTGCACCTTCACTTGACTCAACTCATTTGGAGTTGTGAGAGGATTGGATTTTCCAGTATGAGACGTGCACAAGTGGAAACAGTTGTCCTCGTCTAGGGAGGGAATTGCACCACAACCCGTCCAGTAGCAGAGATGTCTAAAGACAGGAGAGTATGGGTTACAATAATTCTTCAAAATAGTGATAGTCTATTGGCTCAAGAGGAAAAACTCCTTATGTAAATGTTTATGTATATAGAATTTAAAAAAAAAAGAGAAAGCAAAAACTCCAAAAAATGGACAGGCCTGATTGGAAATAAAATGCTGGACGGAGCTTATATATTTTTAAAGTCAATAAGCAAGCTTGAGCTTCAAAGTCATATCATGTGAGCCCGCAGCTCGATGACTTGACTACACTGGTCATGCATCCTATGAGAGGTAGCTACACTGGCTACCATCCACTGTTCTCTTCACCCCCTCCTCTTGAGTTGGTCGTGACATGGAATCAGAAGTGAATACCCCGCTCCTCGAGGAAAGAGTTGCTGGATGGGGGATCATTGGATTGTCATGTTAGAGAAGTCAGTCTCTTTGTCATTTCAGTTGAGGGGAGCCACTATCACATACACTATACAAGTGAGATTCATATCCATAAGGGTTTGTGTATGAGTTGAAGTATTATGACATGGATATTGAGGAGACTTGAGCAGAGTTTTGGAATTCTCGAAGGCTGTTGTATTTCAAATCTGTTTCCCAATAAGGTTCCGCCCACACTAAACTTCCAAAGGCCCGACTGAAGCTCCAAATTTTGATTTTGTGAAGAGAAGTTTGAGAATTAAATTCAATCCACTTTCTTTTCTTTTTTTTTAAAAAAAATTATGCATTTATTTCATAAGTGTTTGCTAGGTACTAGTAGAGGCAAGGATAGGGGGAGATGAATCTCCATTTTATCACATTTATTCTATCATTTTGGCCTTTAAAACCCTACCTAATGCATATAAATACCATTAATTTGCACAAATTAACATCCATCATTTTTGTACAAATTGTGCATAAAATACTGTTTTAATGCCTAAATTATAGAATAAAGAATAGAAAAGAAAAATAATAAAATGCCAAAGGTATTTTATGACCCTAAACCCCGAGACCAAGGCATCTCGATGATTAGGTTGACATGGAATAAAGTGAGATAAGGGCTAGAAATACAATAAAAATACAATTTATTTATTCATTATTTATTCATTTTTGGAACTCATTTTATTTCCATTTATTATACCTCAATTAAAGAAACCTTGTACAGGAAGGATATAGATAATAAGTCATAGAAAAATACAAAATTGATTTCACACAAAAATAATATACAACGTACTTTTATTACTCTAAATAAGAATCCAAAATCCCAACTTCCCACACCCATATCTCTAAAAAGAAAACTCAAAATGTATCAAAATCACATTAATTGAATATAACTTGAATAAGCTATCTAATGAAGGTGGTTTTGTATTTTTTTGAGTTAAGCTGTGAAAGTTTGGTTTTGACCCTATTGTACAATATAACTAAAAAAAATATTCCTTTTATATATTTTTTTATTTTTATAATTTTATATTTTTATTATTTTGTAAATATGATTTATAACATATGTATATACTAAAACAAAAATAAAACCACAAATAAACCACAAAATAAAATAAGTCTATATAAATATTTAGGTAAAATATCTATCCTAATACATATAAATAAATAAAAGAGAAATTCATTCTTTCATTATTTATTATTTTATATTTTATACTATTGAAATATTATTTATATCTTATCAAAAATATAGAGATAAAATAAAACCAAAGAAAATACTCTAAAATAAAATATTGTACAAAATATATAGATGAATATACAATAAATATACGTACACAATTTATACCCTTATTAATTTAAGTAAAAAAAGTTCAGAAAATATAATAATAAAAAAATACACCCAAAAATAAGTTGAAAATATATGTAATAAGAAAATAAATAAATAAAATCAAAAATACAAAATAAAAATCAAATGTTGAAAACATAAATGAATTTACCTATAAATACATCCCTAAAAATTAACTTATAACAAATATTACCAAAAAATAAATAAAAATCATATTAAAATAACATAAAATAATAATATTTTTTATTTTATAATAAAAATTTTATAAAATTATTTACTATTTTACTTTAATTATTTCCTAATAACCTCAGCTTTTTTGTCATGTGGCGTCCAAGGTGGACCAATCAAGTGGTTGGGATTGTTGACCTTAGTCAAAAGCCCCCTCTCTCTTCCTTGAGTCGTCGGAATTTTAGACTACCTATTTTTGCCCAATTTTCTTCTAGCTATCATGATGCTCTGGCGAGGCGTGATGCGCGATTCATGGTGACTAAACATCCTTAATTCTTTCCTTGTCCAAGGATGTAATTACATTTCTCGATCTAATCGCATGCACTTGACTAAGAAGGCCATGTCATCTTGTTTATAAATAAGCACATCCGTTCCTCCTTCACTTCTTGATCCTTCTCCGAGCCTGGAAGTCCAACATAGTGCGTGCGAGCGTGCTCCTGGTCACAGCAGGAGCATCCCCGAGCTTTGGACGAGCTGCTTGGGCAAGGCAGAGTGATCCGCGGCGGCCCTCCGGCCACCTCTTTTCGCTGAGTAAACCTCTAGTATGAGTTGCGTTTTTGTTATCAGTAGTTAGTTGTAGCTTGTAGGGTTCCATTTACGTATTTTATTTCAGTCTTTAATCACTACAGCAGGATAAATCTGGGTAATCCGCTCACCGGAGCTGTAGAGCTCCGGCCATATTCTCACTGTGAAACACATGATCTCCGCCCTACCTTTCTGCCCCGTCATCATTCCCTTTTGTTTCTTCATGACTTCCCATGCTACAGTCAACCAGATCAACCATGTGATCTGGAAACCAATGCTCCTCCTCCGCCGTATGCTAGAGCAGCACCATTCCATCCAGAGCGCACCCCAGTTTCAAAACCTATCGAGACAACCTGCCTCGAGCCATCGAACCTTTTTGTGTAGGTTCCAAGGCGAAAGGACTCCTCTTGGAGCTCAATCGCACCTGGACAAGGGTCCCCAGGTGCTTGTTCTTCCCCGACGTGGTAGGACACCGTCGTTGGGTCTTGGATCTCCTAGAGCACCTCGATCGACGTAGAGGAGTCCCCCGGAGGTGTAGAGCCAAAGAAATCCGTCAGATGATATCGGTGAAAGGACGAATCGTGGTGCAAAGTTTGGGGAAGGCCACCTTCTTCCATGTTCTTCGCGCGAAGAAGTTACCGTTTTTTGAATGGTGCGGCCCCAGTTCTAATCTCATCCATCCTCATCTCGCTCCCCTCAATCTTTGACATAGAGCCACAACAAGATTCTGAGCGTCCATCGGTGAAGGGGTAGCGCGAGAGGGCAATGCACCACGTGTCTAACTGAAGCTCATCCAGTCGTCCATCTCCATGCGTATTGGGGGTAATTTACACATCTCACCCGATCATTTTTTGTATTTATTTATTGACCCTGTAAATGAAATGTCAGGTGTACATAAATGTGGACTTTTTACATTCATGCCCTTGTATTTATCGAGTATTGCTTTTGGATCTAGTCCGCATCACCTCACGTGTCGTCCAATGTGAGGTGGCAAAGTTACAGGAGCATCCTCGTGGGTTTTTGTATTGAAATTTAGTTCAGTAAATTCAATATACGTTATGTATTTCTAGTAAAAAATGGCATGTAGTCCCCTAGCCCTTATTTTATTTGCAATTATACCCCTCCTAGTTTATGTATTTTGGTGCTTGAATTTCATTTGTTAGAAATGACACCCATGCTCTAAAAATTTTTCAAAAATAGGTTGTATGCATGCTAGCATATGCTTTCACACCCCATTTTTATTTTAGCATTTTGGGTATTTTAACTATTTATTAAAAATGAAATGACCATGTTTTTGCCCCTATTTGAATTATAGAATACTAAAAAATAGGAAAGCTTTTTGAAAAATTCCATAAAAATACATGTTGTCTATTTTATCATGTTTTAACTCTAGATCGAAAATCCCTAAAAATTGAAAAAGTCAATGACTAAAAATTAAAAGACCCAAAATCCAACAAAAAAATGTTAAAAATCTTTTAAAAATCCAAAAATATGCTTTTCTATTTGTTAATTCTATTTATACTTTGATCTATCTACAGAAAATGATACTAAGAATTTTGTACGTGTTTTGATATTTTTAGTCTTCATGTCAATCTTAGCCTAATATTTCATTCCTAATTTTGAATATTTTTAATTTTAAAATTGCATAAAAATTAACAAAATATCCAGAAAAATGACAAAAACCTTAGAAAAATAGTTAAAACTCAAAAACAATTTAATTTTGGTATTTTATTTATTTATACTAGCATTTATAATTATATTACTTTGTATGGCATATATATCCTTTTAGATTCTATTATCTTCTAAAAAAGATATATATATATATATATATAAAGATAAAAATTATATAATTATATGAATTAAAAATACCAAAAAAACACAAAACTAAAAACCCTAAAAAAAGGTGCATATATATGTATGTGTATATAGGACAAAATTATACTTGATATCATTAGATTAGCAATGAGCATAGGCTACCATTTTTGCTCTGTATGGTTCGTCCTCTACATGCTTACTTGTTGTACATTTATTTTGTAGAGAAAAATAAAATTTAACTCACTTTTTGCTATTTATTGCTTGATATATGTCGTGGCTTAATTGTTGATTGATTGAGGTTTCTCGTGGGTCGCCACAACGACTGTCTCCGCCTTGTGTGAGTCATACTTGACCCACAATAAATCTCGGTCATCACTGTTGATAACGAAATCTCGAGGATAGGAAATTAATGATAAATAAGTCGTTGCTATACCAAAAAATCTTGCGACAAACGAATTTTTTTCTTTTTGCTACTTATTAACTTGTCTAACGGACAAGGTCAAACTCAGGAAGACTAAAAAATCCCAAGGGTTATTCTATTAATCGAAAACCAATTAAGAGAAAAACATGAATCTCAAAGGATAACTATTCTTGGCTTTTTTGTGAATTTTTATCTTTTTAATTTTTATTATTTTTCTTATTTTAAATTTTTTTCTGATTTAAAATTTTTTAATGATTTTAATTTTTCATTTTATCTTATTTTTTAAATAAAGAACAATATGCACAAGATAAGAAATACGTACACCAACTTTTTTGTAATTTTCAATAATATAAAAATACTCAGAAAAATTCAGAGAAAATATTTTTGGGTTTTGAAAAATTTGAAATGGTTTTTGGAATCTTTATGAAATTTTCAGATGTTTTTCTTTTTTTTAATAATCAAATAGTGACAAAATATGAAATTGTGTACAGCCGGGAGTAATTTGGAACTTAAAAATATTTTAAGTGCCTTAAACTCCTGACAATTATCTTTATGATGAAATAAACTTAAACTCATAAAAATTATTTTTATGATGAAATAAATATAAATATCTACAAACAAGAACTGAAATCACATTTTTTGGATTTTTGTAGATTTTTTTATGATTTTTATACGATTTTAAGTATTTTTCATTTTTTTTGTTTTTATAATAATTAATACATGAAATTTGCAAAGAAATTAAAAGATAATGAAATAAAACTATCCTATTTTTCTTGGAGTTTTTTAAGTTATTTTCAATTTTTTTATGAATTTTCAAAGTTTGAGTAAGTAAAAAGACATTGTTTTTTATTTTTTAAATAGATCGATTGTCAACAAAAAGCTATGACAAATTTATATAATGTAAAACACTACAGCAGGAACATATAGAAATTTTCTCAGAATTTTTGCAACTATAAAAACATTTATTCCATTCAAAGAGAGAAAGCAAGTTAAAGGTCTGATACACAGGGACCAGAATATAAATATAAAAATTCCTTGCACCAATTTATAATAATAAATAGGTCACAAGAAGGAATTTGAAATTTACCCAATGTAGAGGCTGATTTGTAGATTCTGAAAGTTCTGAGGGCTTCTACGTAAATGTTCAGAAACTTTTTTTAATTTTTAAATGCCCAACCTAGGGCTCTTTAGTCTTCGTTCCTTCACATGTCTGGGAAGGGGGGGAGCCGCCGCCTCTTCTCCCCCACTTGTGTGCACAATGACCGACATCGGGTAGAGGGTGGAGGTCGGAGCTGCGCGGTCCGTCGTTGTGCTGGGCGGAGGGCTCCGCGACGGAGGGCTGGAACAGGAGGAGGGCTCCGACGGGGAGCACGAGAGCTAGAGGGAGCGCACAACAGCGCGACCTGCACCACGCGTCGGCGGCTAGAGTCGGCTGGAGGTTGAGCGATCCGTGCGCGGAGGCATGGTTGTAGGTGGTAGTGTGGTGCACGCGCGCTGAGGTGGTGTTCTGTGGCGGTGGTCACGGAGGAGGGATGGTGAGAGGGAGGCACGCCGCAGCGAGGCGGGGTCTCGGGCAACACGACCGCCTGGAAGAGGGGCGTACAGTGGGCGGAGGAGCCGCTGGGAGCGTAGAGGACTGGTGGCGGTCGAGGCCAGCCTTTTTTATTTTTTTATTTTGTTTTATTTTTATGTAAATAGTAGAATTAAAGAGACAGAATTTTTTTTGAAACTGTAAATGGGAACCTAATTTATTATTATTCTTTTATGTTTTTTTACTTTTCCTACAAAATAAAAGTTAGAAAGCAAAACAATATATGTGTTTTTTTATTTATTCATTTTATTTATGAGCAAAAGGGATGTCAATGGTCGAATCATGTGATATGGAAGAGAGATCCGTGGCTCCGACCACCGTGCGTGATCGGAGATCATTGGTTGAGCGAGGTAGAATCTGAAATGTGAGGATCAAGATGTGAGATGAAAAAAATCGAATTGATGCGGATCAAATCGTGATCAATATTTTTTTTAAAGATCTAGAGAAACAAAATGACGACGAAATAAAAATGCGAAAAATAAACTACAATTAACCTAGATGAAAAATGAAAAATAAAAATGTGGATCTCACCTTAGGAGTAGAAATGGCCGTGATTGCCTCAACGAACGCTGACGCGCTGTCACCGGACGGCTCGGAGGCTAGGCCCCTTTCTCGACAATATTATTCTTGGATATCGGGCTCTTCTCGCCAAAGATTGATCAAGTTGGAATGAGGGAGAAGGAGCCATATAAATAGAAAAGTTAATGGAGATGAATTTTTAATTTTTGACTTTTTGGAGAAAGAGATAAGAGAGATGAAAGATGAAATGAGATAATGATAAAGAGAGATAAAACTATTTATAAAATTAACTATTTATTTTGAATTTTCGTCACTTTATTTATTTGTATTAAACATGTTATTTTTTATATTTTTTATGGTGGTTAATTGAGAATGGCAACTATATACATATACTATATACATATATGACATTATAAACAAGGGTAAATGGGGAAATTAACTTTTTTATTTTAATTTATTTTTATTTTAATTAATAATTTAAAATATTTACAAATATATACAAATACAATAGGTACAAAATACATGGGAATATTTGCATAAACCACCCTGGAAAACCAACTTTTTACTCGTGACTTCGAAAATTTTAAAAATACAGCCATTTTAAAGATAATTTAAGTTAGAATCCAATGGAAGTGAGACTGGTTCAATTTGAGTTCATATGGAGCCGGAATTGGTCTTTTAATTAGTTCTTAGTGGCTTTATCCAAATTTGGTTGCTTTTATTCTGTACATGATTTAATTGTGCAGTTATTTTTATTAATTAGAACATATTTTTATTTACAACTTTGGTTTTAAAAGTTATTTGATTTGAGGCCAATTAAAGTACAAATAAAATAGTGAATTATACAAATATACACAACACACATTTTTTTTTATTTTCTAATTGAGGACCCTATCTCCCCCTACTTTATTCCTGGTCGATCAGGTCAAGGCTTGACCTTCTCTCAGGGTTCGGGTAAGCTCGTATCTATTACATATATACAGTCTTCCTTTTTTATTTTATTTTCTTTATTTTTCCTTTCTTTCATTACTTTTTTAGGTTAAAATAATATACAAATATACAATATTTACACACAGAAGCAAGTTAGTAAGAATGTGGAGTTAGTGTTATATAGAGGTGTTTTATAAGGGATTTTAAGCTAAAATAAATGAATAAAGATGACGAATCGTAGATTCATCATCCCCCTATACTTTACCTTTGCTAGTCCCTTAGCAAACACTTATTTGAAAGAATAAGTGAAGAAAAAGAAAGGGAAAATAAAGAAAGCAGGACAATATTGAGTATTAAACTTATCATCACAAAATTGTAGTTTGGAGCTCTGTCGGACCTTTGGATTATTGGTGCGTCGAAACCTTAATGGAAGATGGATTTAAGTCCTAACAGCCTCTATGTTCCACAGGACTCCTATTAAGGTCTCCTCAACAGTCAGGTCAGAACAAGTCTACATACACCAATTCTTATGACTATGAATCTTTACTTGTACGGTGTAAGTGAGGTATAGCTCCCCACCTCAGAAGTAGCAAAGAAAAAGCCTCCCTCAACAAGGAAAATCTAGTTCCATGGTCTAGAAAATCTTTCCTCGAGGAGCATAGATATTCCCTTCTAAGTTCAAGTCCAACCAGCTCTAGAAGAGAGGATGGATAAAAGAATAGACGGTAACCAGTGTAGCTACCTATCCTTGGATGCATGACCAGTGTAGCCAAGTCATCCGCTACAAGCTTATAAAAATCTGTCTTTGAAGGTCTTGTTGACTTTTTTAATCCTTGTATTTACACTTTGACTGGCATTTTACTTTTCAATCAAGCCTATCCACTTTTGGAGATTCTGCACTTTTTCCATTTTTTTGGAAAGCATATACAAGGTGCAACTTGTACATAAGGTGTTTTTCCTCTTGAGCCAGTAGACTATTCCTCTTTTGAAGCATTATTGCAACCCCACAGCATCCTGTCTTTGGACCTCAACATCGCTAGACCAGGTTGAGACGCACAACCTTCCCTAGAGGAAGACAAGAGGTTCCGCCTAGATGTACTACCCTCGTATGCTACCCCAAGCCAAAAGATTTTGTCTCCTCACTACCTCATTCATAAAGTGTTACGTGTAGAGTGCTTGTCGAAGAGAAGATATGGTCTGATGGAATCATGCGTGTGTTGTTAAATGCTCTACTTAGACTAATCAAGATGACATGTGAACATAGTCTTATGGACTAAAAGAATTAAGTCACTAGGACCTGAAAAGTCTTAACTCCATTTCTTATAAGGTTCCTCTGGAATTAAGTTGATTAAGTCTCAACTAAGCTCCATTCTTCAATTTTATTCCAGACATAGTTTAAATGTCAATACTATCCAGAAAAGTGCGCATGCAAATGCAAGAAAAGATGAACAATGTTTTTTTTGAAAAGAACTGATGCACATGTGAAAAGAACACTTTTTTAAACAAATTTCTAATTTTGAACTTTTTATGGATTTTTGGAGAAAAATGCTGATGTAAAAGAAAAGGTTTTTTAAGGAAAAAGGGTTAGTAAAATATATACAAGTATATACAAGAATTTTATTTTTGTTTTTTTTTGTTTTTATTTGTTGTTGTTTTTTTTTATTTTTTTACAAACGTGGATTTTACAAAATTATATACATAACCCCCTAATAAACATATTTAAAAGTACGAGTTATGTCTAAAGAATATATACAATAGATACGACACCCCCTATACTTAGCTCGAACTATGTCCTCGTATTGATCAGAGAGCAAAAAAGGAAGACATAACTTGTTCTAAGTATAGAAAAGTGAAAAGACTCCTATGCTACAACAACTCAAAGAAAAGATAAAAAGAAAAGAAGTTGGTGATCCCCCCTATACTTAGGATCAAGTAAGCCTAAGTATAGTAGAGTGTACAAAAGGGGAAAACCGATGAAGAGAATTTACAGACTCAAAAATAAAAAGACACGATAAGAACAACGTCACCCCCCTATACTTAGGGTAGAGTATCCCTAAGTATAGGCAACAACAAGAGCGATGAACATGAAGGATATGAACAAAACAAATCATTCTCCCTCCTATACTTAGGATAAAACACATCCTAAGTATAACATATATACACACTCGAAAAAGAGGTGAATGATAAAACGGAAGAAGTAAGAATCAAACGAAAGGATATACAAGAGGAGTGGATGTACAAAGGTCAAGAAGGTCAAAAGCGAACCTTCTAGCGGGACCGCTGAGGTATGGATTTGACAAGGTGTGGGTCGATATTGGGATCATCATTAGACATAAACTGAGTAGGATCGACCAAGAATGTATCCTCAGCAGTCTCAGATTGTGCAAGCCTAAACCGGTCAGTGGAAGTAGTGTGGTCATGTCCTGCATGGGAAGTCTTGCAAACATCAAAGTAAAATGGCTCGAAATCATTATCAGAAAAAGTAGGATCAATTTCAGCCTGGCGAGCCTCTACCGGATCTTCATCTTTATGAAAAGACCCAAATTCCTTTATAAAAGCAATCAAATCAAATTTGACCTGATCAATCTAATTTGAATCAGGGTGAATAGGAACTGACTCATCAGTGAAAGTAGTCGAATCATGTCCGTCCTGTCTAGTCTCAGAGTCTGCCGTTCGCTCTAGGACGTCTATTGTGTAAATTCTGCGGATGTCATCAATGCATCGCCACATACCAGAAGGGGGAACTCCAAGGTCTATGCTTTCTAAGTCTTCCTCCTTGAAGAGGAATTCCTAGGTTTCATTATCATCCAACATATAACAAGAATATCTGACATTATCATCGAGGTAAAATTCCTTGGGGTTGGTTAACATGGGCGGGCTCTCATGGAATGCAAGTCTCTTGTCAGTAGTGGGTGTAGTGATCAACACATCGCTCCCTACATCAAAACGGAAGCGAATCTCTCATGAACCATAATCAATAACGGCTCCCGTATATGCGAGAAAAGGCTATCCCAGGATGATCGGAGGGTGCTCCATAGGGGTGGAGGTCTCCATGGTCATTACAACAAAATCCGAAGTGAAATTCATACCCTGAATAAGAATGACAACGTTTTTTAAAATACCCTTCTACCTATTGATAGATCCATCAGCAAATTGAACTATCATCATGGTTTTCTTGAGAGGTCCAAGACGAAGAGACCGTACCATAGAGAAGGGTATTGTATTGATTGACGAACCACCGTCAAGGAGAGTGTTGTCACAAGAATAGTCAGATATGGAGCAACTAACAAGAGGTGTGGCAGTGTTCCCTTTTGTAAAATACAGATGGTGGGAGATGGCATAGGCAGTAGCCATGATCAAGATTTGACACTCAGATCTTCTACTTCACTTTCTCTTCTTGTGTTGAGGAGTAGATAAATCTGTCATGGCCTGTTGAAGTGGGGTTTTAATGATCTCAAGAAGGGTTTCTACCACTTCGGGTTCAGTCAATATTTTTTTGAATTTTTGGACCTCCTCCATACATGCGAGGAGATCGGAATCAGCATATACACAAGGATTTCCAATAGAAGTCTGTATAATGGTATCCTCGAGATCAAGGTCGGGACATGTGGTGAATGACTGTGTGGGAAATTGGTTTGGCATGGGTTCCCTCTCCTCACAAAATGAATCAATAATATGTCTCCCAGAATCTTTTTGGATTTTCAAAATTTTCTTTTTTTTTGTATTTTGGGCGATTGTAAGCTCTCATGATTATCCTCAAGTGAATCCATATCCTCAAATAGTGGAGCAGCATTTTGGCTCGTATTTATATTAAATAGATTTGTAATCCTTGAATTCATATGCTCATCATATGGTTCTGGATCTCAAGTGTGGATACCATGAAAGGTGACTCCAAAATCCCAAGATAGGGTGGGTTGAGTGAGGGTGGGTGAAAATCATCGTCTGATTCCTGAAATAGTGAGTTAGGCGGATATGCACAAAAATCAGGAGGAAAGTCCTCCTGGAAAAGGGAAGGTGGATCGTCTGGAGAGTGCGAGAGGTCCGCGAAGATCAGATTAAAATAACTCCAGTCGGTCATCTTTGAAACAAAAGACGGGATCGAGACAGCACGATGGTCAAGTCAAAAGATAAGGAGAAAAAGGCGCAAATGCACAGAAGGATCGATTATGCACACGAGCAATCAAACACAAGACAAACCCCCAGTTCACCAACTCAACTCAAAGTGAAGACCGTAAAGGTTTAGTCAATTATCTTGTCAATTTTAGAGTTTGGTGAGAATACAATCTATCAGAGAGGTTAGAGCGAGCTGTTAGGAACCCAATGCTCTCAGGAGACTGGCCGAATCCCAAAGTTAGATCTTTCCCAGCCAGTTTGAATTGCGGACCGTTTACCGGCTACCCGATCAATGACATCGCGGGCCGCTTTACTGGCTACCGGATAGATCCTCACTAGAGAACGACTAACCCAAGATAGTAGTATGAAAAGAGTTCGGGCGTGGTTCTATCATATTGTGCGGGTCGCTCTCTCGCTACATACAAACCAAACAATGACGGGGTTACTCTCCCCAAAACAATGATTTTTCCTTGTATTTTTTTAGGGTCGAGTTTTCTTCAGCAGTCCTGTATGTTAGGCAGTTCTCACTTGGTTAAAATATTTTCAGAGAATCGCCTACCGAGTGTCCAATCTCCTTTTTAACTTATGTGAGTGAAAACAAGGAAGGAGATCAGAAATGCCAATGCGCAATTAAAAACAATGATGCATGCAGGGGTTTAGAGATGCGTACCTTGTCGCCAGCACTCTACATGCAAGTAATCCGCACATAATCGAAATAAACTATCCTATATGCAAAAGCAAGTGAACAGTCCTAGATGATAGCTTCTATTAACGGGCAAGAATAAGTTAATTTGACTAATCCAAATTACGCTCTACTCTATAGGTACAGAAATTCTTGTTTAGGGTGTTTGAACCTAATTAATTACCTAGCTCAAGCAATTAATTAAAACAATCAAGAGGTAGCTCACGAAATCCAACAGAAATAAAGAAAAATAAGGCCATGAAAACATAACCGATGAGGTCCCCCAAGTGCACCAGCACTTGGTGAAATAGACCCCGCAACAAATGAATGTCCGTTTACAATAGTTCAAATAGTAGAAAACAAACTCTCTCTCTCTTTTAAATTCCTTTCTCCTCTTCTCACGCTATCCTGTGGCTTGGTGAAGAATCAAGCCACCTCCATGTTGCTTGGGTGATTCGGCTCTCCTAGGATCACCTCCTTCGCTCTGCGGGCCCTTGCAAGAAAAAGAAAAGAGAGTGTGTAAGAAATACAATTATCAAATATGAGAAAGAAAAATGAAACAGATGCAGTGAATATGAACAATGGAATAATGTGGGAAATTATAAACAGATATTTGCAACCAAGAATAGCAGGTCAAAAGAGAAACCTAACTACGATAGTTGTGCCTCCCCGACAACGACGCCATTTTGTTGATCACGAAATTTCGAGGATCGGAAATTAATGATAAATAAGTCGTTGCTATCCCATAAATTCTTACGACAAACAATATTTTTTTCTTTTTGCTAGTTATTAACCTTTATAGCGGACAAGCTCGGACTCAGGGAGGCAACAAATCCAGAGGGTTATTCAATTAATCGAAAATCAATTAAGAGAAAAACAAGAATCTCAAAGGATAACTATCCTTGGTTTTTGTGATTTTTTATTTTTTAATAATTTTTTTATTTCTATTTTTTTATTTTCTGATTTTCAAATTTTTAGTAATATTAATTTTGTATTTTTTAATTTTTTCAAATAAAAAACACTATGCATAAGATAAGAAATACACACACCAACTCTTTTTGTAATTTTTAATTATATAAAAAATGCTCAAAAAATTTAAAGAAAATAATTTTGGGTTTTGAATGTTTTGAAACGTTTTTGGGAATTTTTGTGAAATTTTTAGATGTTTTTCTATTTTTTTAAAAAATCAAACAGTGAGAAAAATGTGAAATTACGCACAACCTGGAGTAATTTGCAACTTAAATTTTTTTAAAGTATCAAAATCTCCTAGTAATTATTTTTATGTTGAAATAAATATAAATATCTACAAACAGGAAATGAAATCACAATTTTTGGATTTTTTGTAGAATTTTTTATGATTTTCATAAGAATTTTAATATCTTTCAATTTTTGGGGTTTTATAAATAATTATTGCATGGAATTTGCACATAAATTAAAAGTTAATAAAATAAAACTATCCTAATTTTTTGGAATTTTTGGAGTTATTTTAGATTTTTTATGAATTTTCAAAGATTGGGCAAGTAAAAAGACACTATTTTTTTATTTTTTAAATAAATCAAATGTCAATAAAAAGCTATGAAAAATTTATATAATGTAAAACACTACAGCATTAATATATAGAAATTTTCTCAGAAATTTTACAACTATAAAAACATTTATTCCATTCAAAGAGAGCAAGCAAGCTATAGGTCTGATACACTGGGACAAGAATGTAAATATAAAATGTTCTTGCACCAATTTATAACAGTAATAAGTAAGAAGAAGAAATTTGAAATTTACCCAATGCAGAGGCTGATTTGTAGATTCTGAATGTTTTGAGGGCTTCTGCGTAAATGTTCCGAAACTTTTTTTTAAATGCCCAACCTAGGGCTCTTTAGTCTTCATTCCTTGACAAGTCAGGGAAGTGGGGGGGTGCCACTGTCGCCTCTTCTCCCCCACTTGTGCGCACGGCGGCCGGCGTTGGGTAGAGAGTGGAGGTTGGAGTTGCGCAGGCTGTCGCTCTGCTGGGCGGAGGGCCACGCGACGGAGGGTTGTCCAGGAGGAGGGCATCGACGGGGAGCTTGGAGGGATGGAGGGAGCGCACGGTGGTGCGTCCTACGCTGCACGTCGACGGCTGGAGGCTGAGCAGCCCGCGCGTGGATGTGTTGTTGCAGGTGGTCACGTGGTGCGCATGCGCTGAGGTGATGTTCTGTGGTGGTGGTCGCGGAGGAGGGACAATGAGGCGTAGGCACGACGAAGCGGCGACGGGGGCTCGGGCAATGCAGCCGCCTGGAGGAGGGGCATACGGCGGGCAGAGGAGCCGCCGAGAGCGTAGAGGACCAGTTGCGACCGAGGTCAGTTTTTTTATATTTTTTGTTTTTTATGTAAACAACAGAAATAAAGAGACAACATTTTTGAATTTTTTTTTGAAACTATTATTGGTAACTTTTCTTCTTTTATTATTATTTTTTTTTGTTTTTTTTACTTTTCCTGCAAAACAAAAGTTAGAAAGCAAAACAATATATGTGTTTTTTTATTTATTCATTTTATTTATGAAAAAAAAGGATGTGAATGGGCAGATCTTGTGATATGAAAGAGAGATCCGTGACTCCGAACACCATGCATGATCGGAGATGATAGGTTGTGCGAGGTAGAATGTGAAATGTGAGGACCAAGATGTGAGATGAAAAAAATCGAATTGATACATATCAAATCGTGACAAAATTTTTTTAAAGATCTAGAGAAACAAAATGATGATGAAATAAAGATGCGGAAAATAAACTACAATTAACCTAGATGAAAAATAAAAAATAAAAATGCGGATCTCACCATAGGAGCAGAAATGGCCGTGATCGCCTCGACGAACGCCGATGCGCTGTCACCAGACGGTCGGAGGCTAGGCACATTTCTCGACAAGAAGACTCTTGAAGATCGAACTCCTCTCGCCAAAGATTGATCAACTTGGATTGAGGGAGGAGCCGTATAAATAAAAAAGATAATGGAGATGAAATTTGAATTTTTGACTTTTTGGATAAAGAGATAAAAGAGATGAAAATTGAAATGAGATAAAGATAAAGAGAGATAAAACTATTTACAAAATTAACTATTTTTTTGAATTTTCGTCAGTTTATTTATTTGAATTAAAAATGTTATTTTTTTAATTTTTTTTATGGTGGTTAATTGAGAATAGCAACTATATACATATACTATATACATATATGGCATTATATACAAGGGTAAATGAGGAAATTAGCTTTTTATTTTAATTTTTTTATTTTTATTTTAAATAATCAGTAAAAATGTTTACAAATATATACAAAAACAACATGTACAAAATACATGGGAAAACGGCACAAACCACCATGGAAAATCAACTTTTTACTCGTGACTCCAAAAATTATGAAAATACAGCCATTTTAAATATAGTTTAATTTAGAATCCAATGGAAGTGAGACTGATTCAATTTTAGTCCATATGGGGCCGGAATTGGTCTTTCAATTAGTGCTTAGTGGCTTTTTCCAAGTGTAGTTTCTTTTATTCAGTACATGATTTAATTGTGCAATTATTTTTATTAATTAGAACACATTTTTATTTACAACTTTGGTTTTGAAAGTTATTTGATTTGAGGCCAATTAAGTTACAAAAAAAATAGTGAAGTATACAAATATACATAGCGGACAATTTTTTTTTGATTTTATAATTGAGGAACCTATCTCCCCATACTTTATTCTTGGTCGATCAGGTCAAGTCCTGACCTTCTCTCGAGGTTCGTGTCAGCTTGTATCTATTACATATATAAAGTCTTTCTTTTTTTTCTTTATTTTTCCTTTATTTATTTATTTATTTATTTTAGGTTAAAATAATATACAAATATACAATATTTACACACAGATGCAAGTTAGTAAGAATGTGGAGTTAGTGTTATATACAGGTGTTTTACAAGGTATTTTAAGCTAAAATAAATGAATAAATATGACGAATCGCAGATTCATCAATCACCTATAGATATCTTAAAAGACTTAAAATTGTGTCTTAGTTTTATGGAGATAGAGATATCCAGGTATAGGAGTATTCTGATAAGGATAACAGAACTTTCTAACTAGTTATAATAATTGTTGAGTTGTAGTTTCAAAGACACTATGATTTCTTTAACAAGATTGAGTATTGGTTGCTTAAGATGCAACATTCGCGTTGGATGAGATCACTATTACTAGGACATATGTAAGTACCATAAAAAGACTTGGTGTAGTCTCTTGACAATAGAGTGACTGGTCAGCTTACCAAGATTTTTTTCTAAATAGATTATGACTACCACATGAGTGTGCGTTTATAGATTAGCACATTAATGGCTCTTTGGGATAGTAGAGATTATTGGACATGCGATCCAACGGTGGGCCATTATGCAGTAAATGTTATTACAAATCATTCCCTAATCCGAAATGAAGAATAACTAATTTTCATTATAGGTCCCTTGGTACAATTAGAGTTGTTACCATGTCCATCTTAATGATCGTACAGATGTTGATTCAATGATTGAATCATAGAGGTTGGTGCTTGGATGGTGTCTAAAGAGTTAGATTGAGGACTCATCAAGCACTATCAAATGATTGTTAAGAGATGATCTCAGGCCAGAGAAGGAGATGACAATCCTTCTATAAAGGATGATATCTGACCGACATCTTGAAGTAGGTCATCTACATAGGAATAGAGATTCGAAGGTGTCAGATAAGTTAGGGGAAAGAGTTGACTTAACGAGATCGAGATAACCAAGAACTATGTCGTATGCTGTCATGATATAGGAATGCATCATCTGACCGGAGAAAGATGTATTGCTACGTGTCTGAATATTGGCAGACTGATAGATTGATTATCTAATCAATGTCTATACACCGGCGAGATGGTGTACATATAAGGGCATACGAGTAATATGATCTCTCAAAGGGATCATACAGGTTCACTACCGAACCAGAGGACATGATCTCCCTCATGAGGTATTGGGACCGATCAAATTCCTTGCATGGTCGTCTTTCTTTGGAAGCATGACAAGAATTTGTAGGTATGAAATATGATTTTGACAAGCATATGATCGATACCTACTCCCAATGACAAAATAAAAAACTTAATGATAAAACCCTGAAGAAGATAATTTAAAAGAGATCTAAAACTTCGAGTTTTTTCTAGATCTTCCTGTATGCATGATGTACGAGTATTAGGAATACTCGAGGGTGATGTGATCATAAATGATTGTATAACCATGATGCTGCCACTTCGAGGGAGTAATGAGGCAGGTTTGGATTATAGTGACTCTTCTCAGTAGAGAAGTAATCTAATCTTAGTCCAAAGGTTGGACGTTGACCTGAATACTATTCAGATGCAATGAGAATATTGTATTTACAATTTTGATTTAAACAAACATATATGAGTGGACCTTGAGATCTAGATTTGAGATATGATCTCAACATCCAAGTCACTATACATGGAACGCCTTGTCCTTATCTCCAAGTATTTGTGGAAAAAGCGCATGGTTCTTGAAAGAGTTAAAGAATTATTCTATTGATGAATTGTGTATCTGAGCATTGGGAAATTGATAATTAAATGATACTTAATTACCAGAAATAATATGAATGTGATTCATATTATTCAGACTCATGAAAATGGATATCCAAGATTTAAATATGATTTAATTACCAAGGATGTGAATAATTGACGAATCTCCATTTTATCACCTTTATTCTATCATTTTGACCTTAAAACCCTAGTTAATGCATGTATATAGCATGATTTTGTTGAACCACTTATTGTATATATAAAATAATGTTTTTAATGCCAAAATTATATACTAAAGGAAAGAAAAGAAAAAGAATAAAATACCAAAGGTATTTTATGAACCTAAACCCCGAGACCAAGTAAAGAATTGACTTGGTCAAAAAGGAATAAAGTAGGGGGAAATAAGGGCAAAAAAAACAACAAAATCTTATTTATTTTTTATTAATAAAGCATTTTTTGGACCTATTTTATTCTTCATTATTTATACCTAAAATAAAGAATCATTGTACATGAAAGTTGTATAAAAAATACAAAATTGAGTTTGTACAAAAATAATATACAGTTTACAAGTTATGCTCTAAATAAGAATCCAAAACTAAAACATTCTAGGCCCATATATCTTAAATAAAAACTCAAAGTATCAAAATCCATCTTTAGTTGTATATAACTTATAATAAGCTATTTAATGAAGGTGGTTTCATTTTTATTGGAGTTAAGGTGTGAAAGTTAGGTTTTGGACCCCTATTGTATAGTAACCCGAATAAAATATCTATTCTATTTATTCTTTATTATTTTTATAATTTTATTTTTTAATAACTTCTTTAAATATTATTTATAGGGTTTTTTATCAGTTGTGCCCCTCTGAGATATTCCAATATCATTTTTGCCCCTCCCTTTTTGGGAATATAACTTGTGCCCTCGACTTTTCATCGTTCTGTCACTTGTGCCCCTCCGTTACTTTAGATGTCAATAAATTGAATTTAACCATGGTTTTTTAAAACATGGTTTGGTTAAGAGGGGTAAAATGGGAAACCTTCATCTTCTTCCTCGTATCTGCCTTCAGGTTCCTCGAGTTAGCCTTGGGACAGTCGACGGCGTGGAGGTGGCATCATTTTCATGTCGATGCTATGTAGGGACAATTGGTGATGTGGGAAGAGGGGCAGAAGGATGAGGATTCTTGAGGCCGAGGAGAGGAGGGGGAAGATGGGGGTGGAGGAGAGGAGGGGGCAGGGGAGGATGGCCTAGGGGTGGAGGAGAAGCGGGGGCGAATGAGGGTGGCCTGGGGGTGGAGTAAAGGATGGAGGAAGCACAGGGCGGTAGAGGGGGGACGCTCAGGGCAGAGGAGAGGAGGGGTGAAGGAGGGGGATAGATGGGTGTAGAGAAGAGGAGGGGGCTGGGGAGGGTGTCCTGGGGCGGAAGAAGGGTGGCTTGGTTGCGGAGAAAAGGATGGAGGAAGCTTGGGATGGAGGAGAGGAGTGGAAAATGAGGGAATATGGGGGCAGAGGAGGGTGGACTAGAGGCGGAGGATAAGAGGGGTAGAGGAGGGTGGCCTGGAGGTGGAGGAAAGGAGAGGGAAATCTCGAGGAGGAGTGGGTAAGCTCGGGGTAAAGGAGAGGAAGTAGTGGAGGAGGATGCAAACTCGGAGAGGAGGAGAAGAGGGGGAGGTCGACCTGGGGAGGACTGGAGCAGGCGTGAGGTGAGTTCGAGCTTGAGTGCCATGAGGGAGTCAATGGAAACTTTGATCTCAGCGGCGGTGGCAAAGCAGGACTTGAGAGAGCAGACGACCTCGACCTGGAGGTCGATAACAGCTTTTTATGAGCGACGGCGAGGCGGAGGGCGACGTTGTTGGAGGCAGAGGACATGCGAGAGGGTGATATGGTCAACAAAGACCTCATAGTCCATTTTTATAATTTATTTCCTCTTGTGTCCTCAAAGTTAGCATCCGTTTGCGTTGGAGATGGACGACAAGTCATCCGAGAGGCACAAGTAATAGAATGACGAAATGTCTGGGGAACAAGTGATATTCCTAAAAAGGGACGGGCATAACAGATATTGGAATATCTCGGTGGGGCACAACTGATAAAAACCCTTATTTATAATATATGTACATAATTAGAATAGAAGAAAACCACAAATAAAACACAAAAATATAATATTATTAATAAACACATAGATGAAATACCTATACTAATACATATATAATACATACCTCTATTTATTTAAATGTACATAATGGATCAGAAAAATACAGTACAAAATTTATTTATGTGAATAAAAAAAGTTATAAATATATAAAATATGAGAATAAAATAATAATATAAAAATAAAAAATAAAAATAAAAGATACAAAACATAGGTAAATATAACTATAAATATACCTTTCAAAATTAACTTGTAATAAATAACCTCATAAAAATAAATAAAAACTTAAAATACTACATAAAATAATAAACATTTTTATACCCAAAAATTTTAAAAATCATTTACTATTTTTATTTATTAATTTCGAATAAAATAGGCTATTTTGTACTGTAGCCTCTCC
Source organism: Ottelia alismoides (assembly GCA_037367405.1). Classification (NCBI taxonomy): domain Eukaryota; kingdom Viridiplantae; phylum Streptophyta; class Magnoliopsida; order Alismatales; family Hydrocharitaceae; genus Ottelia; species Ottelia alismoides. The sequence goes on along the minus strand of JAZKJV010011288.1, from coordinate 317,835 downwards.
CGTGGACCAATCAGAACGCTGGGAATGGTGACCCCGGTCAACTCCTTGTCTTCTATCTAAATTCCATTAGATGCCTCGAGCGACCCCCTTTCATGGATTTCTCCCCGCCGCTCAGTTGCTCCATTTCCTTTGTGGCCTTCAACAATTTTGTTCCCTAATCATCTGTGATCCATGCCGAAGCTCCAAATTTGTTGTACATACTTTTTTTTTCGCACCAAACTGTAGGTCAATAAGGGTGCCCAATATGTGCATAAATAAAGACCTCCAACATCCTTGGCCAAATTTGGTCACTTCCCTAACCCTAAATCCCTTCGACTCTGGCCAAGCGTGCATCCAGGTGATAGATGGAAGTCCCATGTGGTCTGAATAGTATGGAGGAGGAAGGAGGTGCACCCACGACGAGCCTCTCCGACGACCGTGCTCCCTTCCCTCACGGTAAGTTATAAGAGCTATGCACTTAATTTTCTAGGAAGATTTCTTTATATCATGTTTATTTTTGCATTTTTTTAATGTTTTAATGTCTTCATTAGCATATATTAGGAGAAGAACCTTGCCGGAGCTCTAGAGCTCCGACCGTCTTTTCACCACCGTTCCTCACTGTTCCAACAACCCACTGTCACCTTACTACCTTCCTCTTTCATTTCTCCATTAGTTGCCGACTTCCAGCCATCCAGATCACTCCGTGATCTTGAGAACGGTGCTCTTCCACCACCATTTGCTTGATCACCTCTGTCCGTCACCATGTAGCCCCCATTCCATGCCTAATCAGGTCAAGGTAGTTTACCCTCGACCTGTGTTCTTCATTGTGTGGGTCCCGGGCTGTATGAAGCCCTTTTGGGGCTTGGATCGATCTGCATGGAGCCTTCCAGGTACCTTGCACTTTTTTGAGCCCGTCGGACCTCTCCTTGGGGTATTGGCCATTGTGAGGATACCAGCTGCCGCGGAAGACCCCCCAGCTTGTAGAGCAGTTCAGTGATGAAGGAGAAGCTCGGAGGAGGGAGGAATCAAGGATAAAAGCTCGGAGGCAGGGACCTTCTTCCCTATTCTTCGAGCGAAGAAGCAGCTGTTGGATCATGGAGGCATCCTAGTTTTAATCGTGGTTATTCATCCATTGCCCTCTTCATTCGTCCCATGGAAGCCCAGATACAATCCTGACCGTGGATAAATCGGTATCAAGCCTTATCGTGTTGCCATGTGTTTAAGTGAGATGATCAGCGTTGTCCGATGGCGTGCTTAAAGGTGTAAATTGCAAATCAAATCCCTTGTATTTGTGTATTTGTTTATTAGTCTTTTAGATATTTTTCATAGCGTAAATAATTTTGGAAATTTTACATAAAGGCTCATGTATTTATTGAAATTATAAATGGGTCCAGTCCAGCTCAGCTCATGTATAATCCCGCTGGGAAAATTGCATGTATACCCTTAGCGATTTTAGTATTTATTCTTAGTCTAAAAATTTTAATATATGTTATATATTTTTGACACATTTATAGATGAACCCCTAACTTTATTTTTAATTGCAAATATGCCATGTCTAATACATATATTTTTGTGTTTTTCTTCTATTTATTAAATATATCATATGTTCTCTAAACAATATGCAAAAATTTAGATAGATGCCTGCTAGCATGTATTTGCATGCCATATTTTTGTATTAGCATGTTAGGCATTTTATCTATTTATTAAAAATCAAAATGAGCACATTTTGTCAATGTTTGACATGAAAAATACAAGAAGTAGAAAAACTTTTTGAAAAATTCAAAAAAATTTATATGTTTCTATTATTGTATTTATAACTCCAAAACCAAAAATCCTGAAAATATAAAAAGAAAAGCCGAAAACATAAAAACTCTAAACAAACAATAATAATAACCCAAAATAATAAAAATGTTTAATTTTTTTTCTAAATATTCTTTATTTGATTATTTATCTATTAAAATTGATTTGAGAAAATTAGAACTTTTTTTCCATTTTTAATCTTCAAATATATTCTACTTTTTTATTTAATCCATGATTTGGGATTTGTTTTATTCTAAAAATATATATTAGCAAAAAATACAGAAAAATCACGAAAAATTTGAAAAATATAAAAAACACAAAAACTTTTTATTTCATGTATTTTGAATAATTTTAATAGTATTATAAATGTATTACTCTATTTTTTTAATATATCCTTATATCTTCTTATATTGAATATTAAAAAGAAATAGAAATAAAAAAATAAAAAAATATAAAAAGAAATAAAAATGATAAAATTTAAATTAAAATATATATATATACAAATTAAAATCCAAAAATATATAATTAAAAACCCACAAAAACAATAAATATACAAGAGAAGAATAACAATTTTTTTGTTTCATTGCCCAGTCTACCTTTTCCTCCCAATTTTTGACCTCTACACATACGTGCACACTATACACTTTTGTTGTAGAGTTATAATAAATTTTAGCTCCACATTTTTCCTTCATATTACTTTATATTCATTATGGGTTAATTATTGTTTAAATGAGGGATTTTCTTATGGGTTGCCTCAGTGACACTTGTATCATCACTTTTATTAGTGAGATCATTCTTTTTGATCTGCAAGGAGATTTCCTCTTCAACAAATGGCACCAATGCCCGGGAGCAACAACACATAGATTGGATGCATTTATTGGTTTCTTTACTCTTGTCTATATATGATTCTTTATTTTTTTATTTCCATGATTATTTGATATTAGTAGTGAACTATCTAACACTCTTCCATGTTAGACTTTGTTGCGAGGGACCACTATGTAATGTAGGACTTCTTAGGAGGACCTATGCACCCAAGAAAGTCGGAGCCAACTTTCTGGCTTAGTTAGCAGGAGAGAGCAACAGATGGAGACTTGGAGGAATTTTTGAAGACAACCCCTTCACTTGAATTTTATTTAATTTTATTTTTATTTTTATTTGCAATTAAAGTCAGAGAGAGAGAGATACAACACTTAAATTTTAATAATTTGGACTATCACGGACACTGCTACTTCATGAGGTCTGGTGATTGAGAGATTGTTCCCATGGGGGTCTCGTTGGTTTTTGTTGTGTTTTCATCAGTTTCTTTTTCTTCATTTTTTGTTTTTATTTTTATTTGTTGTATGTCAATGAGCCTTAGCTTTGGATGTGCTTGCTCGATAGATTAAGGTCCAAAGACCTAATATATTTGAATGTACTTATAGATTCGCTTTTGGACTTAGTCAAATCGAAATTGTTGGCTATTTAGACTTGAGACCGCATGCCGAGAGAGGTCACATACATGGCTAGCAGGAATCGTTGTGGCAGGCACCGTGTGGCTTCAAAGATCGGACTTCGGTCTTATATCTAAATAGTTAGCATCTGGTGCTTAACGATAATAGCATATTCTATCTAAAGCGATTTCATCAACATGCATTTCATGTAGTGTAGTTTTCAATTTTGTTGTGCATTTCACATGGAGAGAGCTGGGGAGCACTGTAAGTCTTCTGACATTGCATGTATCATCGATTTCCAACATGCATGGCTTTTCTGACCTTTCCCTTTCTGATCTTGATCACCTAGGATGCTAACAGAATTGGAAACTCATTAGACGATTGCATTGAAAAATAACAAAAAAAGGTGATAACCAGAAATAAAATTGGGACTGATAACTCAATTGGACTTGTAAAAATAAACGTAATGGATTCATTGCTTCGGGGAGAGCAACCCCCTCATTGTTTGTGCATTTTATTCTCACATACACATTAAGGATTAGTGCCCTTCACATTGATTGTGACTTTTGGTCCATTTACATTCATCATTCTTTGAGTTTGTAGATCCCTATGTTTTTGAGTTCTTATTTTTATTGAGTCCATCTTCCTTTCTTTGTTTATATCATTTTCTTCTTTAGTGTGTCATGATATCGGGTCTTGATCTTCACTTTTGTAGCCGGATTTTGCAGCTATATACTTGCCCATATCACCCTATCTCTAGTACGGTTCAAGAAGACTCTCTTCTTGAACAAAAAATTTGTCTTCATTTCTTCATTCTATCCCACCCTCCTCATTCCCCTCTGTATCATCCATTCTTTCACACGGGATTGTCGTGATCCTAAATAAGACCCGCATCGAGATTGTGATTTCAGGAATTATTTGAGTAAGTAAGGTAGACTGAAAGGTATTGAGATTGGTGTGCTATTTTTGGTGAATATGACATTGATATGTGCATAATTATTTTTGAGGATTTTGATTTTGGCATGATCTCAAGTGTGATTCTTTATTGAGGATTTTTGATCTCGCACATCAAATTGAGGATGTGAATCATTTCTGATGATTTGATGGTGATTCCATGAGCTATGACTATATAATCTCTTATTAGATTTCACTTGTCTTGATTCAGATGTTTGATGTACTGCCTCTTTCTGTGCCTTAAAGCAATGGTGCTCAGAACCCACATGATTTCACTCATCTTCCTGACTGATCCATCTTCCTTCTCCTGACTATTCCACCCCCATTTAGCACTTCGAGGACCTATCTTTGACATCTTGACCGCTCTCAGTTGATTTGGTTGATTTGAGGGACTTTACTGTGATTATCGTGATGATCTCTTCTCCCTCCATAGCCTCATGCCCTGCTGATGATTGATTTATTATTTTTGAGGACCTGAGACTTGATGCCAACATTTCCATGATTTCATTGACTTAGTTTGCATTACTCCACAAGGACTATCTGCGGGAAAGTGCAACTTTTTTTTACGATTTGTTTCCCTCATTGTTTGTGTGTCCATCTTGGCGGAGCACGAAACAAAGTCATCTGATATGAGCTATCGATCTCCCAAACTGATTGTATGTCCATTCTATCGAAGCACGAGACTATCTCTTAGACTCCTTTGAGTCTTCTCTCCATGACGATCCTTGCAAGGATGAGTCACATTCTTTTGAGTATTCCCTACATAGCTCACAGTACTAACCTAGGGTTATCTGCGGGAGACTGTGACATTTTCTAGATCTTTCGGTCTCTTATGATCGGTAGCTAATCTATCTCCTATCGAGACCGTGTCTGCTGATATGTATGATGGATCCAACTCCTTTGAGTCTGCTCTCCTTGACAACCCTCACAAGGATGAGTTTTGTTCTGATGATGTATTGCATAGAATGTATTAATCCCCGAGGGTTATCAGTAGGAGGGTACACCATTTTGTAGGTACTCGGCTTCACTTCTAGAGTCTCCAATCTGGTAGAGCACGAAGCTGAGTCTTCAGATTTGTGTTCTTGGTCTCCTCTCGGGTAGTGTATCCTATCTGTTGATCACGAGACCGAGTCTTCTGATTTTGCTGAGACGTCTGACACTTCTTAGTATGCTCACCTTGACGACCCTCGTAAGGTCGAGCTTGGTCTTGTGATATTCGGTGTGTTCTTGATCTTTGACCCTAGGTCTATCGGATATCAAGCCCCGTAGAGAGTCTCCTGTTATTCTCTTTTCGCATCTTCCTGAGACTATGAGTGACATGGCGGAATCTATTTTGTTCCTACCTCCTTCATGTCTTACGATATCAGCTTTGATCCTTCTCTCCTCTTATGATATGATGCTCTGCTTCCCGCTAACGGATCCTTGCTTAGTTTTCAATCTCTTTTCCCCAGTAGCAGCACACTTGATTGTATATTAGGGTGTTTTTCTCTTTCTGACTGTGTCACCAATCTTACAGGGAGACAATGATGAGAGTACGATATTAAACTGTTAGATATCGTCCTGCACTTCACCACTCTTTATTGTTTGTATATATTTGTTTCGTCTTTTCATTCCTTCTTTCTCCCATATGTCATGTGTGGCCCAGATCATTCACCATATCTGTATGTCTATTCTTAGGACATACTTTGCACTAAGTATAGGGCGATGCACAAATGATGTTATTCTTTCTCCGTTCTGTTTCATCACTTATATTATTGCATATACTTATGACTATTTTACCCTAAGTATAAGGGTAGTGATGTGTACATTCTCATCGTGATTTTATCTGCTTATCAATTCTTTTATTGATCCACTCCATTGATTCTTCTCTTATTGATTTTCTCTTCTAAACATAGAGATATTTTACCCTAAGTATACGTGGAGATAAACTGAGTTGTGATATGTTCACTCCCACCCTCGACCCTCCCTACCTTGTGTATAGTCTGTTATACTTAGGATTATTTGATCTTAAATACATGGGGGACAGTCGGCTTCGCATTCCTCTACTTCTTCAATCTCTCATTCCTTATCCAGTCGTTGTAGTATAGGCTTATATATACTCATTGCGAGTTATGACTTCTCTTTTTCTATTGGATCTATGAGGACATAGCTCAAGCTTAGTATATGGGGCTTGTATATAGTTTGTATAAACATTAGCCATAACTTGTACTTTCGTATTTTGAATAATATGGATAAAATACTATATATATATACCAACACAATTCATTCAATTATTTAATAAAAAGATGCATATTATTTGTCAACTTCTTTTTGTATATAGTGATTAATAAATCTAGTAAAAATGTTTTGCAAAATGTTTGGAAAATAATTTGAAAATTTATTTGAAAAATCTATTGAAAAATTTTTGAAAATATTTTGTAAAATATTTTAAACTTTTGTAAAAATGTTTAGTTTGTAAAACAATCTTTTCTTTGTGTGAAATAAAATGTTTTGAAAACCTATTTGCAAATGGTTTTGAAAATGATTGCAAAAATAGTTGAAATTTATATATACTGGTTGAAAAATCTTTGCAAAATGTTTTTCAAATGATTGTAAATGTCTATAAAAACTATTTGCAAAAAATATTTTGGACTATAGTTTTCAAAATTGTTTGTAAAACCATTTTCAAATAAATTCTTTGCAAATTTTGTATACATACCTATAAAGATAACAAACACTCAATCTATAAATTCTCTAAACCCTAATTCTTGTAAAAAATAGAAGCATGCCTATGTAAATATCTTCATATACTTCCTTTTTGTTTCAAAAATCTTTTTCTTTTAAAAAATTACATAAAAATTGCAAAACTTGTTCAAAAATACATAAAAATTTCAAAATTTGAAAATTTTATAATAAAAAGATTTTCACTGCAGTGTACATAGCATTTGCATGGCATTCACATTTTTCAGATTGAGTATGATAATTGAACTAGTCTAATAAAGTCAAAGATTAGAGCTTGGCTGGACCTTAATGCACCTAACTTTACTGGAACCTTATAGGAACTAGATTTGTGGTACTTCAAGTCTATTCGGACTTAATTCTTTGAGACTTAGGGCCGAGTTCAAGACAACTCAAATGCTTAACTAGAACCTTTCGAGACGCACACATGACTCTTATCGGTCGTGACCTAACTTGGACATTTGCAACTTTCACTTGGCTCAACTCAGTTGGAGTGGTGAGGGGATTGGATTTGTCAATATGAGACGCATACAAGTGGAAACATTCATCCTCGTCTAGGGATGGAACTGCACTCCAACCCATCTAGTAGCAATGAGGTCTAAAGAAAAGAGAGTGTGGGTTGCAATAATGCTTCAAAAGAAGGATAGTCTTCTGGCTTAAGAGGAAAAAGTTCTTATGTAAATACAGTTGTAAATAATATTTAAAAAAGTGTTGAAATAAAGACTCCAAAAAAGTGGGCACGCCTGTCTGAAAATAAAATGCCTATCGGATTATGTATGTATATATTTGAAATAAGCAAGCTTGAACTCGAACGTCATATCATGTGAGACTGCAGCTGGATGACTTGACTATACTAGTCACACATCCCTGGATAGGTAACTACACTAGCTACCATCCATTATTCTCTTCAACCCCTCCTCACGAGTCAGATGCACTTGAACATAGAAAGGAATACCCCGCGCCTCGAGGAAAGAGTTATTGGATGGGGAATAATTGTGTTGTCATACTGGAGAAGCCAGTTCTTTTGTCATTTCAGTTGGGTAGAGCCACTATCGCTTACATTGTGCAAGTCAGCTTCATAGTCATAAGGGTTTGCATATGATGTAGACTGGTTCTGACCTGGCTATTGAGGTTGTTTAAACCGAGTTATGTGGCTCTCGAAGGCAGTTATGTTTTAAATATGGTTCCTAACCAGGTTCCATGCACATTCTCACACCAAGGTTAGACCCAACCTCCAAACTTTGATTTTGTGAAGATAAGTTTGAGAATTTAAATTAATCCATTTTCTTCCTTTTTCTTACCTTTGTTTTTATTTTTCTACACTCATTGCATAAGTGCTTGCTAGGACTAGCAAAGGAAAGTATAAGGGAGTGATGAATCTCCATTCATCACCTTTATTCTATCATTTTGGCCTTAAAAACCTAGCTAATGCATGTATATAACATTATTTTTTATAAGTTAACATTCATTATTTGCTCCATTTATTGTATATGAAATAATGTTTTTAATACCAAAATTATAGAATAAAGGAAAGAAAAGTAAAAGAATAAAATATTTTTCCAAGGGTATTTTATGACCCTAAACCCCGAGACCATGTGAAGAACTGATTTGGTCGACAAGGAATAAAGTAGGGAGAAATAAGGGCCGAAAATACAATAAAAAGCCTATTTATTTATTCATCAATAGAGTATTTTTAGCACCTATTTTATTTTTTATTTTTTATACCTCAAATAAAAAGACTTTGTACTGAAAGTTGTAGATAAAAATACAAGTAAAAATATGAATTTGATTTTGTACAAAAATAATATACTGTATACAAGTTATGCTCTAAATTAAAATCCAAAACTAAAACTTCTTAGACCCATTCTCTTAAATAAGAACTCAAATTTATCAAAATCCACATTTAATTGTGTATAAATTTTAGTAAGCTATTTAATGAAGGTGGTTAAATATTTTTTGAGTTAAGGTGTGAAAGATAGGTTTTGGACCCCTATTGTATAGTATGCTTCAATAAAATACCTCTTCTATTTATTCTTTATTATTTTTATAATTTTATATTTTTGTAATTTTAAAAATATTATTTAGAATATATGTACATATTTAGAAAAGAAGACAACCATAAATAAAATACAAAAATAAATTTTTTATAAACAAATGGATGAAATACATATAGTTATACATATATAATAAATACTTCTATTTATTTAAATGTACATAATAGATCAGAAAATACAGTATGTGTGTGTGTGTGTTTCTGTTATAATATGCTATAATTATACAACATATGAGAATGAGTCAATAAAATCAAAAATAAAAAATAAAAATAAAAGATACAAAACATAGGTTAATATACCTATAAATATACCCTTAAAAGTTAGCTTGTAGTAAATAACCTCATAAAAATAAATAAAAATCATATTAGAATACATAAAATAATAAACATTTTTATACCTAAAAAGTAATAAAATCATTTACCTTTTTCAATTAATTATTTCAAATAAAATAGGCTATTTTATCTTGTAGTGTCCCATGTGGACCAATCAGAATGCCGGGAATGTGGACCCCGGTCAAGTCCCTATCTTCTGTTTGACTTCCATCAGATGCCTCAAGCAACCCGCTTTAATGGATTTCTCCCCACCTCTTCATTGCTCCATCACCCTCGATCTATTCACCAATTCTACTCCTTGATCATCCATGATCCACGTCGAAGCTCCACATCTGTTGTACATACTTTTGATTCACCCCAAACCCTAGATCAATAAGGGTGCCCAATGTATGCATAATTAAAGACCTCTGACCTCCTTGTCCCAATTTGGTCACTTCCCTAACCATAAATCCCTTCAAATCCGATCAAGCATGCATCCAGGTGATAGCTTGGGTCCCCTGCAGTCTGAAGCATATGGAGGAGGAAGGAGGTGCACCCACGACGAGCCTCTCTGACCACCCAGCTCCCTTCCCTCACAGGAAGGTATAAGAGTTGTGCACTTCATTTACTAAATAGATTTCCTTATCTCATGTTTATTTTCGCATTTTATTTTATGTTTTAATGTCTACATTAGCGTAGACTAGGATAAGTACCTAGTTGGAGCTGTAGAGCTCTGGTTGTCTATTCACCACAGTTCCTCACTGTTCTAACCACCCACTGCCACCTCAAAACCTTCCCCATTCATTTCTCTGTCGGTTGTCCCCTTCAAGCCACCAAAATCACTTGTGATCTGGAGATCCATACTCTTCCACCATCCTTTGCCTGAGCACCTTCGAGCGCCACCATCTATCCCATATTCCACGCCTAATCGGGTCAATATAGTTTACCCTCGACTCATGTTCTTATTTGTGCAAGTCCCAGTCTGAATGAATCCCTTTGGGGGCTTGGATCGACTTGCAAGGAGACTCCCAAGAACCTTGCACTTTCTTGAGCTCACCGGACCTCTCCTAGGGGTATTGGGACATTTTGAGGATACCAGTAGCGGCAAAAGACCTCTCGGAGCATGTAGAGCATCTCAGCGACGAAGGAGAAGCTCGGAGGAGGGAGGAATCAAGGATCAAAGCTCGGACGCATGGACCTTATTCCCTATTCTTCGAGCGAAGCAGCAACCTTTGGATCGCGGAGGCGTCCCAATTTTAATCAGGCTTGTTCATCCATTGCTCGCTTCTTCCATCCAACGGAAACCCAGATGCAATCTTGGCCGTGGATTGGTGAAGTAATATCAAGCCTTCTCGTGCTGCCACATGTTAGGTAAGCTGATCGGCGCCATCCCATGGTGCGCTTATGGGGGTAAATCACAAATCTAACCCCCAGAATTTTGTTGTTATTTATTTAGTCTTATAAATATTTTTCGTAGCGTAAATAATTTTGGATATTTTGCATAAAGGCCCATGTATTTGTGAAATTTCAAATGGTTCCAGTCCAGTACAACTCACGTGTCGTCCCACGTGCTGGGTAAATTGCATGTAGACCCCTAGAAATTTTTGTATTTATGTTTAGTCCAAACTATACGTTGTATATTTTTCGTACATTTGCAGATGAAACCATGACTTTATTTTTAATTGTAAATAAGACCTTTCTAGTACATGTATTTTTGTGATTTTCTTGTTTTTATTAAAAATAGCATCCGTGCTCTAAAAAATATGCAAATATAAGGATAGATCTTTCATGCCATTTTTTGGATTATCATTTTAGGCTTTTTATCTATTTATTAAAAATCAAAATGAGCATATTTCATCCATGTTTGACATTAAAAATATCAAAAAATATAAAAATGTTTTGAAAAAATCCAAAAAATATATAGATTGTCTATTATTGTATTTTAAAACTCCTAACCAAAAATCCCTAAAAATAGAAAAGAAAAGGCAAAAAATTAAAAAACTACGAAATCAAATAAAAATATCAAAAATCATAAAATAAAAACCCAAAAATATGTATTTTCATTTCCGGATTTCCTTTTTTCGGTTATCTATTTTATTAAAATTGATTTGAGGAATTTTGGACTTTATTTCCTATTTTTAACCTTCAACTCACTTCTGTTTATTTATTTAATCCATGTTTTGGGATTTTAAAAAATATATATATAATTTATCAAAAATTACAGAAAAATCACAAAAAAATTAGAAAAATATATAATACCCAAAAACATTTTATTTCATGTACTTTGATTATTTTATTAGTATTTATTATATTATTGATCTATATTATATATATATCATTATATCTTCTTATATTAGATACTAAAAAGAAAAAGGAAATAAAAAAATAAAAAATAAAAAAAAGATTCTGGTCTGAAGTTGCGGTGAGGCAGCCAAGGGAGAAGCACAGAGCCAGGTGATCAGAGGGGAGCCCAAGAGGCTTTGTTGCTGATGCATGGCGGAGGCTAGAGATGGTCTATCGTCAATGGTTCAAATATCGATGATGAGGCAATGAAGAGAAGAAATTGGCCCTGCGTGCATGGCAGATTCGAGCATGAGTTGAAGCAATGGTGTTGGCATGCTGAGCTAGGGCTTCACCTTGAAGGGGGTAGCCAAATGATGGTCGGTAAGATTGGTACGAGTCGAAGACGTGAAGGTTGAGGTTGTGGCCCGAGGGACAATGTTAGTTGGTGAAGAGAAATAGGAGTGAAGAAGAAGCAAAGGAGAATATGAGGAAACAAGGAAGAAATGGAAAAAGAAAAAGAAGAAGAAGTAAAGTAAGGGGACAAGGAAGGAGAGATTACCTGGAAAATCGTGGAATCGATTCTCCTGGGACTGGAGGTGCAGCACCTCCGGTTGTCGCTCGATACCTTTGTAGAGGGTGGAGCTCGACAGCCATGGTGGATGCAACTGCAACAGAAGGTTATGTACCTTCCGAATATTGTAAGAGGAACATAGATCATCATCGCTTGACTCAGTATAGTCGCTTATATCATTGATGATAGAGGAAGGTTAGAGCTCTTCACTATCATAGTGGCAGATGACACCGATGGGGGGCAAGGTGAGAAGCGTTATAGGTAGTTTCATATGGAGGAAGGTGCGGGGATGGGTCGAACGTGGGGGTGAGGGAGAGGATCTCTCAGAGAGAGAGAGAGAGGTGTGGGCAAGCGATGGGGGATGACAGTTGCAATGTGGTGGTTAGAGAGAAGACAGAGAGAGGGCAGAGGATGCAGGGGTGGATAGCGGACACGTGGCGGTTGTGTGGTCCTGCTGAGAGTGAGATAAAGATGAGGAAGTGGAATGCAGTTGCAGGCGTGTGCAGTAGATGTGCAATTCTAGGAGGGAGAGGGGAGGGTTGTGGATAGCTGGCAATGTCGAGGGAGATGTAGAGGAGTGGGTCGGATGGCGATGGTTGGGGAACCGCTTCACCACTACGCGAAGTGGGCGAAGCCGTTGAAGGCTGCTGGGCGCGGGTGTAGGAGGGGAAGAAGAGGGTGCCACATGGCATGCCCCGAGGCAACCACTAGTCGGTAAAAAATATGAAAATTAAATTAAAAGATAAATAATAAATATAAATATGTAAAATAAGAAAATAAATAAATAGATAAATAAATAAAATAATATTAATAATTAAAAAATAACTAAATAAAATAAAGATAAAAAAATAAATAGAGTAAATAAAATAAAATAAAATAAAATAGATAAAACAAATAAAATAAAAATTACGAAAATAAGATAAAATGGGGTGATACATGGCGACTCCAAGAGCAGCCACTGTCGCTCCTCGAAAATAAAAAATTGAATGTCAAGAAAGATAAAAAAGAAATAACAAAGGGGACAAATTAAAAAGTGGTCAACATGAAAGTTCCTTGTCTCGATAAGATCTACGACTTCCATGAAGGATCAAAAACCAAAATAAATCATATGTATAAAAAGTATTTTTATTGGTATCCTATATATAAAAAATACCGTATTTTTGTGTTTTGCAAATTTTTTTATCATATTAAAATGAAATAAAAATAAAAAAATAGATAAAATATGATTAAATATTTACAACTTAATCTTTTTTTTTGGATTTTTAATAATCAAGAAAATAAAAATATAAAATAAAAAAAATAAACGGGACATATATACAATATAGAATAAGGTTCCCAAAACCGAATTTTCACATACGAACTCCGATTCTTTTTAGTTCGGTATTGTTTTGAAGGCAATTTAATGTATATTATTTCAAAAGTGAGTGGTGCTCCATAGGAGACTGTATGAAAGAGATATTAAAGTTTTAAGGCTCTTATTCTCAAACTAGTGTTAGGGTTTTATTGGTCAATTTCACAAGTTAGTATTTTTTTTTGGTATTTTTTATTTATTAGAGTTTGTAATATGTACACTATAGAGTTTATTATTCAATTTTAACTTAGTGAAAAATAGATAAAAATAACATAAATATGGTAACATACATGCGATTTTGCAAGGGAAATTGGCTTCTTAATTAATGCAAATATGCATGTTAAAATGCACATATAAATTCTAAATGAATGAGAATAACATAGAATAAATGAAGAAAAGTAGCTAGTTACTCAGGAACAAAGCTCTGTTTTCAACTTTTAGAGTGATGAATCACAGATTCATCAACCCTCTATACTTAAACCTTGCTTGTCCCGGAGCAACTAAAATGAAATATAAAAGTGAAATGATTTTGGGTTCCATACCAAGGTCATGAACAAAAGATGAAAATGGAGTTCGACTCAACCATTGGATTAATAATGTGGCAGAACGTTATTGGAAATAGGATTTTAGTCCTTAGAGCCTTTAAGTTCCACAAGTCTCTATTCAGGTCGCCTTAACAGTCAGGTCAGAACAAGTCCTCATACACAAATTCTAATTACTATGATTCTTACTTGTACATTGTAAGTGAAATATAGCTCTCCATATCCGAATAGTAAAGAAATATCCTTGTCTAATATGTTAATCCTAATTCCCTGGTCTAGTAACTCTTTCATCAAGGAGCAAGGTATTTCCTTCTAAGTTCAAGTGCAACTGTCTCAAAAATAGGGGGTAGAGAAGACAATAGATTGTGGCCAGTGTAGCCACATATCCCCGGAGCTTGACCAGTGTAGCCAAGGTCTAGCTGCAGGCTTCCATGTTGTGAGACATTGAAGCATATGCCATGCTTATTTATATTTTTCTCCGATAGAATTTTATTTATTTACTTTTTGCACGTCTAATTTTTTTTGGATTTTTTTGAACATGTGCATCATGTACATTAGGAATTTGTCTTCTTGAGTTAGTAGACTATGCCCCTTTTGAAGCTTTATTGCAACCAACAGCATACCATCGGTTGACGTCGATACTACTAGACTAGGTTGAGACACATTGTCCACTTATTGTGACTGTGAATGTTTCCACTCGCATGTTTCCCCAAGCTAAAGTATTCTACCTCCTCACAACCTCATCAATGAAGAGCTATGTACAAGGTGTTTGTCTATGTTAGGTCACTGTTTAAATGAATCATGCGTGTGTATGAAATATTCTGCTTGGACCAATCAAGATGAAATGTGAACATAGTCTTGTGGACTCAGAGAATTAAGTCGCTCGACCTGAAAAGTCTTAACTCTACTTCCTATAAGGTTCCTCTAAATTTATGTAGATTAAGGTCAAATCAAATCCATCCTCAACTTCTATTCATAACTTGGTTCCGAACCCACTAACTTTCCACTTTGCATATGCTAGATATGCAAATGAAATGTAGATGTCATGAAATTCATATGAATGAAGAAGATGATTTTTTTCTTTCTTTTTTTGATGAATGCGAGGATGATATGCAAAAGTAAATAAGAAGCCTATTTTTAAAATTTTATTTTTATTTTCCAGTATACCTCTTATTTTATAACAAATCTTACAAAAGTATTATTTACAATAATTTTAAAAATTTATACAAGTTCTATTATACAAAATTTTACTACTTATATATAATATACATATTATACAAGTATATAGTATTTTTTTCATACTTTACCCATACTGTAATTATTTCATAATATATACAAAAATATGCGAAGTACCAGCTATGGGTAAAGTATATATCTAATATATACACACACACCCTTATACTTAGAATGTGTTATGTACTCAAGGCACAAGAAGCGAGGAAAAGACATTGTTCAGGCTAAGCGTAGGAGAGTGAAAAGAAAAAAAATATAGAAGTCAACCAACCACCCTATAATTAGGCTCTGGGCATTCTTAGTGTAGAAGAAGAGAAAAAATGGGGTGGTCAAGGTCAAGAGGAGAAATGGATGAACATATACACATGGTGGGCATTGCTCCTTCCAATACATAGGCTTTGGTCAGTCAATGTATAGGATATGAGTAAGTATGAGAACTGATGGGACTGAAGATTATACATAGAGAAAATGAAAAATAATATAAGGAGTGACTTGGGATACAGACAAGAATATACAAGCAAGAGCAGGGGATCCCCCTATACTTAGGCTTTTAATAGCCTAAGTACGGAGTTAGTATATACATAATACGAAACCTATGCACTAAAAGAATGAATAAATCAGTTGTACAAGAGTGAGTGAATCTTCTATGCTGCTAAATCTTCTAAGCAGCAGAATAAAAATATTGCATCTTCATGAAGAATAATACGATGTATCTGCTATGAGCTCGCTCTGCATGACATTGATGACCTCAACTTGGACTAACTACTCTTTAGAATCTACAAAGTGATTCAACAGTTGTCCATTCACCACATGAGATTGTGCACCATCTGTGAGATAAGATATCTCTGCATTTCCATTCCCATGCACTTCCTTAACAACAAAGGGACCGGTTCACTTAGATTTGAGGTTCTCGTGGAGCATATTTAACCTAGCATTAAACAACCATACATTTTTCCTAGGGACAATGTTTGAACCTAATGTGTTGATCATGCCATCTCTTTGCTTTGTCCTTATACATCAAATTGATCTCATACACCCTGTTTCAGATTTCCACAAGCTCGTTCAAGTTCAAGTAACGACAAAGCTTTCCTAGGTGACAACTCCAATTAATCTATTTAAATGCCTATTCAGGTTTGTGAATCAGTTCTGCCAGCAAATGGCATGGCTTGCCATAGATCATTCTAAATGGTGAAGTGCCCAAAGGTGTCTTGTAGGTTGTCGTATAGGCTAATAAAACTTGGACCAAGAGCTAGGACTCATTCTTCATATCGGGATGAACCTACTTATGCAAAATACTCTTCACTCCTCTGTTCGAAACATCTGCCATGCTATTTGACTATTGGCGGTAAGGACTAGTAACTTTGTGCTCAAATCCGTAGTCCTTAGTTAAATATATCACATCTCGGTTCACAAAGTGGCTACCCCCATCATAAATCAAAACTTTTGGTACCCCAAAACTAGCAATAATATGGTCTCTCACAAAATTATAGACAATCTTGCAGTCTGCAGTTCAGGTTGAGATAGCCTCCACCCACCTAAACAAATAATCAACCGCCAACAAGATGTACTCATGTCCTTGGCTAATGGGAAAGGACCCATAAAATCTATGCCCCATGCATAAAAAACATCACAAATAATCACAAGATGCATGGGCATCTCATCTCTTTATCCAATGGTCCGTCCCATCGTTTGACAAATCGGGTATGACCGTACAAATCAATAGAATCTCTGAACAGGGACAGCCAATACAATCTGCATTAGAGTACCTTGTGAGTGGTTATCTTCCCTGAAGTGTCCTCCACCCTCAAGAGAATGATAGTACACGAGGACAACACACCTTCTCAAAACACACTCCGACCCTTCAAAAAAAGGAACGGATCGTCCTAGTGGTATCTCCTTGAATCCGACTTCAGTTGGTCAATGATGCTCCTAGTCCAACCTTGGGGAAACTATTTGAAGACAATAAAGTTCACCATGTGGCATACCATGGGAGTGAGTCAATATCACAAATTGACTCGCTTGGGAACGTCTTCCTAGCATGCGCAAAATCATGATAATCCGTAAGCTCAATTCAGGAAAGTTTATCAACCACAGCATTCTTCACTCCAGGTTTATCTTTTATCTCCAATAAAACTCCCGGAGGAGTAAAGTCCACTTAAGAAAATGTGCCTTCGCATCCTTCTTTGCAATTAGGTACCGAATAGCTGTGTGATTAGTGTATATTGAAACTTTAGAGCCCAAAAATATACGACTTGAACTTCTCAAGGACCCATACTACAATGAGCATTTCCTTTTCAGTCACAGTGTACTTTTTCTGTGGAGGGTCTAATACTTAGCTTGTGTAGTGGATCGCAAATCGGATCCCCTCTCATCGTTGTCCTAGCATAGCTCCTATAGCAGAATCTGAAGCTTCCGTCATTATCTCAAAGGGAGAGATCAGTCAGGAGCTTGTACCATAGGCGAGGCACAAATCATCATCTTCAAGAATTCAAATGCCTTTAGACACTTGTGATCTACAATGAACTCTGTGTCTTTCCCCAAGAGCTCAGTTAGTTTGTGGACAATCTTCAAAAAATCCTGAATGAATCTCATGTAGAATCCAATGTGTACTAGAAACGACCTCACTAACTTCACATTGGTAGGTTGATCGAGTTTCTTGATCACCTCCACCTTGGTAGGGTCAATCTCAATTCCCCTTTTGGAGATGACATGCCCAACACGATACCCTCCATCACCACAAAGTTACTCTTCTCGTAGGAGAGTGCCAGATCCACCTCCCTACATTGCATAAGGACTCTGTCAAAGTATGCTAAACATGAATCAACAGAATCACCATGCACCAAGAAGTCATCCATGAATGCTTCCAGGAAATCTCCCACCATATCAGCAAATACGACAATCATGTACCGTTGAAAAGTGCACGGGGCATTACAGACTCCGAATGGCATGCGACTGAATGTGTAAGTGTTGAACGAACATGTGAATGTGGTCTTTTCCTATTCCTCAGGGGCTATAGCTACTGGTTGTAGCCTGTGTACCCATCAAGAAAAAAATAAGAATGCTTTCCCTATGAGTCTCTCCAAGATCTAATAAACGAATGTCACGGAAAAGTGGTCTTTCTTGGTTGCGGCCTTCATGCGCATGTAGTCAACATAGACGTGTCACGTCGAGGGTGCTCGTGTTGCGATCTCTACCCCATCCTAATTGGTGAACATCTGAATTCCTGACTTCTTCGAAATAACATCAAGCGGGGCCACCAACATGGAATCAGAAATAGGGTATATAACCCCTACTTTGCACCGTTTCTCAATCTCATTCTTCACTACTTCATGTAGATTGCGGTTAAGTCTCCTCTGAAACTCACAGGAAGGTTTCACATTATCGTCGATAAAAATATGGTGCAAGCAGAGAGCGAGGATGATCCCCAAGATATCTGACATTGTCCATCCTATTGCATTTTGGTTCCTCTCTAAAACCTCTAACAACCTAGACTACTATTTTAAAGTAAATTCCGAGCAACTCTGTTTAGGTCTTGCAAGAAAGGTGTACTTCAGTGTATGAGGCAATGATTTCAGTTCTGGCAATGTGGTGTCATCAAGCAAATCTGGCTGAACTGAATCTGAATTTGGTTGTGTGATGCATGAAGGTGGTCTCAACTGTGTAGTACGCGCCACCAACTCAGAGGTATCGGGTGTCGGATTGCCAAAGATACACTGTAATTTTGCCAAAGCCACGTCTGACTCATCATCTATGTCCCATGGTTGTTCCGAAGGGGATGGAACTGATAGATCTAGAAGGATCTCTAAGTCATCAAGGGATTTTATAGATTCTTCTCTCACAAGATTAGGCAACACGTGGCAAACTGCATCATGCACTATGTCTTTTCCATATGAAAGGGTCTCGCTCTATCTTGAAGGAACCTGTCTCCAGATCCCAGAAATGATTATCATTATGCAATCTACCTATGAAGATGGGTTCTATGCTACTCTCTGAATCACGTCACTGCCATTTTGTCTCCTTGATCTCAAGGTTCACCTCTCCGCCAAGAGAACAAAACTTCATCATTCTTGTACCATAGTCGAAAGCTTCTCCTACAGTCCTACGGATGGGTCGCCCAAGAATGATATGAGATTCTATCCAATGATGGTGGGTCTCCATGTCCAAGACTGTGAAGTCAACCTGATAGTCCTACACCGCAATCGAGATAACAACCTCCTTCACTTCTCCCATAGGTCTTTTCATTAAACGGTCTATGAATTGGAGTAAAGCTCTAGATCTACGCAGTGGTCCCAATTCCAATTTCAGATATAATGCTAAGGGAAGTAAGTCGATTGGAGAACCGTTATCTAAGAGAGTGCGTGCAAATGCAATGCCATTGATACGACTCTCTAAGTAGTAAGAACCCATGTATCTCTTTTTCCTTGGTAGTTGTTGATTCTTGAGACAATAGGTTGTGGCTACTGACAAGACATGAGTCTTCACATATTGGTTAGGTTTCGTCCTACAAACCACAGTAGGTGTGCATCTCACTGTAAGGTATTTTTGAAATGCAAGATGATTAGCCACATATTCATCAAATGGTACCTTAACTATAATATTCTCTTTACAAAATCATGGCATATCGAGGTCATCTTTCTCAATCTTTTTTATGCACTTTCATGTCGTAAGAGCACAGGGAAAAGGTATTGAAGCAAGGGAAACATAAGATGAAGAATCTGGATCGTGAAATGAAATATCATTCATGGCATTAACGGAAATAGAGTTCTTCATGCACGAATCTTTTTGATGCAACACGGGATCACAAATAAAACTATCTACTACATGTTGGGGAAAAGAAGTCGCAGTGGTATCTACCACAATCGGAGGTGCAAGGTCTTCCATAGAATCTGAGGTGTCTCCATGCTGTTGATGGTGCAACCATGTTCACCTTCTTTTCTCGGCTCCTAGAGAAAAGATCCTCGAATCATGATAGTAGGGCTCTTGAATATGATGCCTCTCCTCCTCGTCCTCAGAAGATGCCTCAGGTAGAACTCCGGAGATGCCTCTCTTCATGTCCTCGCCATGTCAAGTACGGTGACAGTCCTTCCACTCTTGAGTAACATATGGTTAGCCTCGTCACGCGAAAGAATCTCATGTTCAGATCTAAGAGATGCTAGATAGTATACTGACTACAATGTTGCTGAGAACCAGATCAGTTTAGGCCATTACGATTAGCCTAAACTTGGGCTGGGATTGAGGAAGAGGGTGCAGATTGCTCGTCTCACCATCTGGACGGGTGGTTGACATCCACCCGTAAGTCGTGAATTTCGTTCTTGTAAGGACGAAGCTCGTCAAGTATATTTTGTTGCATGTCCACGGAACCAGATGAATAAGGAAGTGGATAAGAGTGGGAAGAAGAATGGGAAGGCTGGCCCTGTTGGTCGGGGTATTGCCACTGTTGTTGTTGGTGCTGGGGTAACCACTAAAATTGTGTGCCCTGCTGGCCCACTTAGTAATGGCCATGCCGGCCGTACTACTGGTACTAATGCTGATGCTGCTGGGGTGGCTAAAATTCTGTGCTCTGTTGTGAAGAAGTTGGTGCAAACGTGAATGTGATATTGTGAAAGGTCAGATGACGATGGTAAGCCTATCGGCCCCACGTACTTCCCTGCCAAGCAGGGTCATGAGTATACCATACTCCATTCACCTCCCCAACCAGTGGATTCTCCTCCTGAACTATCGATGTGGATTGAGGTTGTTGTTGGAAAGAATGGTTGTAGGACTATCCAGCTTCTATGGCTGGGGTTTCCATGACACCAACTGATCTTGAACATGGTGAACTCGGTATATGGGAGCAGCGGGTGCAGTCATGGAAGGTGTCTTTATCTTATATGCATTCTCATTCAACTCCTCCATCTATCTGTGTGTCTTGGAAATGCTATCGTCTAACTTATCAATACTTTTGGTCGATCCTCTCTACTACTATAAGCTCTCCCGCGAGGATGCCCATCCTAAGGATCACATCTTGAGAGAAATCAACTACAACTAGCTTCCTCTTCCAAATGAGAGTGAACTTGTTGACTATACGTACTCTATGTTGGCGGTCTGTCAGCGGCTAGTCTCAATCATCTACTCGAAATACCTTCCATAGAGTATCTGCTCCACATGATGTATAAATGCATCCACATGCAGCGCTTACTAAACCATGCTTCACAAGGTAAGGACCGACGAAGAACGACTGGACTAAGATGTTTTCATCTAGACCATGACATGGACAATTCTACATGATGTCCTTATACTTTACCCAAGCGTCACGAAAGGCTTCATGGGGAAGCTAGGAAAAGCTAGTGATGTGTGTCGTCATCATGTTAGTCCTACTTAGTGGGTAGAACTTCTTTAGAAAATGGTCCTTGAATTGGGCATATGTAGTGACTATAACTCCAAGGTTCTTTACCAAGTAGTCAGCTTGACACTCAAGGAAAATGGAAATGATATGAGCCTGATATAATCTTGGTTAACCCTAGGATGTTTAAGGTTATCATAGACGAGCTCAAATTCCCTTAGTAATGTGTATGCCTCCTTAGAAGCATTCCTATCAAAATGCGGCAACAAGTTTAGAATTGTAGCTTCAACTCAAAATCAACTTCGGGTTAGGTCAGACTCAAATAATTCTGAATTATGTATTGTCCCGGTGAAGGATATGGGATAATGCTCAAGCGCATCATGGAAGCGTGAGCGTTGTATCACGATGAGGAACGACTAGTCGCACTAGTTGTTCTATGTAGCAGGAATTAAAAAAAGTTCATGTGACGAAACCACATGATCCAAAAACGCTTCTCGGATCGTTTCGTCTAAACCACAAACAATTAATAGTATTACCTCTTGAAGCGTGGTTGCGATCGAGTCTCTAAATGAAGAGACCTCCTGTCTCAAGTTCGATCTGCCAAAGGAGACGCTTGCGAGCGTGTTGATGAAACATGTGCTTCTCGCAATCCATGTTGATGATCCAAGCGTTGAATACCATGATTTCGACACACGAGATCCAACGTCTTGTTCACGAGCGAGGCGCACCAAAGGAGACGGAGATCCACGAGCAAACGATCGGGCATCATAACAACGATGTTGCGGTGATGAAGAACCTCTCTAGGGCATCCATGGTGGACGACCACATGAGAGAAGAAGAGAGGGCATGTAGAGAGAGAAAGAGAGAGAGAGACTTATGTTCTCTTGTGTGTATGGAAGAGCAAAGGGGTGCCTCTCCTTTTATAATATTTTGGGATCCATGGATCTCAATCCATGGACAACACAAATCCAATGGCTCACATTGATTTGTGTTTCTTTTAATGGCCAAGAATTGTGTTGGTAAAAACCAACAATAATTAATTTAATTTAGATTAATTATCTCTTGATAAATCAATATAATTCAATCACCAAATTAAATCATGATCTCATGGAGATTATAGGAGAGAGAGTGCCTCCTTCCATGTTGGAAAGAGGGGACGGCCACACATTCCTAATAGGAGTGGTGGTCGTCCACTCCATGTATATGGAAAGTGGCTCTCATCTCCATAATGTAATCTCCAAGATTATGCAACAACTTTTGTTGCAAATTATTCTACAAAAATAATTCACAATTCTTTTGTATATATTGCAATCTTGCCATTGAAAAAAATTGTGAATCATATTTACAACCCAAAATAAAATGTAAATTACATTTTCACTTTAATGTCCAATGTGAATCCAATTCATATAAATATTTAATTAACAAATGTAAATTACAAATAGGTCTCTCTTATATATTATAAATCACATTTATAATATATATGATTAATATGTATTGTGCTATCCACATTATTCAATACCGTGATAATTAAATCACATTTATTCATCTTGGGTCTCTATTCTCATGTGCCCAAATAATATGAATCTCATTCACATTATTTACATCTTTGATAATCAAATCACATTTAATTATTTAAGATAACTCTCTTTATAATATGAATCGAATTCATATTAATCTTCATAATTAAATCACATTTAATTATCCATTTCTTAATGCTCGGATACTTATATCAACAATGAAATTATCTTGAACTCTTTCAAGGATAATGTGCTTTCTCCGCAGATACTTGGAGATAAGGACAGGGCGATTGTACTGTTCCACGTATAGTGACATGGATAATGAGATCACATCTCAAATTCAGATCTCGGTCCTCCCACACATGCTTGATTAAATCAAGACTACAAATCTAATCTTCTCATTGCATTCAAATCAATGTCCAACATTTGGACTAAAATCAGATTACTTCTCTACTGAGAGGAGTCACTAAAATCCAGACCTGTTTCATCATTCCCTAGGAATGGAAGCGTCATGGTTATACAACGGTTTATGATCACATCACCCTCAGGTATTCCCAATACCTGTACATCCTACATACTGGAAGTCCCAGAATAATACCGAAGTATAAGATCAATTTTATATTGTCTACTTTAGGGATTTATCATTAAGTTTCTCATCTGACTATTGGGAGTTGGTATCGATCATATACTTTCCAAAAGCATATATCATACCCAGGTGTTGATCATATACTTTCCAAAAGTATATATCAAACCTACAAATTCAGTCAGGCGTCCGAAGCGAAACGACCATTCACGGAATTTGATTCTTCCCAATATCTCATGAGCGAGCTCATGTCTTCCGGTCCAGTAATGAACATGTATGATCCCTTTGGGAGATCGTATTACTCATATGCCCTTACATGCACACCAGCGCGCTGGTGTATAGACCTTGATTAGGTCATCAACCTATTGGTTTGCCAAATGTACATACTCTGTCATATAGTAACACATCTGTCTCCGGTCAGAGGATGCATGCCTATATCATGACAGCATACGATATAGGACTTTGGTTATCTCGATCTAATTAAGTCAACTCTTTGACCTAACTTATCTAACACCTCCGAATCTCTATCCTATGCAGAGGACCTGCAACAAGAGGTCGGTTAGATATCAGCCTAAATGAGAAAGGATTGCCATCTCCTACTCAGGCTGGAGATCATCTCTTAACAATCATCTGACGGTGCTTGATGAGTCATCAATCTAACTCTATAGATATTTATCCAAGCACCAACCTCCATGATTTAATATTTGAATCAACAATTGTATGATCATCAAGATGGCCATGGTACATAACCGTAATTGTACTAAGGGACCTATTATGCAAATTATTTATTCTTCATTTCAGATCAGGGAATGATATTCGCAATAACATTTATTGCATAATGGCTCGTCGTGGGCTCGCATGTCCAACAATCTCCCACTAGCCCAAAGAGCCATTAATGGGCTAATCATTTAAACTCACCCTCATGTGACAATCATAGGCTATTTAGAAAATAGCTAGGTAAGCTGATCAGTCACTCTGTTCCCGATAGACTACGCCAAGTCCTTTTACGACACTTTCATATCCCCTAGTAACAGTGTTCACATCCAATGCGAATGTTGCATCTCATGCAACCAATACTCAATCATATCAGTCATAGTGTCCTTGACACTACACCTCGATAATTATTATAACCAGTATGTAATATCAATTATCTTTATCAGAATACCCTTATTCTTGGATATCTCTATCTCATAAGGTATTCGCATTTAAGACCTTTTAGATCACTATCTATAAAGTCTTACTTTCTTGAAGATAAGACTTTGAGATCACTATATCAAAACTCTTGTACTCTATGAAGATATTGTTATTACTGCAATCAAGTGTTTTATCACCATATTAGGATTAACAATAGTTTACTAATCCCACTGTACGGTTGATATCTGGCTTTTGTACACATCTAGTATACACTGGCTTCTCAGAATTGATGCACAAGGGCAAGCAGTTTTAGCATTCACATCCTCAACTCTTTGAGGTGTTATCCCTTTAGATAGATCAGTACCCTATCTTGAGGGAAAGAATCCTTCTTGGAATTTTCCAGAAAATGGAAATGTCCAAGGTGTACCATTAATGTGACGGTCCCAATACCCTCTTCTCTTTTCTCCTAAACAACTTCAGAACTAAGATTTAAGAGGTATTCTTGACATCATATCTTGAGGTATGGAACAATCAGATTATAAAACACTTATTATTATTATCCTTCGATCATTCCAAATGATGAGGATATCTACATTTAGCATGATGAACACAATGGCACTCCCACAAAGCTTTACATGGTTTATCAAGATTCTTTCTGAAATCATAACATTTATGATTTCATCAAATCAACTACAAGAAGCTTATTTGAGTCCATAGATGGAGTTTCTTTAGCTTGCACATCTTGCTTTCCTCAACCATGAAGCCCTGGGGCTACTTCATGTGAATGTCGTCAGAGAGGCATTCATAGAGGAATGTAATCTTGACTTATATCATGAATATGTCATAGTCAATTGTGTAGCTATGGTTAGCATTATTCTGATGGGTTTAAGCATGGTCACTGAAGAGTATGTCTCATCGCAAGCAATGTCTTCTCTTCGGTGTGTAGCTCAAGGGTATGAACCGTGCTTTGAAGGTCTCTACCTTCTCATCAGACTCCCTCTTTCTATTGAACATCCATTTACACCTTAATGGGTCTGAGCCTTATAGGTGGATCCTCGAGGGTCCACATACAACACTTGTATATGAAGTCGACAATGGACTTTTATTGCTGACATCCATCTTTCCATGTCACGATGCTTAGGAGCTTCATCACATGAAGTCAGATCATTGTCAGATTCAACTGGCACATGGAATCCATCTTCAAACTTATATCAGGAGGTATTAGTGTTTCATCTTTAATTGTCCTTTTAGTTTCCAATTTTAGGAGTCTCATTATCATCTCAAGATTAAATGAGTTCATTTACTTCATTTTCATCTTGATTCTCAAGAGTCTAATCATCCAAGAATCACATTCCTAGATATGAAATCTTTTAAGAATCTCAAGGTCATAAAGTAGGTATCCAATACCATCCTTTATTTTCCTAATGATGCAGTACTCTCAGGTGCTAAGTTCTAGATTACTTGCATGGAATCTTATTAGGGATATATTGTAGTCTCTACCACATATACACGTGGAAACTAATAGGTAATTATGCTAAAATTCATCATTGATTAAATCATGTCATACATGATCCAATTGTATCTCCCTACAACTCTCTTGAGTTTAGGTACATTAGGAGGATTGAGATAGAAATGACATTCATATCTTTATAAGGCATTCCATGAATTCATCTAATAGGTACTGACTGCCTAGAATAGATCAAAAATTCATTTAATCTTCCTTCAAACTTTGGTTCTAAACCAAAATTGTGAAATCTTTGACATTTCAAAGTTTTCTAAGTGAAGAGAAGAATTCTCATATCACAAATAATCATGAATAGATATCACATATCCATAATTTTTATTCTGATATAGATGATTCACATACATCAATATGCATGAGATCTTGAATACCTTGACATCTTACACCATTCTAAGGAAGGGTGTATTGGACATTTTTATTTTTTGAATACAATATTCACAAGTATGTAAGATTTGAACCTTTAGACAATCTAAAGTTTCATCTCTTATTAGTCTATTGATCACATTAACAGACAAATGTTCGAGGCATGATGCCGGAATATTTTCAAATGATCTTCGTCCTCCTATTGATCTTTAATGGTTCAGTTTTCAATATTAGAAATGTTAATGAACCATTCATTATTTTTTCTAATTTAGTAGAGTCCTCCAGATGTCATATTACTATCTGAAATATATCCATCATAACTCTTTATGAGATGTCTATTCCAGAATTCATATTTATTTCCAACATTTTAGAAATAAACAATGAGTGTAATCTAATGTTTAGGTCATAGAGACATTCTCTAAGACTAAGGGCTCCCAATGAAAATATGAAGTCTATTGATCCAATGAAAATTGTTGCAACAATTGCATCAATTCCAACATGGATGAGCATTAAACCTTTAGATCAAATTTCTAATCTTCTAACACATATGCAACCAATTGCAAGTGTCATTAGAAGATTGAGATACAATTATTACACTTTATTTTATCAAATAAGAAAGTCAATTTCAATGATTATATGTAGATTATTCCGATGCACTATCCGAGTCCTTCTCTAAGGATTATAGATAGATTTGATAGTCATACTATCAACACATCAGCTTATTGTAGTATTGGCATTTATCCAACTCTTTGGATTTCATATAGAAGTCACAGAAGTACAGTCAACTCTTTGACTTTCATTCTCACATGGTTCAGACCCACGCTTCCACTGTGCTCCCTTCATATATAAACAACCATTGCTTAAGATAAGGGATCTCTTATCTTAAATTCAAAAGATTTCACTATAAGAGCATTTCAACATTTATACATGTGCTTCATTCAATTCATACAATATGAATATTATGAAGCTTCAGGAATGACCAGAGTATAGACAGTAGAATGATGAAACTCATCGTATCTACGTCCATCTAAACTCCTAAAACATTGGTTCAGGTAGGTATTCAAACATTTTGAATACATCATCTCTTATAGAGCCACCATGTCATTCATGATTAAATGTCAAGAGCACATATGTATGCCAGAACATCTTCTTAGATTTTATAAGGATTAATTAACAATTGCGATCATCATCGACATGTCACTTCCATAGTACATTCGATGAGAGATCAGGACTGTAGAGAGATACGAACCCTAGGGTTGAAGTCCTATTGTCTATTATAATTGTCATTAATCATTATTATGAGTAAACTTGCACATTGCAACCACATACATTATGTGTTCAACTGCAAGTACAATGTCCTGACCATGGATCCAATCCATGATATTTTACTGGTTATTATTGAGTATATTATTGAGTAGTTTAATGAAGGATTATCTGAAATAAGAAATTTTCATAAATATATATAAAAATATATATACACATTTTACTTTTATTTAGAATTTTATATCAAAGTTGTCTTGCCTTGTCAACACTGAAAGTCCATTCCCTTAATCACTTTAAATGTAAGAGATATACCTACCATCATATCTCAGCAAGATTTGGGATCTCCTTCCTTATCTTTGTTACATCCCAATGATACGAGAATCTGTAACTCGGATAAAAAGAAGCGGGAACACATTCTGCCTTGCAAGTCCAACTTGCATTCCAAATTCGGTCTTAACACCCGGGCCCACCACCCCTAAGGAGATGTTGACCCGTCGTTAATTGAACCAACCGTAAACAGGAATAGAACTCGCTATGCGCAATCCAATATCGCCCCAATATTATGAGGATACGATATTGGGGTCACTATGCATACATCCTTACTCTTTCGAGAAGCAAAGGGCCCGATCCAGATGTGCTTGCATACTGGAGATGTCACTTTGGACAGGCGTCTCCTATATGCAATTCTTCACCTTGACGGGAGACCATGGATGCCAATTATGTGATCCTCCACCTCATATTCAAATTTTAATTAATTATCATGAATCATATTCATATAATTAATTCTTCCAAGGGAAATACACATCTATTCATAAATAGAGTGTTCTACTTGGATATAATTAATTCAATCTAATTAAATCAATTATCAAGCCAATTTAATCAACAAACTTGATTGGTTTTACTTGAATATATATATGGTATTATCTCAAAGTACGTATTAATTCGAATTTTAATAATTAGAAAAATACACCTTGATTTCTCCGGTATTATCGAGTCCCTACCTGTTGTCATGGCCAATACCGGCGGGAGTGGGACGGACCGCAACCGGTGCGACCCGCTACCCCAACGCTTCCTGACTAGACACCATATCCACCTCAAGAAAGGATAAAGCAAAATATATCAACGTGTACTTAAGATGATCATCAGTTCTTCAACCGAAATTATACCATATAGTAATAATCAAAACTATTTTTATTATAAGGAAGTTTGCTAGACAAATTCCCAATCCTATTCAAGCAAGTTGTTTGTTGATTGTGTTTCCAATCATTATCTACATCAAATCTAATCAATATATTGGTTGAGACTAAGTCAATTAAGGAAATAATGATAATTAAATATTTCTCAAATATTTTCCATAATTATTTCATGAAATTAACAATTATTTTCACTAATTGACAATCACATGGTTCTTGATTAGTAATGTAAATTCAGCATTGACCCCTACTTACTAAATTAACATATCTCAATCAATTCAAATCCAAATCGGAAAAAATCTGTTTCCAAAGATTGCTAATTTGATTTATGACAGAACCTAAGTGATATTTCACGCATTTCAATGTGGATCAAAACAGTAATTAACTCATTAATCATGATAAGATTCACAATTTCCGCAACAGTGAATACATGTTCATTAAAACGACCATATCTCGAGAAAACAAAATCCAAATTATGTAAACTCAGATCCTATGGTTTCCTTATTTAATGGGAAACAAAATTAAATTATTTTTTTTTGTTTAAACAATTTAAACAGGGCCGAAAAATAATCACTAAACAGAGATGCGGAAATAAAATGCGATAAAAAATTTCGCATACCTAACAAACCCAAGTCCTCCTAGGTTTATGGATCGTATCCGAAACCTCCGACCTAAGGCTCTGATACCACTTGAAGCATGTGTGATAATCCTCAAGCGCATCACGGAAGAGTGAGCATCGTATCAAATACGACGAGGAACGACTAGTCGCACTAGTTGTTCTATGAAGCGGAATGTAAAATATTTTCATGCGACGAAACCACATGATCCTAGAACGCTTCTCTGATTATTTCATCGAAACCTAAAACAAGTAACAGGATTACCTCTTGAAGTGTGGTTGCGATCAAGTCTCTACACGAAGAGACCTCCTGTCTCAAGTCCGATCTGACGGAGGAGATGCTTGCTAGCGTGTTAATGAACCACGTGCTTCTCGCAATCTATGTTGATGATCCAAGCGGCGAATCTCCTGATCTCGACACACGAGATCCGACGTCTTCTTCACTAGCGAGGTGCACCGAAGGAGATGAAGATCCATGAGCAAACGATTGGGCAGTATAACGATGATGTTGCGCTGATGGAGAACCTCTCTAGGGCATCCATGGTGGATGACCACATGAGAGAAGAAGAGAGGGCATGTAGAGAGAGAGAGAGAGACTTATGTTATCTTGTGTGTAAAGAAGAGCAAAGGGGTGCCTATCCTTTTATAATATTTTAGGATCCATGGATCTCAATCCATGAACAACAATTCCAATGGCTCACACTGATTTGAGTTTATTTTAATGACCAAGATTTGTGTTGGTAAAACACAACAACAATTAATTTAATTTATATTAATTATATATTGATAAATCAATATAATTCAATCACCAAATTAAATCAAGATCTCATGGAGATCACAGGAGAGAGAGTGCCTCCTTCCATGTTGGAAGGAAGGGACAGCCACACATTCCTAATAGGAGTGGTCGCCGTCCACTCCATGTATATGGAAGGTGGCTCTCATCTCTATAATGTAATTTCCAAGATTATGCAACAACTTTTGTTGCAAATCATTCTACAAAAATAATTCACAATTATTTTGTAGACATTGCAATCTCGCCATTGAAAAAAATTGTGAATCATATTCACAACCCAAAATATAATGTAAATTAAATTTTCACTTTAATGTCCAATGTGAATCCAATTCACATCAACATTTAATTAAGAAATAGAAAATTACAAATAGCTCTCTCTTATATATTATAAATCACATTTATAATATATGCGATTAATATGGATAGTGCTATCCACATTATTCAATATCCATTATAATTAAATCACATTTAATCATCTTGGATCTCTATTCTAATGTGCCCAAATAATATGAATCTCATTCACATTATTTACATCTTCGATAATCAAATCATATTTAATTATTTAAGATAACTCTCTCTATAATTTGAATCGAATTCATATTAATCATGATAATTAAGTCACATTTAATTGTCCATTTTCTCAATGCTCGGATACTTATATCAACAATGAAATATCCTGAACTCTTTCAAGGATAATGCACTTTCTCCGCAGATACTTGGAGATAAGGACAGGGCAATTGTATTGATCCACGTATAGTGACTTGGATATTGAGATCACATCTCAAATCCAGATCTCGGGCCTCCCATAGATGCTTGATTAAATCAAGACCGCAAATATAATCTTCTCATTGCATTCAGATCAATGTCCAACATTTGGACTATGATCAGATTACTTCTCTACTAAGAGGAATCACTAAATTCCAGACCCGTTTCATCACTCCCTAGGAATGGAACATCATGGTTATACAATCGTTTATGATCACATCATCCTTAGTTATTCCCAATACCTGTACATCCTGCATACTGGAAGACCCAAAATAATCCCGAAGTATAAGATCAATTTTACACTGTCTACTTTAAGGATTTATCATTAAGTTTCTCATCTGACTATTGGGAGTTGGTATCGATCATATACTTTCCAAAAGCATATATCATACCCAGATGTTGATCATATACTTTCCAAAAGTATATATAAAACCTACAATATCAGTCAAGCTTCCAAAGCGAGATGACCATACATGGAATTTGATTCTTCCCAATATCTCATGAGTGAGCTCATGTCTTCCGGTTCAGTAATGAACCTGTATGATCCCTTTGAGAGATTGTATTACTCATATGCCCTTATATGCACACCAGCGCGTCGGTGTATAGACCTTAATTGGGTCATCAACCTATTGGCTTGTCAAATGTACATACTCAGACATATAGCAACACATCTGTCTCCGGTCAGAGGATGCGTTCCTATATCTTAACAGCATACGATATAGGACTTTGATTATCTCGATCTAATTAAGTCAACTCTTTGACCTAACTTATCTAACATCTCCGATCTCTATTCATATGCATAGGACCTGCATCAAGAGGTCGGTTAGATATCAGCCTAAATGAGAAAGGATTGCCATCTCCTACTCAGGATGGAGATCATCTCTTAACAATCATTTGACGGTGCTAGATGAGTCCACAATCTTACTCTTTAGATGTTCATCCAAGCACCAACCTCTACGGTTTGATATTTGAATCAACAGTTGTATGATCATCAAAATGGACGTGGTACATAACCCTAATTGTACTAAGGGACCTATTATTAAAATTATTTACTCTTCATTTCAGATCATGGAATGATATTCACAATAACATTTATTGCATAATGACTCGCTGTGGGCTCGCATGTCCAACACTGGGGTTGTATGCCGCATCCATTGGTGGTTCAACACCAACATTGAGTTGTCCTAACTGAGCTCGGAGTAAGGCATGTTGATACTCATATACAACTAATCTTTCTAGTACCATCCTCATGGGGTCCTCGGGGTGTTCTTCCCCTTCACCTTTTTTTAGGCATCTTACTTGAATAATCTTGAGACATGGATCAACAATGTGATCTTGATTTGAAGAGGATTCTGAAATCAAGATAGTCTCATCGACCGGAAGGTCTTTCTCAGTGAGGTGGGAGGAGAGAAAGGGAATGGTTTGTGAGTGGTCATCCCGAGAGTGAGTAATTCTGAACTCAAGATGGTCATGAGCCCAAGTTGGTCACTGTTGTGAATGGACATTTGAAGACGTACTTCTTGGAGGGTTCAATGAGATATTCGCAAAGTATGAATAAATATCCCCTTAATTAGTCATCTTTGATGTCAAAAAAAATCGTTTAGAGTGCGAAGTTCAATGAGGTGCTAGTTCTATGGTGCATTTGAATGTGCAAAGAATACTCACACAATACAAACACAATGCAAACCCCATTGGAAATTTCACCAACATCACACATGACGGATGTGATGCTTCGGTTGAATTATCTTGTCAGTTTTAGTTGTTGGTAAAATAGTCTTTTAATCGATTGCTCATAGGTGTAGTCACGTAAAGTAGTTCATGTTCAAACTAGCAAAACACACCAACTTAAAGCAAGGCTACTTCTTTTAAGAGTTAGAGGCAAGTTCTAGCAGCAATAACATGACCATAAGAGTGAGTCCAAGCACTTAGGAAGCAATTCCACGGATTTTGGCTCTAATCATTAGGGGTTGTGTCCTTACCTACTCTTGACTGGAGGTAAGTACCTGGATCCAAAAGAGGTATTTATGCACCCATAAAACAAGGTTCTTTCTATTCTAATTTTTTAATCAATCTACTAAATTTAGACCCAATTTTAGAGTTTGGTTGTCACTTGAAAATTAATGTGAGCACCACAATGCACGTCTACCATTCAGTCCCAAATTCCTTTTTAATCTTGAGTTGTAAAACAAGGGAGGAATCGGAAATCAGAATCCAAACGAAAAATGATGATGCATGCTCAGAAGAAGGTATACATACAACGACTCCCATCACTCTCCATATGTTATGAAGAACTGAATTTTGAAATCTAGACTAAATGCATGCACATCAAGAAAATTGCACCTAAACAGTATACTATAAGCAGGGAAGAAAGATATTTCAATTTGGCTAAGTAATACGTGTTTATGTTCGTCTCATTATGAATCTTATCAGATGGTCAATCTTCAAAGACGTGTGGCCTAAATTACGAATGGCGCATACATATTTGAACCTATACTACCATGTGCCTATCCTAATTTCATCACTCAAGTCGAGAACCACTCTCGACACAACCACACACGAATAAAAAATAATGTCTAGTCTATTTTACCCATAAAATATTAAATTATATATATATTTATATAAATAATTAATAATCAAAGTTTTGCATATATAGATATGCATATCTTTAAATAACACTTTGTATTTATTCTAACCCTTGTAAATATATTATTTAATTAATTAAAAATTGTAAAATTAACATTAATTTATTTCTAGTAATTTTATTAACATTATGTAAATAAATAATTTCATTTTTGATTTTATATTGAATTATTTAACTTCTATTTACTTTTTGGTCTTTTAGCCCATTTTGAATGCTTTCTAGGCACCTTCTGATTGGACGACCTAGGTTTGTTGACCCAGGTCAACTTTTCAGCCCACACCCGATGCCTATTAACTTTTCCGTCTATCGTTACCTTACCTATACTCCCCTGGATTCCTTCTCCATTCTTTACACCCGATCATTCATCTCACTCGCCAGCTCCTTATCTCAACCTATCACACGACAAATTGCTCCAATTTTCAAATTCAAAACCTTCCAGAGCAACCCCTATAAATACAATCCCTCCACCTCCGGCGAGCTATTGATCCGTCCTTCGGTCGTCTTCCTCCCGGATTTCGATCCCTGGAGTGAGACAACTACTGCTTCCCATGGTCAGGAGTGCGAGAGAGTGTCTGAAGCACGCGATCCAACTACGTCATTGGAGACATCTACCGTACGTCTCTAACTCTCAGCCATAGCTGCTGAT
Source organism: Ottelia alismoides (assembly GCA_037367405.1). NCBI lineage: Eukaryota > Viridiplantae > Streptophyta > Magnoliopsida > Alismatales > Hydrocharitaceae > Ottelia > Ottelia alismoides. Next base: position 283,251 of record JAZKJV010011288.1, on the reverse strand, counting down.
CGAGGTGATTTGAATCTTTCTGCTAATATGTAGGTATCATAGATAGATTATCTTCAATTCAGCACTTTATTTTTGCTTAGATCTCATCTCAACCCACGTAGATAAGGAAATCATCTTCAACATCCATTCTGCATAATCGGAGGTACTCCAAGAACTGTGAACCTCTCCGACTACGCCTACACCTACGCCTGACCATTCTCCATCTTTTACACCATCTGTTCACCTCCAGATCATCGCAGATCTGGATCCAGGTCTCCCCTCCGATCACCTTCACCAGAGACCATCATCCGTTCACTATTTCCTATGTATTTGACCTAGTAGTTGGCCGGAGACATCCTCTCTAAGCATAAGCTTCCAGTTGTAGGTCTCAAAATGAGTTTTTGTGAAAGCAACGAGACATGTAGGATCCATTTGTAGGAGAACCTTCTTCGACCACCAGATCCACATATGTAGATCATTGGTCTCTGTTGTGCCCTCCAATCAACATAAGAGAACCCTAGGGACCTGTAGCACTTCTCCGCAAAGGATTTAGGCGAGCCGAGCCGACTTCTACCCGATTAAAGCTTGTCCGAGTTCTCTTTTTTCTAGTTCCTCTAGGTGACCACCGGACCTAACGATAAAGAATGGCTCCCCAATTTAGATCTCATTCATTGATTGTGCCCAAGAAGTTGGTTGTTGATTCAAGCGTCAAGATTTGATCGTGACCGTTTACTCCAGATTCACTCTTAACCGTCTGATCAAACTGTTATAGCATCAGAGCGGCCCTAGCCTCCACGTCATTTATGAGTACATTTGTGCATTAACCCCTTTCTTTTATTTAATTTCTAAATAAGTCCATGTGTGGACACATGCCATCTTTTCTTTAATTGAACAATAGTACTTTCATCCTTAGTACTTCTTTTATTTGCATTTCAGTCCCGTTTGAATTGTAGCTCGTGTGTGCACATGATTTGTTGACTTTTTTTGCAATAAAAGCATAGTATTTTGGCTTTTGCATTGGACCCCGAAACTATTTATTCACATTTAAGTCCAGTCTAGCAGGGCTCACGTGCTAGAACACGTGATTTATTGGAAAATTTACGTAACTCTCCCTACAATTTTATCAATTGTTATCATTCTATATACATATTTAAAATAATTACAAATTAGCCCTGTCAACCTACATTTATTTTTCAGCTTTAAAATCGAATAAATAATATCAAAACGTGTCTAAAAACTCCACAGAAAATAGTAAAAGATCGTGTTACATTCTTTATCATCCACAATTTTCATTTTGCATTTTCTTTATTTTTATTATTTATTATAATTCAAAAAAATCATTTAAATGTCTTGTTTGCATTAGAAATCATAAAAATATTAAAAACCTTCTAAAAATTCTTAATAATCTTGTTTGTTGATTTTGATTTAGTATAATTTATGATCATTTTTCGCGTTCCTCATAAAACACATAAAAAGCACAAATTTCATAAAAACATTAAAAATTCATAAAAAACTTTTAAAAGTCCAACAAATTATAAAACAGATTTATGGCATATATAAAAAATATCTTTTATTTTGTATATATTTCTTCCATTTTTAACATTATTTGTTATTTTAAAATTCTAACAATATTCATTTCATTTTTTGTTTATTTAATTCCATATTTTCGATTGATTAGAGGCATCAAAAATTGGAAAAAAATCTTAAAAAAATAATAGAAACATCTGAAAAGTTTAGAAACCCAAAAACAATTTTCATCTAATTTTCTCGTTATTTTTGACATAATAAAAAATAAAAAAATTTGAGCATGTGTGTTCTTTGATTTTTATTTAATTATCCATTTGTTTTTATAATTTTAAAATCTTTTGAAATATAAAAAATTAAAAATAAAAAAACAAATAAAAAATATAAAATTAAAATTCCATAAAAATATACAAAATCAAAAATAGATTACGATAACCAAACATAGTGTGCATATATATTCCTTTACCTTTCATTGAATTTTCATTGCATAGAATAACCCTCAAGGATTTTTGTAGCCTCCCTATGTTTGATCCTATTTACTATACAAGTAAATTAAATATCAAACACTCTTGCAATAATTTCTTTTATTGATTTCTTCTTGAGATTTAAATAAAATTTTTGTTTGATGCTTATTTGGGTTGTAACGATCGTAATTCCACTTGTAATTTATTCATTTAAATAAAAGTCGGAAAGAATCTGCTCAAAAAAATGGCACCATTCCCGAGGAGGAACAGCGAGGGCAGTTAGGTTTTTCTTTTGACCTACTAATCTTAGGTTGTATATACTTGTCTTTCTTTCTCTTATTTTTGTCTATACATTAATTCATTCATTACATTATTTAAATTCATTGTATCTATTTCCATTATTCTCATATTTATATATTTATGTCTCTTACATTATTTTGTGTTTCCTCTTTCTTCCGTGGGCCCGACGAGCGATGGTGACATTATTAGGAATGCCATTGCACCCAAGTGAAGTGGATGCAGCTTGATTCTTCACCGATCCATAGGAGAGCATAAGAGGAAGAGGAGAAGATTTGGAGGAGGCCATAATCTGGAGCACTTGGCATAGATAGATTTATAATTTCTTTTTTTTTTCATTCAAAAAATTCATGTAAAAGGACATTATATACCTTGTGTGCGGGGTCGGTTTAACAAGGTGCTGGTGCACTTGGGGGACCTCATCGATTTTGTTTTTATCGCCTTCTTTTTCTTTGTTTTCACACAGTTTTATGTGCTTGAGACCTTACTAATTGCTTTATTAACTTGTTTGTTCCAGGTAGCTAATTAGGTCCAAAGCACTGAATAATAATTTCTACACCTATAGAGTAGACCATAATTTGGACTTATTCAAATTAATTAGTTCGTCCCTGCTAATACAAGTTATTAGGACACTTCACATACATCATATAGGTTAGTTTAATGTATATATTTAAATTCTGTGCAAATCACCCTGTATGTATGTAGAGTGATGGCAACAAGGTACGCATCCCTAATCTCCTACATGCATCATTGAATTTTATCGTGTATTGGCAATTCTGATCTCCTTCCTTGTTTTCACTCACATAATTCAAAAAGGAAATTTGACACTCGATAGGTAATTCATTTGAAAAATATTCAAAAATAGTGATAACTTGATAAAACCGAGATTGCTAAAGAAAACTCGATCCAAAAACTAAATGTAAGGACAATAACAATTGTTTGGTACTTACCTCCATACTGGCTTAAAGTGGATGCAACTAGACGTAAGAATTCGGGCCAGACTTTAGAGAAATAAAAGGATCTGACTGCTTGTTAACTCTTTCAAAGATTGTATTTATTACCAAATAAAATTGAAAAGATAAGAGACCAAATTCTTACGGTCTTCATCTATATTTAGTTGGTGAATAGGGGGTTGGTTTTGTGTTTGATTGCTTGTGTTATAGATCCTTTCACGCCTCTCATGCCTTTTACTCATTCTCTTCTTGTTTAGTTTTTGTGCTCTCGCATCTCGCCTCTTCACATCGAAGATGTCGGATTAGAGCATTTCTTGTTTGGACTTTACGAACTCATTCCACACTCCAAATCGGTCGTGTCATTTCACGTCAACCATCATCCATTGTTCAAGAATGACTCTAATCTTGAACTAACATTTGTGACACCATCATTGCTAAGGACTAATCGAGTGCAGTTAACACTTACAGAAACCAAAACAGTGCACTTAATGCCACCTAAGGGAAAAGGTTCCATGGTTGAACAGTCCGAGATCAACACTATGATGTTAGACTCTATTCAGTCCATTCAGGCTCAGTTGTCAGAACATGCTTAATTTTAAACTGCATTAAGAGATTGACGAAACTCAGTTTCATGGTCTTAATTCATGGTTATTAACCCCCTTGCTTAAATTAGTGTCAATAAAAACCAGATAAATCCTTGTTTATATCTGAGTCATGGAATAAATTAAAAATACAAAAAATAACAAAACTAAAATCCTTAGTGCTTTTACCCTTAAAAGGCTCATAAAAATATGTTCTCCCTCTGTATGGCCTCGTCTCCATTTTTGAACAACATGAAACCTGTAGTTGTCTGAAGAAACTGATTGGGTCGCGTGGCACTTTCTGGTTGCGCCACATGGCTCGCTTCGTTGTGCGCTACGCACTCTTCACCGATAGCCATTAGATCTCCCCATTCTCCTCCTTCCATCTCAACCATTCTTTCCCGCATCCTTTCTCAACCGCCAGATCAAGCTCCAACCACATCATCGCCATCCATTCCTACCTTCTTCCCATGTTGCCACGTGTCTTCCTCCATCACTGCCCGATCATCCACAGCACCTCAATCCTCGCCGCTTATCTCCACTATATTTCCAGCCCTTCGATTCACCCATCCAAGCTCTTCACCACCATTCACCTCTGCTTGTGTAGTCTGGCGGCTCATCCGATGGCATCCTCCTCAATATAATCTGAGCTGCTCGTTAGTGCCCACCTCTTAGCCATTGGATCGTGAGATCCAATGGCCACGAGACCATCTTCTACCTCTGGATCCTCTTCGCCCACATTGTCCACGTCACGCACACCTCAACCCCTTTCTATTTTCTCTACAGACTCATCCATCACCTCCACACTCCGACCATCCAACGTCATAGACCATTCCTCCACCTTCTTCGTGGGCAACCACTACCCCACGATGTCCTCTATCTCTCTCCATATCATCCACGCAATCCACTCCTCCTGACATCGGAACCGCCACCTTGCCTCTTCAAATAACCCAACTACGTCGTCATTTCAAAGGGTCCACTTGTAGGTGGGGCTCCGCCCAGCACCACTCCTTCTCCCCGTGACAGGGGGAGGGCCGATAGATGGCTCGATGACAACAGAGCCTCCAGTGTTGACCCCTGTCCATGGTAGGCCAGGATTGCAGTGCTCTGCCACCGTCTAGCTGCCCCCAATTGCTGCAGGGGTCCAGCAATGACCCGAGGTCCACTTAGGATCTCAAGCCCAAGCTCCTTGCTCCGCTAATATCCCACGTAAGCTCCTCTACTCCATCGTTTAATTTACCTTTCATTTCTCTTATTTTACTAGCCTTCCCTGTGCATGTTCCTCCTTCATTTACCATCAACCAAGCTTTGCCACACCTACAACATCTTCATGCATAACTCCACTCATCCTCTCCCTCTTCTGCAACCTCAGACCACTCCATCCCCCTTCTCTACCATGTTCGCCGGAGGAGACGATCGGGCCACCCACTTCTCTGCCCCACACGCCCCCGCCCCACTTCACTTCATCCCACTCACAACGCTTCGCACATCTTGCTTCAGCTATTGTAGTAACAATGCAGGATCCCTTAATCAATGGCCGGAGACGTTGCCGGAGCATCTTCATGAAACTTCTTCTTTGTCCTTTGAGTAGCAGCAACGTCCGCCATATAGCCCAACTGCTCCGTCGAGCTTCAACGATGCTATCTAGTTGTTCAGGAGCAGCCGGGGGATCTTCATCGAGCATGCTAGAAGGTAGCGAAGCTAGGAGGACATCGTCGGAGCACAACCACGTTTGTCGTAGGAGGTGGCGGCGAGGAGGGACTCGCGATGCACAGTTACCTTTCGATCTTCAAGACCATACGACTCACATTGAGCCACATCATCGCCACTGCAAGCTACATCTACCATCTGATCTCAACGATCGGATGGTCTTCAGTAGTCCACGACATCACCCCGAGCCTTCTCTCCGTGCCATTGGGCTCGGGGTGCCTGAGCCAACGTCGAGCCTCCTCTGAGCCTTCATTGCTCCCGAACCTCGCCCTCACATGCCTAGTCACGTAACTAGTCGAGAAATTTGCAAGAGGCCCCTCGGACTTCTTTAATTTGCAGATTGGTCTTGAAGCACGTGCATGCCACATGCGCCTAGGGTAAATTGCACTTGACCCCTTGAGGATTTTAATAATTACAATTATACCCCTACGCGTGTGGGTAAATATTAGGGAAGGCCTTGCGGCTTTTGTTATTTACATTTCACTCTTTCCCAAGACATGTTTGCAATTTTATTTTCATGTTTTCTTGCATTTATGCCCTTGGTTTCTTATGTGAATATCTTGAGCATCTGAACTCTATTTGAGTGGATTTTGATCTCATTTTGAAGCTGATTTCATTATTTTTTTAATGTTATGGATCAATCTCTATTTTGACACTTTAAGAATTGATGTTTTATTTTAACAATGAAGAGTCACTTATGTAGTACTTTTTATGCCTTGCCTAAATTAATCAATGAGCTTGCTTCATGATTCGAGTATGACTTTGACTATTGTTCAATTGCTCAAATATTTTGTATGATTCGGGCATATTTGCATCATTTTGACCATGCATATTAAAAATCAAACAAAAATTACATATCTACATGTTTCTGTGTCGTGTCTTCATGTGCATTTATTGACCTATGGATTTTTGAGCACTTAATCTAGGTAATAAGAGTCTAGATAAATGCTTAAGAGGCTCGTGTCCCTGAGTTCGGCCTTGGGCTTGCCCAAGTAAAAAATTCGAACGCTTCCTTGTTGTTAATTGATACATTATTTAAGTGGTCTTTGACAAATCATATTTTATTCGACTGCAATGAAATTTTTAATTATACATAATTAAAAGGATAAAATCCAGGTTCGTCTGATATATGATTCTAGAAGTGAGGCAAGACATGAGAGAGGAGGATAGAAACAATAGAGCAGGTGGGAATGGGGGATAGGAACCTGTAGAGCTAGTGGTTAAAATCTCACTGAGGGAATCCTATAATCCAGGAGCATGACATACAACTACATGGATTTGAATTCCTACGATTCATGGGCATTTCGAGCTTAAGCCCAATATCTTACCAATACTCCCCATATTCCATGGAAATATTAATGAAGAACCTTATGTACAACTCCAAAAATTCGATCGCACCTGCAGTACGATCCATTACCCAAACATCCCATTAGAGGTAGTGAGGATGACGACATTTCCCTTCAGCTAGATGGGCAAGGCTCTTTATTGTGTAAATCATCTAGGAAAAGTTGTAAATACATGGCAGGAGTTGCAGTCTGCTTTTCTAAGCAAATATTGCCTACTTGAATGCCTCAACCAAATGTGATCCCTTATAGCCAACTTATCCCAAATGTCCCATGAGCCTATTCACGAGACGTAGGAATGATTTAAAGATTTAACTGAGAAGTCTCCTCATCACGATATTCCGAAGACGAGCCTAGTACAAATTTTCTTTGGAGGTTTAATCAAGAGAGTCGGCAGCTGGTATATGCCGCATGAAGAGGTAGTCACTTTAATAAGGATGAGGATGTCCTATACTAGATTTTCGAGGAAATGGCAGGAGCTCTGCATCTCTGTCTTCTTCGTGTGTATTCTAGAAAAATCCCGTACCTTTTTCTACTACTACAGCACCCCTCAAGGTTGTCAAAATGATGGCATCACATAAAGTGGATAGGGTGGACAGTTCTGATCTGACCATAATTGGAAATCACCGAACAGAAGTAGATATGATCGAGGAAAGATCCAAGGAAGTTGTTAAGCTCCAAGTGATGGAATAGAGGACGAAGAATCTAGACAATATGGATGAGATAACGAAGCATCTGGAGCTTCTTATGAGTACGATCAGCGCATGCCAAAGTAAGAGTGCAACATCCAACACTTCTGCCAAGGAGTAGGCTTCTTCCACTACTTCCCAGCATAGTATCGGAGGACCATCTATACTTCAGCACATTTATTACATGCAAACATTTGACCAGGTCTCGCATTCACAACATATAGTCTCGTACCATCAAGAAGGTCCATACATTCCTGAGTAGCAGGCTCCACCTCCACTTATCATTCTGGAGGTTAATAGTAACTGGTTTGACCGAGAGTACAACCAGTCCAGTCAATCAGGGCAAGGCCAATTGGATTCCCAGCAAGGTTAGAGATCTACCGACTAGTTTGAGGGAAGCAGACCACAACAGTCCCAGCACCAGTAATTCCAATCTCAGTATCAGTCTCCACATAACATCCAAAACTTGAGGCATGACTAACAATAACAGTCTACATATTTTCCACAACTTTACCATCAGCAGTAGACTGCATATTTTCCTACTCCTCATTACCATCAGTATGTATACCAAAATCCTCCTCATTACTAGTCTTAGCGACATTATGTTATTGAGCACCCTGAGGCACCTTCGGTGAATCCAACACTTGATCAGTCTACATTACCGATGAAGAATATGAATGACCTTGCTTAGAGGCTTGACAACCAGACCACCACAAAGACATTGATCCCAGCATAGGTTGAAGCCAATCCCGGCAACTTCAGATGTAATGAACAGGTAGCCCATGACCCATCCACATCCGAGACAGGTATGACCTTTGATTTTACATGTTTATATGTTGCCATTCATCATAGGAATGGTAGGTGATTACAGACGCCTTCACAACCATTGGGATTGAGAGAGCCAGCCACTAAGAGAGTTTCACCTTCGACATCATCTTCTTATTCTTCATTGTCGAGAACTAGTGTAGCAGCACTTGTGTCTGGAGTTTCACCATATTCACCACCACCATCTTCTTCACCAGCTGGATGCAAATCACCGTCAGCAACGGAGAATACACCGGTCGTGGATTCTTCTTCTACACCAGCAACAACATCCAATCCTACTATATATTTCGTTTCCCCTTCACATGTTTTGGACAACACTGTACAAACTGATTCTGGTTGTCCCATTGTACATGAGGATTCTATTTTGAATAATCAAAATTTAAAATTGAATGATTCTTTTGATTATGTGTCTTTTCCTTATTCTATAAATAAAATCAAGAAAATCCCAAATTAAAAACAACCCTATCTGATCCTACAGTGGTTGAGATCTTATAGAACATCTTTTTAGAGATGCCACTCCTTAAGGCCATAAAATGCATGCCAGCGGTGAAAAAATGAATGAAAAAAGAATGTACACAATAGCATTAAACAAAGCAAGAACAGATGAAAGAAGACAGAAAAACATATCTTAACCATTGCCATATTTCATGCTATCAGCAATCTCCCACCCAAAATGAAAGATAAGGGAGCACCTCACATCTGTTGCCACGTCTTTGATCACGAATTTGATGACACTCTTCTTGATAACGGTTCCTTAATTAATCTTATGACATCCTCTCTACTCACTGAGTTTGGGTTAGGACCTCTTAAATCGACCACGATGATCCTTCAGTTTGCTAATAGATAGATTAGGAGGCTGAGGGGCATTTTAGAGGACATTGTTGTAATGCTGCAGGGAATGAAATTCCTTATTGATTTTGTTGTCATGGATATGGACACTCTTACACTGTTACTCCATACCCCAATCATACTAGGTCGACCGTTCCTCCAAACGACTGAAGCGGTAGTTGATTATGGTACTTGAGAGATCATCTTTCTCTTTAGTAGTGACAATGTGATAATTGAGACGATCCCCGATCCTAGACCTTTACTATCACAAGTAGTAGTAGATGAGAGACAGACAGTTGCACCAGATCCTGAGGACTATGATTTTCTTGTCGGGTTTAGAGAAACACATCTTTTTACTAATTTCATATACACCCAGGAGTTCTTTTCTCATAAGGACCTTCTGGAAAGAACAGTCAACATGAGTTCCCTTATTTGTCCCTCTGAATTGTTTCTTGATGGCAGTTTGAGTTGATTACCAGGGATCAGACTGAGAGAGTTGAGGTACCTTCTGATATTCCTTTGACACATCATTCTAAGATCATTGCTGATATACCTCCTATTGAGATATCTAAGCCGATTGATGATTTTTCTGAGATATGCACTTATGAGAGACACCTTTCCAATTTTATTATTGAGATATCTGAGCAGTTTTTTTTATGAGACTACACAGATTTCTAAACATTCTAACGAACCATCCCTTTCTGAGCAGATATCATTCATTATAGATCTTTTTGAGGTTTTACGTGTTAAGCCAATAGTAGCCACAGTGAGCACAGAGTACAGATCATGTACCTTCTACCAGTGCAGTTGTAGAGGTCGTCATAGAGAGTATTCAGACCACGTATGAGCTCAAGGTTTTACCATCAATGTTGAAGTTGGATGGAATATTTCAGATCTACTGAGAGGATCACTATAAACCCTATCGTGTGTGTCAGCATCATCTAAATCTGAATCTAGGGAAGGTTATCATGAAAGAGATCAAGAAATGGTGTGATGTTGGCTTTTTTTATCCCATATAAAATTCTAAGTGGGTCAGTCCTTTACATGTGGTTTCGAAGAAAGTCGTGATTACTATCGTGAAGAATGACCATGGTGAGGAGATTTCAACCCGTGTACCTACTTCATGGCATGTCCGTGTAGATTACTGACACATAAACTCAACTTCCAAGAAGGATCACTTTCCACTACCCTTAATTCATCAGATTACTAAGAGGTTGGCAGGGAAAGAGTTCTTTTGTTTCATGGATGGGTACTCAGGGTAAAACCATGTTGTTACCGCTCCTGAGGATCAGCAGAAAACTATTTTTACTTGTCCATTTTGTACCTATGCCTTTAGATAGATGCCCTTTATATTGTGAAACGCTCCCGCTACATTCCAAAGGTGTATGTTGGTCATTTTTGCCGACATGGTGGGTGGTTTCTTTGAGGTCTTTATGGATGATTTCTCGGTCTACGGGGATAGTTTTGACACATGTCTTTCTCATTTAGGCCGAGTCCTTCAACGTTGTTGTGAAGTAAACATAGCGCTCTCATGGAAGAAGAGTCACTTTATGGTGACTAACGGGATTGTATTGGGCCACGTCATCTCCAAACATTGTATCGAGGTTGACTCGGCTAAGATCGATGTGATGTCTAAGCTAGAGCACCATAGAATTTGAAGCAATTGAGGTCATTTCTAGGACACGTAGGATTTTATAGGCAATCATTAAGGACATCAGTAGGATTGTCAGAACTTTGATCGAACTTCTATGCAAGGAGAGTGAAATTGTTGATTATGAGAAATTCCTCCTTGCATTTTATCAGATGAAAGAAATGGTCACTACTGCTCCTGTCATACAGCCACCTGATTGGTCTCTTCCCTTTGAGATCATGATGGATGCGTCACATTTTGCAGTTGAAGCTGTATTAGTGGGGAGAAGGGAAGGGATACCATTTTCTATATAACATGATAGCAAGACTCTGGATGAGGCGCAGCGGAATTACACAGTTACAGAGAAGGAGATGTTAGCAGTTGTGTTTGGATTAGAGAAATCCAGGTCTTACCTCCTTGGTTCCCATGTTATTGTATACATTGGTTACAATACCATACGGTACTAACAAGCAAAGAAGGATACCAAACCACACCTTAACAGATGGATCCTTCTTCTCCAGTAATTGATTTAGAGATAAGAGATAAACCTGGAGTGAAAAATGTTATGGCAGATCACCCTTCTTGCATTACATATATATATATACTTCTGAGCAGAGCAAGATCCCTATTTCTGACACCTTCCCAGATTAGACAATTTTATCTGTAGACTCACTTGCATGGTATGTTGATATTGTGAACTATCTTTTCTCCAAGAAAGTTCCACAAGATGGGTTGAATCACAAGGTAGACAAATTTCTATCTGAGATACATTTTTACCAATGGCAAGATCTGTACCTATTTTGTGAGGGTGTGGATTGTATTTGTTGAAGGTTCATTCCTCAAGAAAAATACACCAGCATACTTGAGTACTGTCACAAATTAGAATATGGTGGGAATCATTCGGGAAGAGCATGGGAGCAAAGATTTTACAAAGCGGTCTATGGTGGCCAACATTATTTAAGGATTCTATAGAGTATGTTTGAGGTTGTACTGACTGTCAGAAAATGGGAGGAACTATTGGTTCCAAAGATACTATGCCCCTAAGATATATATAAATTTCTGAGGTTTTTTATGCATGGGGCATAGACTTCGTGGGCCCATTTTTCATAGTCAAGGATATCAGTACATCCTGCTTGCCATGGATTATGTTAGTTGATGGGTGGATGTTATACCCACACAAGACCTTGATATTCGTACGGTGTGTTCCTTTCTCAAGGACCATATTATTGCGTGGTTTGGGATTCCCAATATACTTATTTAAATGGGAGAAGCCATTTCATTAATAGAGAAGTCAAGAAGCTTGCGAAAGAGTATACCATTGAGCAAAAGGTTGTGTCTCCTTACCACCCATAGACTAATGGCTTGGCTGAGATTTCAAGTAGGAAGATCATGATTATATTGAAAAAACTCATACGCCCAAATAAGAAGAATTGGTCCCAGATGCTTGACTCAGTTCTATGGGCATATAGGACAATGTGCAAGTCACCATTGGGTATGTCTCCCTACAGATTGGTGTATGGAAAACCTTATCACCTGCTAGTATAATTAATTCATAAATCATTATGGGCACTCCGTGTATACAATATTGATTATGAGAAAGCAAGAAAGGATGGGAAGTTGGATCTGAATAGATTGTTGGAATACCGAGATTTTGCATACGACAACTCACTCACGTATAAGGAGAAAGCTAAGCGTTGGCATGAAGGACACATTAGAAGAAACACATTCTCCCTTGATAAGAAAGTATGGTTGTTTGATGCCAAATTGACGTTGTTTCCAGGAAAATTTAAAAGCATATGGTTAGAACCATTCATTGTGAGAGCTATGTGTGACAATGGTAATATTGTCATATATGGGTTGTCATCTGACACAATCATTTGTTGTGAACGGATAGATGCTGATGCCATATCAAGATCATGATACATTCTTATCCTTGGTGATTCTATATATGTAGTCAGACGATGACTTTTGACATCTTCTATGTTTGATACATGAGTTGATTTTCTCTTGTACATATCCTTTCGTTTTTTTCCTTCTTCTTCCATTTTTTTATCATTCATCTCTTTTTTCGTGTGTGTGTGTGCTATACTTAGGATGTTTTCTATCCTAATTATAGGGGAGGTGAATGACTTGAGTTGTTCATATTCGTCTTGTTTCATCACTCTTGTTGCTTATACTAAGGAATCCTTTACCCTAATTAAAGGATGAGTGATGTTGTTCATACCATCTTTTTCATGTTTTTATTTTATTTTCTTTCTTCAGATCTCTCGCTTGTCCTTCAATTTGTTGATATTCTTTTTCTAACCTAACTATAAGAGAGGACGAGTCATGTCGTTGAGTTTGTTCATTCTCTTCTTAGGTATTACTCATTTGTATAGTCTTCTATATTTAGGATTACTTGATCCTACGTATAGGAGGGATCATCGACTTCTATTATTTTCATCTATTCTTTGAGTCGTTGATGTTAGCACGAGTTATGTCCTCCTTTGTAGATCTTTGATCACTATAAGGACGTAGTTCAATCTAAGTATAGGTGGGTGATGTATATATTGGACATATAGTTTAGCCATAACTCATACTTTCATTAATTAAAATGGATTTTTACCCAGCAAACCCTATAAACATTGTAAATTACCTCCACGACCTTGGAAATGACCTAATTGCCCCCTCGACCCTGTAAACTTACTACGTCTTACCTCACAGACCCTACCGTTAATTTAAGTCTGCTTGGGTTAACTAGCTTGGGTTTAAGTTGAGTTAATTAAACCTTAGCAAATCCTATGGTATTGTTTTCACTTTCTCTCCTCCTTCTCTCCTCGTCCTTCTCACCTTCACTTCCCATGTTCAACATCTTCATGTTCTTTACCATGGCATAGCCTCGATGGACTGAAGCACCATCAGGTGGATTGTCGGGTGCTCTGACATTCGCCGTGCATTCGCAAGCACCTCCCGATCATCCGGCCCTCCGATGAATAGGACTGCAATGTGGTGAGCAGTGTGCTGACCCATCGTCATTGTAAGGCATGCCACGCCACCAAGCGCCCTGTCGACGAGGATTGCCACTGAGCATGGCATGTCATGAAGGATGCTCTTATTGATGGTGCGGATCCATGGATCGGCCACCTCCATCCCTCCATCCACCATCTGCTGCTTCTTTAAGGGGAGGATGCAGAAAGTTGTACGCTTGTCTTCGGTGATGCCCAACATGTCGTCGTGCATGGTTTGATAGGAAGAGACGACAGTGTACGGGTAGATGAAGACTCCTGCAGTGTATTGCTCGTACGTCTCCAAGGCCGCCATGATCTGTTCGGATCGTGCTTGGGTGTGTTTGAGACTACATTGCTGGCACATCTGCCGCTTACCGATGTTTCCAACGATGCCTCTAATGTGGCGGCTAGTGCCGCTGCAGTGGGTGTCATGGATGATGAGCATTGCGGACTCGCTGCTGGTTAGCTCCGTGAGGTGGACGGTATAGACGAAGATGGGAGCGTTCTTGGTCAGGTGGGAGATGTCAATGAGGTTCACGATGGAAGGCACGTTCCGGACATTGTGTATGCATGCAAGCATGTGGAGCTCCGCGTAGGGCTTCTGCCTCTACAACATCAGGTGCTTGTAGTTCACGAGGTAGTACCCCATCTTCGCTACAAGCCTCGTTAATGGTGTGACGCTGGCTGTGAGCACGATCGACATGATAATCATGATGGAGTAAAATTGGTATAGAGGACCATCTTATCACAGGAGATTAGGAGGACCATTACCTCCATGATAAATTTTGGGTTCATGAGGATCCCAAGAAAGCCCTCCCCGGTAGAGGCGCCGTGGAACATGGTGGAGACCACCATGGTCATCAAGGCCCAGGCTATCCCCGCTATGAGAATAATGCCGGCAAGGAAGCTAGAGATTTCCGGATCTTGGAAGGAGGCCAACTTCACACGGATGTCGTTAGAGGTGAAATTTAGCACTAGTAGCACACCGGAGATGATGTCCTCGAACTTCTCCATAAGGGTGACGACGAGAGGGCCTTGCAGCACCGTGACACCGAGGGCAAATGCATCGAAGATTGTGTGGATGCCCACCACAACTGCCACGATGGCGGATGCCATCACTGCCATCATGAACATCCTGACGAAGAGGTTGTCAATATGCTCACCATTGTAGTTTGTGAGATGATCCAATTAGCAACGAGTTGGATGATAAAATATATGGTGACGATGAATGCGACGCTGGAGCATATGATACCTATGGAAGATGGGTAAGACTGGTGCTTGCCAGAGAGCGCAATGGTGAGAGCAAGGAGCACCCACGTGCGGCTATCAGTGAGGAGGGAGGCCGACATGGCGAGGCAGCCTATCTCGGTGTTGAGGAGCTTTAGCTCAGCGAGGATGCGGGCGAGGACTGAGAAGGTCGTAATAGAAAGGGAGACGACAAGGAAGAGGAGATAGGATCTGCATAAGACTTTGCGTGAATGGCCTGCCCGAAGGTGAGGAAGGTGACGACCTCAACAAGGAACAGTAGAGCGACACTTGCACCGGCAACGACCCATGCACAGTGGCCCATGCTATTGACGTTGGTGAGCTCCATCACGAGACCCACGAGGAAGATGAAGTACACGAGGTCGAGGTTCGCCATAGTCTCTAATATGCTGATGCTCCTCTTTGGAAAGATGATGTCCATGTACCCCGGTTTATCCTCCACAGCACGGAAGACCCCAGATCATGTCCTGGTTCGCCGGACCAGATATTATTGGTAGTGAGCATGGTGGGGGAGTAGCACACCCTGAAGGAGTCTGTGCTTCCCTGGGGCACCTCCGGGCATGCCCTCAGTCAGAGTCGACATGTCCTCCCACGTTCATTTTCGTTTGTTGAGACTATTTGAAAGGAGGGAGAATGGACTGGGTAGGTAGGAAATTTGTCCTTTTCTCTGAGCGAAGGTTCTGGTGCACCAACGCTTGGACTTCATTCGCTAATTGCTACTCGCCATGTGTAATTTTGAGAAACAAAGTGGGTATTATGAAAAAAATTCATGAAATCCATTAGTTTTAACTGTCAAATGGATGGGAGTTAACCACAGGGTCTATACTGTAAGAGTTAGAAAGTTTACGGGGTCGAGGGAGGAATTACGATGTTTCAAAGGTCGTAGAGGTCATTTAGCAAGATTATAGGGTCTATCGGGTAAAAATCCCTAATTAAAATGGCTAAAAAATGTGTTGTAAAAAATATTTTATGTATAAAGTATTTTGTCATAGGGAAATAAATTATGCGATGTATATATTCCTACACGTGTGTATGAAATCTTTGATCACATTCCATCTTGTAAAATTCTTTATTGTATATAAATTCTTTTATAAAATCTTGTATCTAAAATCCTTTTGTATAATGTTGTATAAAATTTGTATAATCATTGTATATATTTACTAACCCTTTTTTTTAAAAAATGCTTAAATTACATAACAAATTGCAAAACTCTTTGAAAAATATTTCAAAAAATTTTCCTTTCCTTTTTTTAAATGTATTTTGTATATACTTCTTGCATTTGCATGTGCATTTTTCATAATAGTATTGACATTTAAACACTCTGGAACAAAATTGAAGAATGGAGCTTGTTATGACCTTAATCTATTTTATTTCAGAGGAACCTTATAAGAACTGAAGTTGAGACTTTTCATGTCCTATGGGCTTAATTCTTTGAGTCCACAAAATTATGTTCACATGTCGCCTTGATTAGCCGAAGTAGAATATTTAACAACACACGCATGGATCATCTAGACATTTACTTAACCTGGACAAGAACTCTACATGTTGCTCTTCATGGATGAGGTGGTGAGGCGGCAGAATTCTTTTGCTTGGGGCAGTACACGGGTGTGTAACAACTAGTTGAAACATATGTCTTCCTCTAGGGAGCGTAGTGCATCGCAACCTGGTCTAGTAGAATTGAGGTCTAAAGATAGGATGTTGTAGGGTTGCAATAATGCTTCAAAATAGGGATAGTCTACTGTCACAAGAAGAAAAACTCCTTATGTACATGTCGCACCCTCGTATATATTAAAAAATGCAAAAACTCCAAAAAAGTGGGCAGACCTGATTGGAAATAAAATGCCTACCCGAGTGTATAGTCAATAAGCAAGGATGAGCTTCAAAGTCCAATTATTGTGAGCTTCCATCTCGTTGACTTGGTTACACTAGTCATGCATCCAAGGACCGGTAGCTACACTGGCTATTGTCCTTTCTTCTCTTTACCCCCTCTTCCTGAGATGGTTTCACTTGAACATAGAAGGGAATATCTCCGCTCCTCGAGGAAAGAGTTACTAGATTGGGGGACTAGAGAGGATGTTTCTTTGTCACTTTTAAGGTGGGGATCTATATTTCACTTGATGGGGAGCTATATTTCAACTATACCGTACAAGTAAAAGATTCATAATCATAAGAATTTGTGTATGTAGACTTGTTCTGACCTGACTGTTCACGCGGCCTTAATAGGAGTCTTGTGGAACTTGAGGGCGATTAGATTTTAAATCCAATTCCCAATATGGTTCCACCAAACTAATAATCCAAAGGTCTGATCGAGCTCCGTACTACAATTTTATGAAGATAAGTTTAATACTCAATATTGTTCTAAGTTCTTTCTTTTTCCTTTGTTCTTTTCTTTTTCTTTTATTCACTTATTCTTTAAAATAAGTGTTTTCTAAGGGACTAGCAGAGGTAAAGCATAGGGGATGGTGAGTATGCATTTCATCATCTTTATTCATTTATTTTAGCTTAAAAACACTTATAAAAGACATGTATATATCAATAAATCCATCTTTTTACTAACCAGCATCCTTTTATAAATATTGTATATTTATCATTATTTTAACCTAAAATAAATAAATAAAGGAAAGTTAAATAAAATAAAAGACTGTATATATGTAATAGATACAAGCTAAATCAGACCTTGAGAGAAGGTCAATCCTTGAACTGATGGACAGAGAATGAAGTAGGGGGAGATAAGGCCTAAAATTCAAAAAATTGTTGACACATATATATATATATATATATATATATATATATGCATCACCTGTATAATATTGTCTATACTTCACACTCTTTTATTTATCCATGGATTTTGCAAAGAACAATTATTTCTTCTTAAAAATGTGCATAAAGTACTTTTGTAAAAAATAAAAATAATTGCTATAAAATCTTACATATATTGTGTAAATGACAACACTCTCCAAAAGCCACAAATACAAACTTGCAAAATAATTATTTTCTCCACTTGAACTCCAAATTCATCAAACTCACTTTCATTGTACTCCAAATTAAACAATCTTTAAAATGGAGGTGTTTCATAAATTCATAGTTATGGTGTGAAATGTGGCTAATTGGGTTATTAATGTATATTATATCTACATACTACGTATATTATTTAATTATTTTTTATGCATATTTGTAAATATTGTATTTTTAATAAATATTTTCTTTAACTCACATAAAATACAAATAAAAATTACAAAATCAAAAATCAACAAGAATAAAATCATGTATATGTTGTATATGTATAGCCATGAATATATTGTACCTATACCTATTTTAATTAATTCTGAAAAAATCAAATAAAGATATCATTAATATACTTGTAAAATATTATAAATAAAAAAAATATTAAATTATGTTTATATAAATAAGTAATTAAAAATATAAGTTTTGTATATATAGGTATACATGCCTATAAATAGCACCTTGTATTTATTCCAACCCTTGTAAATATATTATCTAATTAATTAAAAATCACCAAAATTAACTTTAATTTATTCCTTACATTTGTTATTAACATTCTGTAATTAAATAAATTCATTTTCATTTTTATTGAATTATTTAACTTTTATTCATTATTTTGTCGTTTAGCCTACATTGGACACATTCTAGGTGCCTTCTAATTGGACGACCTGGGTTTGTTGACCCTGGTGAACTCTTCACCCCGCACATGATGCCAACTAACTTCGTCATCCGTCGTTACTTGACCTAATTTCTCGCGCGCCTCTTATACATAACTTCTCCCTATACCTTGTCTATTCTTTAACCCCGATCATTCATCTCACCCAACAGCTCCTTGTCTCCACCTATCACTTCACAAATTGCTCCCATTTTCAAATTCAAAACCCTTTGGAGAAACCCCTATAAATATAACTCATCCACTTCCAGCAAGCTCTTGATCCGTCCTTCGGTGGTCTTCCTCCCCGAGATCAATCACCTAAGTGAGCTATAGGTGACAGTTACTGCCTTTGACGGTCAGCAGTGCAAAAGAGCATCTAAATCATGTGATCCGACTTCATCTTTGGAGACATTTGTCACATGTCTCCGCCTCTCTGCCATGGCCTCTTATCGAGGTGATTTGTATCTTTCTGCTATAGCCATTTATAAGAGAATCTTTTTCGACCTCCATATTCACGTACGCACATAATTGATCTCTATTGTTCCCTCCGATCGAGAGAGGAGAACCTCAGGGGGGTGTAGCACTTCTCCATAGAGGATTTTGGTGAGCCGAGACCAACTTCTACCTGGTTGAAGCTTGATGGAGTTCTCCTTCTTCCTAGTTCCTCCTGATGTCCTCAGGACCGCACGTTGAAGAACGGCTCCCTAGTTTAGATCTCAATCGTTGATTGTGCCCAGAAGTTGGTCATTGATTCAAGTATAAAGATCTTATCATGACCCTTCACTCCAGATTCACTCTTTGTTGTCCGATCAGACTACCAGAGCATCAGAGCCACCCGAGCCTCCATGCCATTTATGGGTACATCTGTGCCTTAGCCCCTGTCTTTTATTTTATTTCTAAATAAGTCCCTACATGGACTTGTCTCATCTTTTCTTTATTTGAACATTTGCACTTCCATCCATTGTATTTATTTTTATTACACTTCAGTTATCTTTGAATTGAATCTCATGTGTCGCACGTGATTTGTTGGGTTATTTGCAATAAAAGCATAGTATTTTTGAGTTATTCATTGGACCCTAAGACTATTTTATTCACATTTAAGTCTAGTCCAGCGAGGCTCCCGTGCTAGTGCGTGTGATTTATTGGAAAATTTACATAATTATCCTCCCCTTTTTATCATTTGTTATCATTTAGTCTACATATTTAAGATAATTACATTTTAGTCTCTGTGAACCTGCATTTATTTTGCATCTTTAAAATCAAATAAAAATATCAAAACATGTCTAAAATTTCCACAAAAAATCTTATAAAATCATGTTGCATTCATCTTTCATCACGAATTTCCATTTTGCATTTTCTCCATTTTTCTTATTTACTAAAATTCAAAAACATCATAAACATTTCCTATTTGCATTAAAAAATCATAAAAAACATAAAATTCCTTTTAAAATTTCTAACAAAGTTCTCTTTTGTTCCTTTTGATTTATTTTAATTACATCCATTTTCACATTTTTATTCCTCGTAAAACCCATAAAAAGCACAAATTTCTTAAAAAAATGGAAATTCATAAAAAAATATTCTAATAATCTAAAAAATTATAAAATGGCATTCTAGAAAATATAAAAATATATCTTTTATTATGTATATATTTCTTCAATTTTTGACATTATCAAATAATTTAAAATTCTAACAATAGTCGTTTCAATTTATTGTTATTTATATCTATGTTTTTTATTTATTTAATGGCCTCAAAATTTCAAAATATTCTAGAAAAATAATAAAAACATGAGAAAAGTTAAAAAAACCCAAAATATTTTTTGTCTATTTTTTTGGTTATTTTTGACATAATAAAAAATACAAAACGAGTTGAGTATGTGTGTTCTTTGTTTTTTATTTAATTATCCATTTGTTTTATTATTTTAAAATCTTTTGTAAATTAATAAAAAAATTAGAAATCAATCCTAAAAAATATAAAATTAAATTTCCATAAAAACAAACAAAATCAAAAGGAAAATGCAATAACCAAGCATAGTTTACATGGAGATTCCTTTATACTTTCATTGAATTTTCATTGCATAGAACAACCCTTGGGATTTTTGTAGCCTCCTTTAGTTCGATCTTTTTAGCTATACATGTAAATTAAACGGAAAACTCTCTTTCTATAATTTCTTTTATTTATTTGTGCCAGAGATTTAAATAAAATTTTTATTTGATGGTTTATTTGGTTGCAACGACCGCAATTTCACTTGTGATCAATTCATTAAAATAAAAGCCCGAAAGAATCTGCTCAACAGAATCAAAGAGCAATGGGCAGTGTATCGAGTGGGGAAAATTGACAAAGAGGAGGGGTTTTGCTCTGACAGGAGCAGACCTACGGAGATGATAAATCCCAAGTTTATCAACATAAAATAATATAATTATCTCTCTTGCATATGAAATTCATTAAGATTCAATAACAATTAACATTGATTGTATTTTTATGTGTTGTAAATAATTAACCCCAATTATAATAGATTATATAACAAATTATTGTGTTATTATTTTAAGTATTTCTTTATTCTTAAAAAATAGAATAAAAATTAAAATAAAATTGTAATTAATTATTTTAACATAAACTATAAAAAAATTCTGAAAAATTAATAAAAGAAAATGTTTTTAATTCTTTTAATTAATTGTAAATTATTATCTATGTTAAGATGACGTTATTTTTCTTTGACTCTACATGAAAGTTGTAGATCTCATCGAGATCTTCAACTTTCTTATTTATCACTTTTCATAATTCTCCCTCTAACTAGTTCTTTTTTATTTCTTAAGTATTTATTTATTTTCTAATTATTCTAATAGGCCACCTGGAGCCATCTTAGCACACCATGTGGTTGACCCATCTTTTCTTTTAGCCTAATTTTCTCAATCGTTTGATCTTGGATCAGAATCCATAGGGTCATCTCTTCGCGACTTTATCCGGTCCATCTAATTGATTCTTATCAGAGTTCATCAACACCATCCATGCACACCCTCTACAGCAGCCATCGTATCTTAATCCAAGAGATCTTGTGCTTTGTCAACCACCCACCCTATTCAATCAAGGGTCATTTATCTTCATTTCATGTCAACTTCTTCATATTCTACGAATCATCTCCATCACCATGTCTGCTAACCGTCGTCACCCCCTTCTTCCTTTAACTTTCCTCATTCATGCCAACCTCCTAACTCCCTCTAACTCCTTCTTCTCTACTCTTGGGTGGTGGTTGAAACAACTGCCAGTTACCACATTCACGAACTTCCTCTGCTTCAAAACCCCTCCCACCTTCACCATCAACGGTATCCACACTTGCAATAGAGAGTACCCAGCTTCGTCCTCACTCTGTGATAGATAGTGAGCAAACTTTGAGAGAAACCGCAGTGTTTCTTCTTTGATGAGATCCTCGGCTATATCGCCATGTCACAGCTATCTCCATAACTATTTGAGATCAATTCTCTAGCCTAGAATTCAATGCAAAGACCTCGAAGCTCGAATCTCACCAGGCTAATGAATCCTTCTTCATTTCCATCTTCAGAGTCAATTCATCTCTAGGTGTTAAAAATGAGAGGAGGTCAAAGCACTCTGATCTTGATTTTCTTCTCCGATCTTACTTCACCAACCAGGCGATTAACACCCCTCCTCCTGAGCTTCATTTCTTCAACAGCTCCTTCATGAGACCAACATAAAGGTACTTGCCCTTCAGGCAAAGCGTAGAAGCACAGAGGAGGAATTGCGGAGTCGCTCGAGCACAGTCTCTCCTATGTCTCCTGTGGAGGAGATTTTTTTAGAAGAAAGATATAGAAGACTTTCGATCACCCATATTTGGCATGATCCGACGTTTGATAGTAAGACACATCATCAGTCTAAGCCATCATTTCAGATCGGAGCCTCGGAGCATCTGAGCATGTTGTGAGTCTTCAAAATTCACCAGGTGTTCCCGAGCCTCAATCCGAACCTAGCTCTGATTACGTGCGATGCAAGAGCTCTTGGAAAAATTATAGTAAACCCCAAAGACTTATCAATATTGTAGATAACTCCCTCTACCTCTGAAAAATTGCAAAATAACCCTTGTAGGTTCTTGTATTTGCACTTTAGTCCTTTTTTGACTTTTTGTAATAAAAATAAATAAGTGTTCTTGCATTTGTTCCTATTCCTGGTATTGACCATTTCTTGTGATTCATAACTTTGTTTTCAATTAACTAGGTGTCATTGAAAAGTTTGTTTCTCCCTTTTTAATTTAATGCATTAAAATCACATTTTTGATCTACATATTTGCATTGGATTTTAGAGTATTCAATTTTCTATTCAACCTTCTTATTGAATAAAATAAATTACTCATAATTTGAATTGGCTCTGATTGACAATTTATTGACACTAAGTTATCATTAATCAATTTAAATAAAATTAAAGTATTTTATTACTAAACTGAGAGTAAATTTTTGTGTTGTGTCTTCGTTTCTTCATTGTATGATTGTTTATCACTTTCGATAAATGCAGAAAAAGGATTTGAAAATAATTGCATTGACTTTTATGTGTATTTGCATGGTTTTTTACTCAAGACTTTCAAATAACTAAAATAATTAACTAGCACTTAGTTTAATTAAATAGTTGTTTGTGTCCCTGTATTTGACATTGGACTTCCTATATTGTAAATTAAAAATCGAGTCCTCTTCATGGAGATATTTAACTTGGTTCTGTTGATTGCGAATTGTCTCGTGCTACAACGAGTTAATGTTATCTTAGAAGATTTGCCACTCTTCAGATTATTTGATTATATTTAGTGTTGATTATTTACTCCTGTGTTTTTCATAGTTTCTTAGTTAAGTTATTGCATTGTCATCTTATCTTATTTTTGTATGCATTTTATCTGTTGTCTTTAGTATTTTGATTTGCTAAAATTATTCTGGGAATATATTTGGCACTTCAACATAAGAGAATGCAGAGCAGTTGACCTCAGGAGATTTTTAGTTATTTATATAGCTTTGTGTTGTACTTTATTGTGTAGTGATCATTTGTATGGTTTGTTTAAGTAATTTTGTTGCAATTAATTACCAAATTTACAACAATTCTTGATTAAGATCTCGCGTATGTAAAAATGGCATTCTTTTTTTTATAATTTTTGTTTTTGTGTTGAGAGTGATTCTCAACTTAAGTGGTGATTTAGGTTCAAGAACTACGCCAAATAGACAGATCTTAGGTCATATTTGTTTGATCTACTTCGTAAGTTAGGAAACAAGACTCAATCTCATAATATCCACAATTGCAAAAATATTTGGAGATTCATAGAGATGCATGTAAATTACGTTCTATCTCAACAAAGTTAAATGAATTCTTTATCACTGATAGAACTCCTGTTTAGGTGTGGATTTTCTCGACTTGCATCATATAGTGTAATTTTTACAGATTCAAATATGCATCCACATGGATAGTGTTAGGAATCACTATAAGTATTCTTAATGACTTCATCCATCATTGTTTTTCATTTGCATTCTATTTCATGTCTTCTCCATCGGAAAAAAGGAAAAGAGATTCTACGTTAAGCGATGTTTTGTTCACATAATTACAAGTGATAACCAACATTAAAATTGGGACATAATTGATGCAGGTGGACATAAAATAATTTGTCATAAAATCTACCTTATTTTATGAGCAGAAAACCCTCATTGTACGTTGGTACTTAACCGCAGATAGAGTGGATGAGGACGAACCCTAAGGTTAGTGATGAAACCCGATTTCATCATCATAATTTGCCATTATTAACCCCCTTGCTTAAAAATCCGTCAATAAAAATCAGATAATGTCTTGTAATTATCAGACTCTTGAATAAATTAAAAATCACAAAAAATGGCAAAACAAAAATTCGTGGTATTTTTAGCCTTAAAAATACCCTCAAAAATATTGTGTGTCTTCAGTTGACCTCGTTTCCTTTTTTGGTCAACATGAAACTTGTAGATCTCTTCGAGATCTACAACTTTCATGTTTTGAGTTTTCTCAAATTCAGTCGTTTGACCCTTCAAAAGTCAACTTGTAGATATGAATAATCTGATTGGGCCACGTGGCCCGTTCTGGTGGAGCCACGTGGCCCGGCCTCTTTGTCTAATCCGCCACTCAAGAGGAGAGAGGTCCAGCTCTGAGATCTTATAGGTGACAGCTCCAAGAGTTCCCATCGAGCGAGAATGACCCGTCTCGCAGGTGAGATCCAGTGATCTTATCACCGTCGTAGCCACCTAACCGGAGCTACTAAGCTCAGCCTCGCTGCGGCTTCGAGCGACGACCATGGCCGAGCCTTGCCTCATCCATTCACAGGCATCCAACCATCTACAGGTAACTTCTTCTTCCTTATTCTTCTTCATCTTCTCTCTCTTCGATTCATCTTCTTCCGATCACAGAATCACCAAACAAATTGCACTTTCACGGATAAATCACACGTTGCGAATGCAATGGTGATTTTTATTGAATTTTTCAGAGAACTTCGATCAACCGATTAATCCAACATTTGAGCCACTTAAACAAATGCATGGAAAAACAGGGGATATTGTGAAATCCCCTATTTTTGCCTTCTTCTTCCTCCGCTCACCACACCAAACTCACACAGCCCATCGCGTGCCTTCAGCCCACTTGAGTGACTGGCCACGCATCCACCATCCCCCGCTGGCCGCCGTCCTCGCCCCTCGTGCACGCAACCTGCGCACTGGCCTACCACCAGCCCGCGACGACCACTTCAACTGCCAGTCGTGCGTGCCCGCCATCTCCACAACCTTTGCCAAGGCTGCAAGGACTTCCAGCTGGGCCGTGTGTCGGCCCACCTCCTCTCCGCTCTGTCGTGTGTCGACAAGCGAGGAGCACTGCCCTCGGCCGTGGACCACCAACTGCTCCAGCTCCCTGGTCGCACACCTCCCCTCGTGAAGTTCCAGGCCACACTCCCCTTCACACCCCACTGACCTCGACGGGTGCGTGAGGCTGCCCTCGCTCGTACGCATCCTCCGTCTCTGCAGCAGTCACTCCAGTGCATCGACACCAAGAGCACCTCTCGTGCCAAGCTCGTGCAAAGATCCAATGGCGCAACCACAACAGAGCCCCCACAGCCGCGTTCCCCCGGGTCAGCAGCCCTCTCCGCCACGCAACGCCCGCCGCGCCACTGCAGCTGCTGTGTGCACCCCGCACGCAGGCCTCGCTTCTCCTCCTGTCGTGTGTCGATGGAGGTGAAGTTGATCATTAGCCAGTCGTGCCCCAGATCCACCTCATCAGTCGGTCGCCTCCTCGCCGCGTGCCCCGTGCACCGTCACCTCCCAAGAAGGACTCGTGCACGTGCGTGAAGCTCCATCTCCAAGCTCCCCTGTTTCAAACCAAGAAATAGAGAAGTTTTAGAGCACAAAAAAGACAAAAAGGGTATTTGCAAAGGGGACACTTGCACACCGTTGCAAGTTTTTAAACAAATTTCAAGTTTTAGGTAATTGCATGTACGTCCCTGTTCTTTATTTCAGCTCATATTTCTTTTTCTGTATTGAATTTACATCCGTGTGTTTGTACAATCATTTAGACATTCATTTAGCATCATTTTTAAATTTTAAAAATTGCATTGTGTAGCTTTCATTGTCCTCTTCATTATCTGACACTTGGCATATTTTTGTAGTATCTGTAGATTTTTCAATCAATTAATTGGTTCAATTTTGCTATATTTTGCCCATTTATGCTTGTTAATTGATAGTAATTTCTCTGTGAGTCCAAAAATCCCCAAAAAATTCACATTAGATTTAGGACAATTAAGTTCACATTGTGCCCAAAACGTATCTCATTTGCACTCATCTCAAGGCCTGAATAAATCATTTAGTGATTTGGTTAATTGATTTTTAACAGGTCCATTTCACATGAAAATTTAGGATTATTAATTTTCATGTATTCTTCCCACTTAGATCTATCTAGGATAATTTTTATATCTGGAAATAGTGTGATTTGGTATTTATTCAAATTAAATTAGACAAAATCACCTTGCATTCATTTTTTTATTCATAGTTAATTCATCCAGTGTCAGAAAATTCTAAAAAAAATTAGAGTAGCTTAAGTTCATCATATTTCATCATCTGCCCAAGTTTCATAATTTTTGGAATTAATTTGACCGTCTTTCTGTTTTAACTTGTAAATTGGCCAGATTCTGCATGTGTCTGGCATAAAAAAAAACCGAAAAAGACCAAAAAAATTATCCCCTGAAAATCAAACCTTGAACTTTGCTAAAAATTCACCTAAGGAGACAACTGCCTCCCTGAGTTCGACCTTGGACTTCCAACCAAGTAAAAAAAATGCCACATCTGGTTAACTCGACATTAATTCAAAGTGGTTTTTGATCTTCTCTCATTATCTGACTGCAACGAACATTCTTAATTAATTTGAACATTAATTTGCTCGAATTAACATGGGTGGTGGGAAGCTTTTCAGTTAGTACACAAAACACCAAACTTCCACCCTATGTCTCTTGGTCCGAATCTTATGCATTTTGGGAGCTGCAAGTGGTTGACTCTGACCTAACAAATACATTTCTGTTATCAGTGGCTATAAGTTCCTTTTGGGGTGTGATATTGAACCTAGTAGCCTAGAAAGATCACTGCAATGATTGAGGGCTTATAGGACTTCAACTAGGTGTAGTAGGAGACTCCCTATGTGCTTGTATAAGAATGTATTGAATCACCAATTTACAATTGCCTAAATAATAAATATGTTGAACTCATACGACTTTCACGTGTTGAGTTGATGATTCTATTTAAAGGGGATTGTTTGCATTGTATTGTGTGAGTTGATTGTGCACATTTGCATTGCACCTTAGTACTAGGTCATTTATTGAATCAAGCATGCACATTTCTGTATTCTCATTGAAATTGAAGGTGGATAATTGATCAATGTTTTGTCCAGCCTTCGTAAACCTCTCTTTGAACCGTCCAAAGATCACATCTTCCAAGATCCAATCTCTTTCTTCTCCTAGAACTTCCTTGATTGGAAATAACCCTTCGATCCAGTGTATCATGATTCATTCTTAAGGGGTGGTCATCCCAACCACTCCTTTTCTTTCTTCTCCTCTCACCAAGGAAGATCATTGCCTTAGTGAGATTGACTTGATTTCTATGTCTTCATCTAGATCTCACTCCAGCCACTTTTTGATGAAGGTTTATAAGACACATTCAAGATGCCTCTAATGAGAAAAAATGGAGAGGAGGAGGAGCGAGAAGACCCGATGCAAATGGTGATGGATAGGTTAGCAGCTTCTGAGCAAAATGCAACACTTATGAGAGCACAACTTTGCCAGTTACAATTAGGTATAGATTCAACAATGGATGTGGCATACAACCCTTAGCAATACCAACGACTAATTGGTTGAGTCTAGTCGATCTTTAAGCAAATACGAGTTTAAGTCGCAGTTTTTAAGCATGTTACCTCATTTTAATGGGAATGCACATGAGGAGCCATATGCATTCCTTAGGGCCTTTGACTTAGTCTGTTCTAACATTAGGTATCCTAGGGGTAGACAAGAGTATATAAGGTTCAAATCCCTTTCTTTTTCTTTAAAGGATAAGGTTGGTTACTGGATCATGAACATAGGGGTAGTTATAACTACCTATGTGCAGTTCACAGACCATCTCATGAAGAAGTTTGACCCTTTAAGTAGAACAAACTTTATGCGCTCACGCATCACGAGTTTCTCCCAACTTCCCGATTAAGCTTTCTGTGATACATGGGATAGATTCAAAGATCTTTGCAAAGTGTCAATTGCCGTTATTTAGAGTCAACCATCCAGGTTCAATCGATATATTACGGTCTCAACCTTGAGGTGTAGAGTTTGGTTAGTGCTGCATGTGGAGGTATCTATACTTCGCATGGTGTGGACACTATCTGCAAGGTGTTCGAGCGGATGGTCGAGACGAGTCGAACACATACTGCGAGCAAGGATCAAATAGATACCCTCATACAACTCTTACCTAAAGGGGGAGCGAGGGCTACAGTGGATCCTTTCGACATGAACATCATTGCATATAAATTGATAGTCGTAGAAAGGATCGTCGAGAGAATGGATGAGCTGGACAACAACTTATCCAAATTGTCGAAGCATATGGAAGAGGTTTCTAAGAAGGTATCCAAGATCAAGATTTCTGCTTTGACTGTATTTGTTGCTCCCATGTACCGTGTTCACAATATTCAGGAGCAACAGATGTCTGGGACACCATCCGTGGGTAGAGGACGAGCCTCCTACTCGTTCTTATCAGCAACAGCTGCCACCAAGGCAGCTCTTTGAACATCACATAGCTATGGATCATATCCTTCTCCGGTGCCAAGGCAGCAACAGTAACAAAACATCCACTAGTAGATGTACCACAAGGAACAGCAGGTCCCACCCATGCATCATCATTCCCAACAACAGCAGTACCATGCTCGTCAGGGCTAGTCTTCATGTTCTTCGTTTCCTTCTTCATGGCAATGGCCTTCTCCTTCTTGTCCAACATATTTTCAGAGGCAGAATCTTGAAGAATTACGTTCATAGAGGAACAAGATACAAGATTTATCGGTTGGACCTCAATTGTCTATCCGGTTTGCATGACGAGCATACTGCCCCTTCCAAATCCATTCTCGACCAGGTTCAGGCTAATCCCAACAACCTAAACAAGCCTCAACTGCAACAGCATTCTTTTAATCAGTTATATTACTCAGAATCATACAAATATGAGTACGAGATTGATGAGTCTACATTTTCATCATCTTTATTCATTTATTTTAGCTTAAAATCCCTTATAAAACACATGTATATAATACTAACTCCATATTCTTACTAACTTGCATCTATGTTTAAATGTTGTACACTTTTACCATTTGAACCTAAAATAAATAAAGAAAGAAAGAAAGGAAAAATGAAGAAAAGGAAAAAAAGGAAGAATGTATATATGTAATAGATACAGGCTGACCCGAACCCCGAGAGAAGGTCAAGATTTGACTTGATTGACCAGGAATAAAGTAGGGGGAGATAGGGTCCTTAATCAAAAAAATCAAAAAAAATGTGTAATGTGTATATGTGAATACTACACTATTTTATTTGTATGTCAATTGACCTCAAATTAAATAATTTTCAACACAAAAGTTATAAATAAAAATATGTCCTAATTAATAAATATATTTGTAAAATAAAATCATGTACAAAATAAAAGCAACCACACTTGGAAAAAGTCAATAAGCGATAATTGTAAGACCAAATCTGACTCCATATGAAATAAAATTGAACCAAACTAACTTCCATTGTATTCTAAATTAAACTATCTTTAAAATAGATGTAATTTCATATTTTTTGGAGTTACGGTTGAAAAGTCGGTTTTCTGTGGTGGTTTGTGCAATTTTATCATTTATTTGTACATTTTATATTTGTAAATATGTGTAAATATTTTTACTAATTATTTAAAACAAAAATAATAATTAATAACAATTTATAATAAAAAAAAAGTTTCCTTATTTTACTATGTATACAATGTACCATATGTATATAGTATATGTATATAGTTGCTATTCTTAAATAACCACCACACAAAAATAAAAAAAATATCATTTTTTTTGTTCAATTTAATTAAGTGACGAAAATACAAAAAAAATTATAAATAATTTCAACAACAATCTCTTTATTATCTCTATCTCATTTCAATTTGTTCCTTATCTCTTTATCTCATTTCAAAATTTTGAATTTCAAATTCTTATTTTTTCTATTTATATGGCTCCTTCTCCCTCATTCCAACTTTATCAAACTTTTGTGAGAGGAGCATGATCTCCGAGATTCTTCTTGTCGCAGAAGGGTGCCTAGCCTTCGAGGCGTCCAGTGACAGCGACTCGACCTTCATCGAGGTGATTAAGGTCTTTTCCGCTCCCAAGGTGAGGTCCATTTTTCCTCTTATTTTTATCTTAGGTTAATCTTAGTTTTATTTTTCGCCTCTTTATTTCGTCGTCATTTTTTTATCTAGATTTAGGAATCCATCATGATTTGATTTGCCACCGATTCTATTTTTCATTTCACTTGTCGATCTATTCGCGTTCTTTTCTACCTTGCACGATCTCTCACCTCCGACCACATACGGTGGTCAGAGATCCGTTTGCATCCGCCATTTTCCTCGGAACCACATTCGCTCACGTATTCCGTTTTGATTTTGGGATGGAGTCATTGTGCTTGCATCCTAATTGTTTATAAATAAAAAACACAAAAAATATATTTCTTTTGTTTCTCTCTAACATTTGTTTTTCAAGATCATCTAAAATAAATAAATAGATAAAAGAATAAAATTTCTATCGTTTTGTTTTCCAAAAAAAATAATAAGACATTTTTTTATTTATATTGTTTGGGGTTTTACAATAATAATAAATTAAAAAAATCGGGCCACAGGCCCTCCACGGTCGCGCGAGTGCCGACCCCCGCACTTCACCATGCTCGCGTGAGGTCCCAGCGGTGTTGCCCATCTTCCTCGGTTGTGTGCATCCTTGCTCCATCCAGTTGCCACCCATCCGTGCTCCTCCCACCTCAATCTCATCCTCCACGCGACCCAAGACCATCCTCGCGCCATCGTTGAGCCCCCTCTGCACAGCCACACTGCCCATCGAAGCAACGCCATTCGGTCCCCAGCAGCTCGACCGTTGACACCAACGTCATCCATCTGACCTCCGCTGACCTCGGCCATCATCGAACTACGTGCCCTCCTAGTTTGGGCGTGAAGGGTAGTAGGCGACAACCCCCCCACCCCCCTTGGTGCTTTTGGTGAAGAACGAAGAAGAGGAAAAGGGAACCCTAGTGGTGGTTGTAGAAATTTGGGAAAATTGTATAAAAGTCCATAGACATTTCCAATATTACAAGAAGACCCATGTCTGTCCAACGTATGTGCTTTGCACATTATTTCTGGGTAATTTACACTTCTTGTCTTCTGTTTTTCTCTTGTTGTATTTTAGTTAAAATAATAAACTATTTGCAAACTAGTCCCTGACTTCCATACCTTTATTTTGCTTGCTTTTCATGTTGAAATAAATGTTTTTGTTGGTTAATAAATTTACCAAAAATCATGATATGCTCTGATGTGTGTATCTTTTTAGCATAAATTTTTCATTGCATTTTAAATTCTTTTGGTATTAATTAAAAAATCAAAAATAGTGTTATTTTATCTTCCTGAAGTTCAAAAATTCATAAAATTTTGAATATTGCTCTAAAAATTAAAAAAGTAGATTAATTTCCTTTCACTGTCTTCTAATTTTTATCCAATTTTCATGCATTAATTCTTTTAAAAATCCAAATAAATTGAAAAATACCAAAAATCATAGAAAACTCTACAAAAATCCAAAAAAAGTGATTTCAGTTCTTGTCTCTAGATAGTTGTCTATATTTTAGCAAAAAAATAATTTCCAGGACTTTTGGGCACTTCAGTTATTTTTAAATTACAAATTACTTCAGGCTGTGCACTGTTTATTATTTTTGCCATTGTTTGATTTTTAGAAAAATACAAAAACACCTGAAAATTCTACATCAATTTCCAAAAACATTTCAATGACTTTAAAACCCAAAAATATTTTCTCTGGATTTTTCTAAGCATTTTTATATAATTAAAAAATACAAAAAGAGTGTGGTGTGTGTATTTCGTTCCTTGTGCATATTGTTCCTTATTTATGAAAATAAAAAAGTTGCAAAAATTAAAATCATTTAAATTTTGAAAATCATAAAAAAATTAAAAAAAAAATAAAAACGCAAAAAAACACAAAAAAAACCAACATAGTTTGCCATTGAGATTCCTTTTTCTTTTAATTGATTTTCGATTAATTGAATAATCCTCGGGAATTGTAGCCTCCCTTAGTTCGATCCTATTTCTATATAGGTAAATAAGTAGTAAAAATTTCTCTTGCATCATTATTCTTGTAATTATTTTTGTAGCTTGAGAAGAAAAAATTTTGTTCGTTGACGATTGATCTGGTTGCAACGGCATCGTTCATAATTAATATAATTAAAACCCCTCAAAAAGCGAAGCGACAAAATGGCATCGTTGCCGAGGAGGCACGACGAGGTTAGTTTGGTTTCTCTTTTTACATACTATTCTTGGTAGTACATATCGGTTTATATTTTGCCACATTATTCCATTGTTCATATTCACTGTTTTTATTTCATTTTTTGCTCATATTTGATATTTTTTTTCATACACATTCTCTCTTTTCTTTTTCTTGCGAGGGCCCACGGAGTGAAGGAGGCAATCCTAGGAGAGCCAAAGCACCCAAGCGACGCGGAGGTGGCTTGATTATTCACCGAGCCGCAGGAAAGTGTGAGAGGAGGAGAAGAAGAACTGAATGAGACAAAAAAATTAGACTTTTTTCATTTATTTTTCTTCTAACATTTGAACCCTTATAAACGGACATTCATGTGTTGCGGGGTCTGTTTCTCCAAGTGCCAGTGCACTTGAGGGACCTCACCGTTTTGTTTTCATTGCCTTATTTTTCTTTGTTTCTCACGGATTTTGTGAGATACCTATTGATTTATTTAATTAATTTGCTTGTGCCAGGTTATTAATTAGGTCCAAACACCCTAAACAAGAATTTCTGTACCTATAGAATAGAGTGTAATTGGACATAGTCAAATTAACAAGTTCTTGCATGTTAATTGGAGATATTGATTAGGACGGTTCACTTGCATTTGCATATAAGTTAGTTTTTTTTTCTGTATTTTAATTCTACGGGGATCACTTGCATGTACAGTGATGGCGAAAAGGTACGCATCTCTAACCCATGTATACATCATTGTGTTTAATCGTGCATTGGCATTTCCGGTCTCCTTCCTTGTTTTCACTCACATAAATTAAAAAGGAAATTGGACACTCGGTAAGCGATTTATTGAAAATATTCAAACCAAGTGATAACTTCCTAAAAGTTGGGACTACTAAAGAAAACTCGACCCTAAAATAAACATAAGGAAAATCATTGTTTTGAGGAGATTAACCCCCGTCTTGTTTGATTTATCTATAGCGAGAGAGCGACCTGCACACTAGGATAGAACCATGCCCTAACTCTCTTCAGACTACTGTCTTGCGATTAGTTGTTCTCCAGTGAGGACTTCACCGGGTAGCCGGTAATCAATTCAGGATTTCCTTAGCAAATTGGGCAGATCAGGTAGTCAGTAAATGGTCTGTACCCATACT
Source organism: Ottelia alismoides (assembly GCA_037367405.1). Taxonomy (NCBI): domain Eukaryota; kingdom Viridiplantae; phylum Streptophyta; class Magnoliopsida; order Alismatales; family Hydrocharitaceae; genus Ottelia; species Ottelia alismoides. Next base: position 249,319 of record JAZKJV010011288.1, on the reverse strand, counting down.
GGCTGGAAGAAACTAGTAGTGAGATCGGGACAGTCTCCTGGAAGCTTTGGGTTCCCAACAGCTCGCTTTAATCACTATGATATATTTTATTCTCACCAAACGCTGAAAATTGACAAGATAAATGACCGAACCTTCACAGTCTTCACATTGAGTTGAGTTGGTGAACTGGGGTTTGCACTGTGTTTGATTCCGTGTGTGCATACTAGATTCTTCTGCGAATTTGCACCTTTTTCGCCATACCTTTTGACTTGACCCTCGTGTTCTCCTGGTCTCGTCTTTTATTTCGGAGATGGTCGACTGGAGTTATTTTAATACGATCTTCGTGGATCCCTCGTACCCTCCAGCTGATCCACCTTCCTTTTTCTAGGAGGACTTTCCTCCTTATTTTTGTGCATATCCTCCTAACCCATTATTTCAGGAATCGAATGATGATCTTCACCCACCCTCATTCCACTCACCCGACCTTGTGATTTTGGAGTTACCTTTCGTGGTGTCCACACTTGAGACCCTGAACAAGATGATGGAGCATATGAATTTAAGGATTACCAATTTATTTAACAAAAATCAAAGTTAGAACGCTGCTCCACTATTTGAGGATATGGATTCACTTGAGGATAATCATGAGATCTTGCAATTGCCAAAATTCCAAAAAAAAGAGAAAAATTTTAAAAATCCAAAAAGATTCTGGGAGACACATATATTCATTTTCTGAGGAGAGGGCAACCATGCCAAACCATTTTCCCACACAGTCATTCACGACATGTCCCATTTTTGACCCCGAGGATACCACTTTACAGACTGCTCTTGGCAATCCTCGTGTATATGCTGATTCTGACCGCTCCCTTGTATGAAAGGAGGTCCAAAAATTCAAAAATAATGATGGTTGAACCTGATGTGATGGCCACCATTCACGAGATCATTAAAGTCCCACTTAACCAGGCCATGACCCATTTATCTGCTCCTCAACACAAGAAGAGAAAGCGGAGGATTAGATATGAGCATCACATCTTGACCACAGCCACTGCCTATGCCATCTCTCACCGTCCACATTTTAAGAAAGGGAACACTGCCACACTTCTTATAAGTTGCTCCATATCTGACTATTCTCTTGATAACACTCTCCTTGGCATCGGTTCATCAATCAATATAATACCCTTCTCTATGGTACAATCTCTTCATCGTTGGCTTCTCAAGAAAATCAGGATGATAGTTCAATTTGCTAATGGATCTATCAAGAGCCGAAAGGGTATTCTAGAAAACACTGTCATTCTTATTAAGGGAATGAATTTCACTTTGTATTTTGTCGTATTGCCCATGGAGACCTCCACACCTGCGGAGCAGCTTCCAATCATCCTTGGACGGCCTTTCCTCGCCTCTGCGAGAGACGTTATTGATTATGGATCAAAAGAGATTCGCTTCCGTTCTGATGTAGGAAGCGACATATTGATCACTACACCCACTACTGACTAGAGACATGCATTCCATTAGAGTGTGCCCGTATTAGCCAACCCAAGGACCATGATCTTGATAATAATATCAGAGATTCTTGTTGTATGTTGGATGATAATGAAACCCAAGAATTCCTATTCAAGGAGGAAAACTTAGAAATCCTTGACCTTGGAATTCCCCCCATTTTGTATTTGGAGATGCATTGATGACATCTGTGGGATTTACACGATAGACACCCTAGAGCGGAAGGCAGAATCTAAGACTAGACAGGATGGACATAATTTGACTACTTTCACTGATGAGTCTGTTCCTTTTCACCCTGATTCAGATGAGATTGATAAGGCCAAATTTGATTTGATTGATTTTATAAAGGAATTTGGGCCTTTTGATAAAGATGATGATCCAGTAGAGGCTCGCCAGGATGAAATTGATCCTACTTTTTCTTATAATGATTTCGAGCATTTTTATTTTTATGTTTACGATACTTCCCAGGCAGGACATGACCACACTACTTCCACTAACTGATTCGTGCATGTACACTCTGACATTGTTGAGGATACATTCTTGGTCGATCCTGATCAGTTCATGTCTAATGATAACCCTAATATCGACCTACACCTTGTTAGATCATTCCTCGACGATCTCACAAGAAGGTTCGCTTTCGACCTTCTTGACCTTTGTACATCTACTCCTCTTTTATATCCTTTCGTTTCATTCTTTCTTCTTCCGTTTTATAATTCACCCCTTTTCCGTGTGCGTATATATGCTATACTTAGGATGTGCTTTATCCTAAGTATAGGGAGGTGAATGATTTGTGTTGTTCATATTCGTCATGTTCATCACTCTTGTTGTTGCCTATACTTAGGGATACTCTACCCTAAGTATAGGGGGTGATGTTGTTAATCGTTTATTTTATTTTATTTTTGAGTATGTACATTCTCTACATCGGTTTTCCCCTTTTGTACAGTCTTTTATGCTTTGGATTACTTGATCCTAAGTATAGGGGGATTACTGACTTCTATTGCTTATAATTTCTCTTTGAGTCGTTGTAGCATAGGAGTCTTTTCACTTTTCTATACTTAGCACGAGTTATGGATTCCTTTACTGCTCTCTGATCACTATGAGGACATAGTTCGAGCTATGTATAGGGGGTGTCGTATATATTGTATTTATATTTTAGACATAACTTGTACTTTTAAATATATTTGTTTATGGGGATATGTATATAAATTCGTACAATCCATATGTGTGTGTATAGTAGACTTTAATCACCTTTCAAAAAAAACAACAAAAAAGCACAAAAAAAACAAAAACAAACAAACAAAATAAACAAAACAAAAAAACAAAAAAACAACCCAAAAAACCGAAACAAATCTTGTATAAACTTGTATATATATTACTAACCCTTTTTCTATTTTGAAAAAAAACTAAAAATGAAAAATCTATAAAAAGTTGCAAAAAAAACTCTTTTCACATGAGCATCATTTTTTCCTTTCTTTTCTAAAAAACATAAAAAGTTCAAAATTAGAAAATTGTTTCAAAAGAAAATACTTTATTTTTGCATTGTACATATTTCGTACGTTTGCATGTGTATTTTTCAGGATTGTATTGACATTTAAACTAAGTCTGGAATAAAGAATAGAGCTTAGTTGGGCCTTAATCCACTTAATTTCAGAGGAACCATATAGGAACTGGAGTTACAACTTTTCATGTCCTAGTGACTTAATTCTTTGATTCCAGAAGACTATGTTCACATGTCATATTTATTAGTCTAAGTAGAACATTTAACAACACACGTGTGATTCTTTCAGAACGTGGCTTATCTTGGACAGGCACTCTACACGCAGCTCTTCATGGTGGAGGTAGTGAGGAGGCAGAATCTTTTAGATTATGGTAGCATACGATGGTAGTACATCTAGGTGGAACCTCTCATCCTCCTCTCGGGAGGGAAGTGCGTCTCAACCTGGTCTAGCGATGTTGAGGTCTAAAGACAAGATGTTGTGGGGTTGCAATAATGCTTCAAAAGAGGCATTGTCTACTAGATCAAGAGGAAAAATTCATTATGTACATGCTGTACCTTGTATATATTTTCAAAAAAAAGAGGAAAAATGTAAAATCTCCAAAAGTGGACAACCCTAATTGAAAAGAAAAATGCCTGCTGGAGTGTAGATACAAGGATAAAAAAAGAGAATAATAAGAGCTTCAAAGTCAAATTTTTGTAAGCTTGTAGCTTGATGACTTGGCTACACTGGTCATGCATCCAAGGATAGGTAGCTACACTGGTTACCATCTATTCTTTTCTCCATCTCCTCTTCTGTAGCTTGATGTACTTGAACTTAGAAGGGAATATCCTCGCTTCTCGAGGAAAGAGTTGCTAGATCGGGGGACTAGAGTTAGCTTTTTAAGGAGTTTACTTCTTTGCTACTTTTGAGATGGGGAGCTATATTTCACTTACAACGTACAAGTAAAGATTCATAGTCATTAGAATTTGTGTATGTAGACTTGTTCTGACCTGACTATTGAGGAGACCTTAATAGGAGTCATGTGGAACTTAGAGGTTGTAGGTTTTAAATCCAGTTCCCATTAAGGTTCCGCCACAATAATAATCCAAAGTTCTTATAGAGCTCTATACTACAATTTTATGAAGATAAGTTTAGTACTCAATATTGTCCTAATTTTTTAATTTTTCCTTTCTTTTTCTTTCTATTCACTTATTCTTTCAAATAAGTGTTTGCTAAGGGACTAGCAAAGGTAAAGCATAGGGGGATGATGAATCTGCATTTCATCATCTTTATTAATTTATTTTAGCTTAAAATCACTTATAGAACACATGTATATAATACTAACTCCATAATCGTACTAACTTGCATCTGTGTGTAAATATTGTACACCTCTTACCATTTTAACCTAAACTTAATAAATAAATAGAGGAAAAATAAAGAAAAGAAAAGAAAAAAGGAAGTCTGCATATATGTAATAGATACAGGATGACCCGAACCCCGAGTGGAGGTCAAGACTTGATCTGATCGACCAGGAATACAGTAGGGGGAGAAAGGGTCCTTAATCAAAAAATCCAAAAAAATGTGTGATGTGTATATGTGTATACTACACTATTTTATTTGTACATCAGTTGACCTCAAATTAAATAATTTTCAAAACAAAAGTTGTAAATAAAAATGTCTCCTAATTAATAAAAATGTTTGCAAAATAAAATCATGTACAGAATAAAAGCAACCACACTTGGATAAAGCCACTAAGCGATAATAGAAAGACCAATTCCGGCTCCATATAAACTCAAATTGAACCAAACTGACTTCCATTGTATTCTAAGTTAAATGATCTTTAAAATGACCATGATTTCATAATTTTTGGAGTTACGGTTGAAACGTCGGTTTTCTGGGGTGGTTTGTGCAATTTTACCATTTATTTGTACATATTGTACATGTAAATATCTGTAAATATTTTTAATAATTATTTAAACAAAAAATAAAAAAAACTAAAACAAAAAAACTAATTTCTATATTTAACTATGTATATAATGTACCATATGTATATAGTATATGTATATAGTTGCAATTCTTAAATAACAACCACAAAAAATAAAATTTTTTATTCAATTTAATTAACTGGCAAAAATACAAAAAAATAGTTTTTGTAAATAATTTAAACGTTAATCTTTCTTATTTCTATCTCATTTCAATTTTTTCCTTATCTCTTTATCTCATTTCAATTTTTTGAATTTCAAATTCTTATCTTTTCTACTTATATGGCTCCTTCTCCCTCATTCCAACTTGAACAATCTTTGGTAAGAGGAGCCCGATCTCTGAGTGTCTTCTTGTCGCAGAAGGGTGCCTAGCCTCCGAGCCGTTCGGTGAAAGCGAGTCGACCTTCATCGAGGCGATTAAGGTTTTTTTCTCTCATTTTTATCTTAGGTTAATCTTAGTTTTATTTTTTGGCTCTTTATTTCATTGTCATTTTTTTATCTAGATCTTAGACTCCATCACGATTTAATTCTCTGTCGACTCGATTTTTCATTTCGCATCTCGATCTATTCGTGTTCTTTTCTACCTCGCACGATCTCTCACCTCCGACCACGTATAGTGGTCGGAGATCCGATTCCATCCGCCATTTTCCTTGGAACCACACTCATTCATGTATTCCATTTTGATTTTTGGATGGAGTTGTTGTGCTCGCATCCTAATTGTTTATTAAAAAACACAAAAAATATATTTGTTTTCTTTCTCTCTAACATAAGTTTTGTAGGATTATCTAGAAAATAAATACTAAAAAAATCTACTGATCTATTTTCCAAAATAAAAATCATTTTTTATTTCTAATATTTGGGGTTTTACAAAAATAATAAAATTAAAAAAATCAGGCCGCAGGCCATCCACGACCGCGCGACTGTCGACCGCTGCACTTCACCGCACCCGTGCGAGGCCCCAGCGGCGCTGCCTGTCCTCCTCAGCTGTGTGCATCCCCGCTCCCACCAGTCACCGCCCTCCAATGCATCATCTCCGTCGCCGCCCATCCGAGCTCTGTCCGCCTCAACTGTATCCTCCGTCCGAGCCAAGACCACCCCCGCACCATCGCTGAGCCCCCTCCGCGCGGCCGCACCGCCCGTCGAAGCCACACCATCCGCTTGCCAGTAGCGCGACCGTCGATACTGATGTTGTCCATCTGACCTTTACTGACCTCGACCATCCTCGAACTATGCACCCTCTTTACTTGGGCGTGATGGGCAATAAGCGCCCCCCCCACCTTTGGTGCTTTTGGTGAAAAACGGAGAAGAGGAACATAGAACCCTAGTGGTCATTTTATAAATTTGGGAAAATTGCGTAAAAGTCCCTAGATATTTCTTGAATTATAAGAAGACCCCCCGTCTGTCCAACGTGCATGCTTTGCACATTATATCTAGGTAATTTACACTTCTTGCCTTCTTTTTATCTCTTCTTATCTTTTTGTCAAAAACAATAAACTATTTGCAAACTATTCCATGACTTCCAGACCTTTATTTTGCTTGCTTTTCTTGTTAAAATAGATGTTTTTTGTTGGTCAAAAAATTTCCCAAAAACCATGCTGTGCTCCTGATGTGTGTATCTTTTTAGCTTAAATTCTTCATTGGATATTATTTTTATTTGTCATTATTAAAAATCAAAAAGCATTTTCATTTTCTCTTCTTGAAATTCAAAAATTCATAAAATTTTGAATATTGCTATAAAAATTTCAAAAAAATTAAATTAATTTCCTTTCACTGTCTTTTAATTTCTTTCCACTTTCCATAAATTAACGCTTTTCAAAACCCAAATAAATTGAAAAATACCAAAAATCTTAAAAAATCACAGAAAATTCGAGACAAATCCAAAAATAGTGATTTTAGTTCTTGTGTGTAGAGTTTTGTCTATATTTTAGCATAAAAACAATTTCAAGGAGTTTTGGGCATTAAAATATTTCTAAGTTGCAAATTACTCCAGGTTGTGCCCTATTTATTATGTTTACCACATTTTTATTTTTAGAAAAATACAAAAACATCTAAAAATTCTACAAAAATTCCCAAAAATATTCCAAAGACTTTAAAATCCAAAAATATTTTCTATGGATTTTCTGAGCATTTTTTATATAATTTAAAAATACAAAAAAAGTATGGTGTGTGTATTTCATACCTTGTGCATTTTGTTCTTATTATTGAAAATAAAAAAATTGCAAAAATCAAAATCATCAAAATTTGATAATTAGAAATAAGAAAAAAATAAAATAATGAGAAGGCAAAAAATCACAAAAAAACAAGATAGTTTTCCATTGAGATTCCTCTTTCTCTTAATTGATTTTCGATTAATTGAATAACGCTCGGGAATTATAGCCTTCCTGAGTTCGATCATGTTGCTATAAAGGTAAATAAGTAGCAAAAATTTCTCTCGCTTCATTATTCTTATAATTATTTTTGTAGATTGAGAAGAAAAAAATTTTGTTTGTTGACACATGAATGGGTTGTAACGACATTGTTCTTAATTAATATAATTAAAATCCCTCAAAAAAAGAAGCAACAGAGACCTTTTCATTTGATTGTGTCAATCATATGTCTCTCAGGAGTAGACAAATCGTGTTCGTACCTGATCAGGTGAGGGACATGGAGGGGATCGAATTTGGATCTCATCCTAAGGAGTCTTCAAAGGACGACAATAATAGGCATATTCAACAGCATCTTCATCATGAGGCAGAGACATCTAAGGGAGCAAAGTGGAATATTCATAGTTTGAGATCGTCACGATTGCATGAGAAAGATTCAGAGTTTAAGAGGACCTTGCGCCTTCGAATGAGTAGAATGCACATTCAGCAGGCATTCACCAACCCTTAGTAGATAGATTTATTTTTTATTCCAAATTATATGTAAAATATTCAATTGTGAAGAACTCTAATTTGAGGAATAAAAAGCATGTTTTGTTTATGATTCAGATATTTCACATTCATTTGTTGCTTGTTCAATCCCTTCCCCCGTGCTCTTACTGCGGGAAAGCATAATATCAAGAAGATTTAAAATGATGATCCTGAAATGGCACAATTTTGTAAAGATTATATTATGTTAAAGGTGCCATTTGATGAGTATGTGGCTAGTCTCCCTGCTTTCCAAAAGTATCTGAAGCTTCGTTGTACACTTAACAGGGGTAGCAAGAAGAAACCAAACAACTATGTAAAGACACATGTTTTATCAGTTGCCACTACTTATTGTCTCAAGAACCATTAGCTACCCTAGAAGAAGATAGATTTAGGTTCACATTATGTGGTGATTCATATTGACGATATCGTGTTTGAACACACTCTCTTAGAAAACGGTTCTTCAATCAACTTACTTCCTTTTGCTTTGTATGAGAAATTGGAGTTGGGTCGATTGCATAAGTCTAAATTATTACTCCAGTTCGTTGATAAGTCCGTGTAAAAGTCAAAGAGAGAAGTCAAGAACATTATCATCTTGATTGATGGAAAGGATTACAGAGTGGACTTCACAGTCCTTTATATCAATATCCCCAATTAGTGGAGATACTCACAGATCATCCTTGGGTGGCCATTCTTAAGTATCGTTGGAGTTTCATTTGATTATCAGAAGAGGATGATGAAGTTCCACTCTCCAAACAGAGAAGTGGAACTACAAATGAAGCATACGAGATGGTAGCACCCTAACTCAGAGACAAGTATAGATTTCTCTTCTTCATCAAAGGTAGATTGCAAATTTGTTACCATGGTTGGGGTATGGAAATATAACCCAATACGACTGAGTTAGACCCTCTCATCAAGAGAGGACATTGTGTGTGATGTAGTTTACAAGGAGTTGACAGGTTTATTGGGCTATAGAGCATATATCTATTCCTTTAATGACTATGATTTGTCAGTTCCTAGCTCTAAGGAAAAGTCAAAGGAATTAGATCTAGAGTTGGACAAGGCATTGGCCGAATTAATGCACATTTTTTGCGATCAGACTCCTTCTTCTTCAGTATAGTTGGTGGCCAACACTGTAGAGTTAGCACCACCTTCATGTAGCATGGAACCAGATTCAACATTAGTTTAACTAGATTTGATCGATGATACAGTTGTGCCAAAACCGAAGCCATTACCTCCTATACGGAAGTATACTTTTCTTATGGGACCTATAGATTTCCCATCATCATTTGTTCTAGGTTGACTGTAGATCAGGAATATAGGTTACTTGAAGTGTTAGAGAAGAACCACAAGGTAATAGGTTGGACAATGTCGGATCTCGTGGGTATAAACCCCATACTCTATTCACACCACATTTATGCTAAGGATAATGCTATACCTTTTCGTAAATTTCAGAGGAGACTTAATCCAAATCTTCAGGAAATAGTTAAGAAAGAGATTAAGAAGTGGTATGGAGCAGAATTTATTTACCCGATCTTTGACTCTAAGTAAGTCCCCGCCTACATCTTGTCCCGAAGAAGTTCGGAATTGATATGGTCACCAATGAGGAGTGGGTTGAGATTGCGACACGAGTACCCAAGTCGTGGCGAGACTGTGTCAATTATAGACATCTGAATGCCCCGACCAAGAAAGATCATTTTTCCTGCCTTTCATAGATCATATTTTGGAGAGACTAGTAGGGAAATAGTTTTATTTTCTTGACAGGTATTCGGGCTACAATAAAGTAGCCATCACCCTTGAAGACCAGAAAAAGACCACTTTTACTTGTCCTTTCGACACATATGCATTCAGGCACATGTCTTTTGGTCTATGCAATGCCCCAAGAACTTTTCAGTAGTGCATGATTGCTATATTTGTTTAAATGGTGGGGGATTTCCTGGAGATCCTTAAGGATGATTTCCCAATCCATGATTATTCTTTTGATTCATGATTAGAGCACTTGGATCAAATTCTTAAGAGGTTTAGGGAGGTGAATCTCTTACTCTTTTGGGAAAGAGTCATTTTATGGTTAAGGAGGGTATCGTGTTGGGGCATGTCATCTCCAAGAAGGGAATGGAGGTTGATCCCGCCAAGGTAGATGTAATTAAGAAACTTGATCCAACAACCAACATCTAAGTCAGTAAGGTCATTTATGGGACATGTGGGCTTTTATAAAAGATTTATTCAGGACTTTTCTAAGATTACCCGACCACTGACTGGGCTTTTAGAGAAGGACACTGAGTTCGTTGTAGATCACAAGTGTCTAGAGGCCTTTGAGCTCTTTAAGAGAAAGATTTCTGATTCACCAATTCTGCAGGCTCCTTATCGATTTCTTCCTTTTGATATCTTGACTAATGCATCTGATTTTGCTATAGGAGTCGTATTGGGGTAGCAACGAGACCGGATCTTGCTTTCTATTCACTACACGAGCAAAGTTTTAGATTCAACACATAATAACTATACAGTGAAGGAAAATCTCACAATAGTCTGGGCTTTAGACAGTTTAAGTCTTACATCTTGGGATCTAAGGTGATGATTAATACAAATCATTCAGCCATTAAGTATCTCATGGAAAAGAAGATGTGAAGGTGTGTCTTCTTAGGTCGATTTTGTTACTCCAAGAGTTTAATTTGGAGATTAAGGATAAACCTAGAGTCAAGAATGCAGTGGTTGATCATCTGTCTAGAATTGATTTAAAGGATTCCCCTGACTTAGAGACGATCAGAGAGACCTTCTCAAATGCGCTGATTTGTGTTTACGATTCACTCCCTTGGTATGCCAACATGGTGAACTATCTTGTCTCCAAGTAGTTTCCCCATGGTTGGTTTAGGTGTAGTATTGACCGACTGAAGTCAGATTCGAGGAGATACCATTGGGAGGATTTGTTCCTTTTCTTCGAGTGACCAGATTGTGTCTGGAGGAGGTGTATTCCCAAAGAGAAATACCCGAGTATCCTCATGTATTGTTATTCATTTGAGGTTGGAGAACACAATTCCGGATAAAGAATCGCTCACAAGGTACTTCAATGTGGACTCTTTTGGCTGACCTTGTTATGATATGCCACTGATTTTGCACGGTCGTACCCTGTTTGTCAAAGGATGGGAGGAAAATTTGGTTATATAGATGAGATGTCCATGCAATCTGTGATTTTCTTTGATGTTTTTGATGCATGAGGCATCAATTTCACGGGTCCCTTTCCCAATAGCCATTGATTTGAGTACATCTTGTTATTGGTGGATTATTTATCACGATTGGTAGAGGCTATCCCAATACGAGTTGCAGACAGTAGGACTGTCCGTAAGTTCACCAAGGATCATATCATCTCAAGGTTAGAGGTTCCAAAAGTTCCGATTTCTGTTGGGGGTAGCCACTTTGTGAATAGAGAGATGATATTTTTAGCTAAGGACTACTAGTTTGAGCATGGAGTTTCTAGTCCTTATTACCCACAATTGAACGATATGGCAGAAGTTTCAAATAGGGAGGTGAGAGTATTCTTAAGAAGATAGTTTGTCATGATAGGAAGAATTGGTGTCAGTTATTAGATCAAGTTCAATGGGCCTACAGGACATCCTATAAGAACCCTCCTGGTATTTCACCTGTTAGGATGATTTATGGAAAGTCATGTCATTTGCCTGCTGAATTAATTCACAAATCTAAGTATGCAACAAAGAAAATTAATTGGAGTTGTCACCTTGGAAAGCTTTGTAGAGACTTAAACCTTAGTGAGCTAGTGTAAATTCATAACACTGCAAATGACAATAGCTTAATCCATAAGGACAAAGTTAAGAAGTGGCATGATTTGCATATTAGATGCAAGAACTTTGTCTGAGGACAAAAGTTATGGGTGTTTAATGTGAAGTTACGAATTTTTCATGGGAAATTAAAATCCAAATAGACGGTCCTTACATAGTTAAGGAAGTGCATGGAAACGGTAGTGTAGATGTTGCAGATCTTTCATATGGTGCACTTTCCTTCTTGGTCAACGGGCAGCGGTTGAAATACTCTATGGAATCCAAAGAACGGTTGACACCTATTGAGATTATTAAATTCATGCAAATAGAGTCCTTTGCTAATATTTCAGATAAAACATGAAGTTACAGCTTGAGATTCATATTAGTTAGATTTAGCATCAAACAGATTCCGATTTATTCGAACTCTATTCTTTTAAAGTTTAGTTTCTCTTATCTATAGACTCTTACTTCTAACTTTGGCTATTTTAAGCTTGAGTATAGGGGGGATACCGACCCTTTATTGATTACTTTTCACTTTGTGTTTCTATTGGTCTCTCAACTTTATATTTCCTTTCTTCTTCATACATAGGCCATTTTCATCATAAGTATATGAGGGCCATTCCATACTATTATTTATTGACTTATTCTTTTCACTTTTCCATATACTTCACTTATTGAATCAGTTCTTATACATTTCTTTATATTTAGTATGAGATATGGCTTCATATTACTTTGTGCAACAAGGACATATCAAAAGCTAATTATAGGGGGTGTACCTTATATATTTCATATATACTTAGAGCCATAGCACATGGTTTTAACTTTTCCATTTTTTGGGGCAAAGGGTATCATATTGATTTTTAATTGAATTTTTGACAAATTATTTTGAAAAGTATTTGAAAACTTTTATATACCTATTTGACATGGTTTTCAAAGCATTTCTATGGGTTTGTGAAAATGTGGTTTGACTTGTTTTGAAAATGTTTGTAAATATTTGAAAAATCTATATTTATGTGACATGGTTTATTAAAAGTTTTAAAAATTATCTTCAAACTTTAAGGGTGTAATTAGAATTAATTTGTAATTAAAGATAACCCTTGTGTCTCTCCAGTTTCTAACTTGTGTCTTTAGTTTTTGAGAGGGTGTGATGGCTCACTGAACTATCACGTTTTTACTATATATAAGGTTGTCTAGTTTTAGGCCTTTTGCATAGTCTTTCATGGAGGAGAGTCTAGTTTTAACCTCTATATTTTGGAAGATCAAGTCGATAACAAATTCTTTAAAAAGAGTAACGCTGCTTGAGGAACATAATATTTTGCTAGAGGAGTTAGATATGGAGGAACCTACACCTTTTATTAAGGATATTCAGTTAGTTGATTGTCATCATACTTGTAAGTTAGGTTGTCCTCTTGTGTCTATTTGTCTCTCTTAAGAAAAACCCACAGGTCTATTGCACTAACCAAGGGTTGGATATGTCTTTCCGATATTTTGGAAAATTTAAAGTCTTCTCATGTTGATATAGACATTACATTTATTGAAGAATGGCATAATTCGAGGCGAGTTATTGTCCAAGTTTACGAAGATCTTTCTTATTCAAATTCTGAGGTTTACTTTGTGAGGAAACGATAAGTGAAGCATAAGGCAGCTTGTGATTCAAGTCTCGAAGAGTCAAGTCAGATTTTCGAGGCTAAGGAACTGAAGTAGAGTTGTATTGTGAGTATCGTTGTGATGTCAGTCTTGTTTCTGTCTATCTTATTTGTTTCTTAAGGATACATGTTTTGTCTAATAAAACTTCTTCAAATAACTTTTAGCTAACGAGCTTGTTAATTTATTAGTCGGTGTTCTTCCCTGACACTTTCACTTTTTACTCAACGCTTAAGATGTTCTTCAACACTTGGTTATGAGGTCCAGAGATATCAAGTTAACCTATCTTAATCATTCGGATCTTGGAATTAAAAATTCAAACTTCCCTAGTTTGAAAGATTTGTGTGCTATATTGCATGCTTAATCTCCTCGTTAATGGATATGACCATCATTCACTTGCACGACTACATCATGATTGAGATGAGCTGAAATTTCACTTAAGGAACAAGGATTTGGGATTCAGTTTGGACCTGATTTTTCGAAGCTCGAGTATGGGATAAAATTAATGAAGGCTTCATGAAACATGAGTGTCAGCATTCCTAGCTAGTATGGAACTTGGTTCTCATACTAATTTCTTGATCAAAACCTAAGTGCCCGGGTGTGTAAATCAGTAAATTAATTTGTTGACCAGTGCATCGATTCTTGGTAAAAGCAATAGAGCAAGGAAAAAAATTAAATTAAAAGTAAAGCTTACTCATTACAAAGTTACATCATATGAACTTACAAATATGGAGAGCGCTCCCAATTATTAAGTGTCTATTTGGACCAAATCATTAGGCTTTTATGAGTCGGGCTTGTAACTCAAAATGGATTTACATCGTAAGCGTTACAACTATGGTTGCAAGTATATTAGATACTTTAAAAAAAGACGCACCCTGGTGTACTCCCAAGTACAAACGACTCAATCTCTTTTGACAGAAACACTGATTGACATTAAAATATACAATTTTGTTGAGTAAAGGCACTTGAGAGAAACCTTGTTCCAATGAGACGAAAAGAAAAGAAATGACATAATCCTATTACCTACATTATATGGATGATCATCCACATTTAAGTCTGGAAAATTAAAGATACATTGGATTGAAGTATGACTAGATTTAATCCCCAGTGTTTAGGGTTGGGTCTTTAGGAGGATTTCTGTTATTAGAACTTTAGGTGAAGCTTCGACTCTACTCTCGTAAATGCAGTCAACACATTAAAGTCATACTCCTTATGTTTATCTATTTATGGAGAGTCTGATAATTAGAGAAGTTGAATTCCTTTTGATTAGACATGATTCAACTTAGAATCCTAGGATTTCTAAAACCAAGTGTTCTAGGTCAATCAAGCCTTGTATGTTCACATGCACATGTTAGAAAGTTCACCAATTAATCTAAATCTCTAACTAATTCTTTATTTATTAGCTCGAAGAGGAGCTTAGATTAAGTATTGGGGGTAATAAATCATAGATTTATCAAAATAAAATAATATAGCTATCTATATTGCTTAAGAAATTCAATAAGATTCAATGCCAGTTAACAATAATTGTCTTTTTATGTGTTGTAAATAATTAACCCCAATTATACTATATTATATAACATATTATTAGCTTATTATTTTATGTATTTCTTTATTATAAAAAATCAAATAAAATTACAATAAAATTATGCATAATTAATTTTACATAAAACATAAAATTTAAATCTAAAAAATAGTAAAAGAATATGTTTTTATTTGTTTTAATTACTTGTATATTGCTATCTATGTACAGATGACATTATTTCTCTTTGAGCTCTACATGAAATCTACAACTTTCATGTTCATTACTTTTGCTAATTCTTCCTCTAAGTAGTTCTTTTTTATTTCTGAAGTATTTATTTATTTTCTAATTATTCTATTGCACTACGTGGTGCAATCTTAGCACACCATGTGGCCAGCAATTCTTTTCTTTCAGCCTAATTTTCTCAATCGTTTGATCTCAGATCAGAATCCATAAGGTTTGTCGCTTGGCGCCTTTATCTAATCCGTCTGATCAAGTCTCATTAGAGTTCGTTAATGCCATACATGTGTGCCCTCTACTGCAGCCGTCGGATCTTAATCCAAAAGATCATGTACTTCGTCAACCTCCCACCCTATTCATTCAAGAGTCATGTCTCTTCACTTCACGTCAACTTCTCCATATTCTACCAATAAATTCTGTCATGAGGTATGCTAATAGCCATCGCCCCCTTCTTACTTTAACTTTCCCCATTCACTCCAACCTCCTAATTCCCTCTAACTCCTTCACCTCCACTCTTGGGCGGTGGTTGAAACAACCTCCAGTTAGCACATTCACCAACTTCTTCTATCTCAAAACTCCTCCCTCTGCCACTATCAACGGTATCCGCCCTTGTGTGTGAGAGTACCCAACTTTGACCTCAACCTATGACAAGCATTAAGCAAACTTTGAGAGCAAGTATGGTGTTCCTTATCTTACGAGATGCTCGGCTACATCGTTGTGTCACAGCTAACTCCATAGTTGTTTCAGCTCAACTCTCTAGCCTAGAATTCGAGTTGAAGATCCCGAATCTTGAAGCTTCATCCTACCATAGAGTCCTTCTTCATTTCCATCTTCAGATTCGATTCATCTCCAGATGTCAACAATCAAAGGAGGTCAAAGCACTCCTATTTCTATTTTCTTCTCCGATCTTATTTCACTGACCGGGCTATTAACACCGCTCCAGAGATTCATTGCTTCAAAAGCTCCTTCGTGAGACCAACAAGAAGTTATCTCGACCTTTCAGGCAGTGTGTTGAAGCATGGAGGAGGAATTGTGGAGTCGTCGGAGCACAATCTCTCATCCCTGCATGTGGAGGAGTTTTGTTTGGAAGAAAGATACAAAAGTCGTTCGATCACCCATATTAGGCGTGATCTGATGGTCGATAGCAAGACACATCATCAATCCAAGCCACCATTTCAGATCGTTGCCTCGGGGCATCTGATCCTACTGCGAGTCTTCAGAAGATGCTAAGTGTTCCTGAGACTTTGCCCGAAACCTAGCTCTAATCACGTGTGATGCACGGGCTCTTGAAAGATTACAACTTATCAATATTGCAAACAAGTCACGCCATCTCTAAAAATTGCAAAATATCACCTATAGGTTATTGTATTTGCACTTTAGTCTTTTTTGGACTTTTCTATAATAAAAAAATAAGTTTTCTTGCATTCGTGCCCCTTCCTTGTATTGATCATAACTTGTGATCCATAACTTCATTTTAAATAAACTTGGTGTCGTTGGAAAGTTTGTTTCCCCCTCATTAATTTAATGTATAAATCACATTTTTTATCTACATATATGCATTGAATTTTACAGTGTTCAATTGTTTTATTCGTCCTTTTTATTAAATAAAATAAATTAGTCATAGGTTGAATTGGCTCTGATTGACAATTTGTTGACACTAAGTTATCTTTAATCAATTTAAATAAAATAACAAGTATTTTATTACTAAATTAGGAGCATGTTTTATGGTATATGTCTTCATTTGTTCATTATATGATAGTTTTTCACTTTAGATAAATGCAAAAAAATGATTTGAAAAGAATTGCATTGATTTTTGTGTGTATTTGCATTATTCGTATCTTAAGACCTTTAAATCACTAAAATAATTAACTAGCACTTAAGTTTAATTAATAAGTTGTTTGTATCTTTATGTTTGGCCATGGACTTCCCAGGTTATAAATTAAAATTTGAGTCCTCTTCATGGAGATATTTGACTTGGTTCTATTGATCGTGAATTGGCTCGTGCTACAACGAGTGCATGTTATCATAGTCGATTTGCAACTATTCAGAAGGGAGGATAGTTGACCTGAGGTCAACAGTCCTCGTGCTCCCATTGGTTCAGTTGGCCATAGAAGGATAAAACAAGGAATAAATCTCTTATTAAATAGTTTAAAAATAATAGATGGTTTTATTATTTTTGTCAAATTATGAAAATATTTGTTATTTTATGTGTATTTTGTTATGATTTTTATTTATTTTTACAAGTTAATTTATTAGGTGTTCATTTTTACTTGTATAATTATAGGTATATTTACCTATATATGATGTCTTCTATTTTTATTTTGTATTTTATATTTTATTATTTTATATACATAATTTTTCTAGTTATAATATAAATAAATACATATGTATGTATATCATATTTTTCTGAGTTTACTTACATAGTTAAATAATGTGATATATATTATGTAGGTGTAATATATGTGTATTCTACCTATGTACTCTATAGCTAAATTTATTAGTATGTAATTTTTTATGGTTTTATTTAAATTTTATTATGTAACTGTAGTTCACATAATATTTACAAATATATAAAGATATGATAAACTTAAAATTATAAAGAATAAATATAATGATTATTATATATGCAGGTATATTGCACAATGAGGGCCAAAAAGCTAACTTTTGCATCTTAATTCCAAATTGAATGAACCCACCTTCGTTAAATAGATAATTTTATTTTATGAACAATAAAGGTGACTTTGGTGAACTTTGGATCTATATGGAGCAGTGCATCATTTTTTAGTGAAATAAGTTTTGTATTTTTCTTTGTATTTTTTAGGTACAAGTTCCTTGTTCAAAGATTTTTATTTGAGGTAAAAAGCATGAAAATAAAATAGGTCCTAAAAGGCCTATTATTAATTAATTAAAAATCATTTTTTATGTAATTATTGGCCCTTATCTCCCCCTACTTTATTCCTAGACAACAAAGTCAATTCTTGACTTAGTCTTAAGGTTTAGGGGCATTTAATACCATTGAATTTCATTGCTTTTTCTTTTATTTTCTTTATTCTTTAATTTTGGAATTAAATACAGTATTTTATATAGTATTTATGTGTATATTATTGACAGTTAATTTTCATAAATTAATGATATATACATGCATTTAGATAGGGATTACTACTAAAATGAAATAATAAAGGTGATGAAATGGAGATTCATCAACAGTTAGGTTGCCTCTCGATCAGAAGCGCATGGGGAGATGTCAATTGCGAGATCCAATCAGCAGTTGGAGCTCCTCTGACGAGCAGTGTTTCTATGGCATGCCATAGTAAGATCAAGACAATGACCCTCTGATTTCTTTCGTAACACATTGTAGATTTAATTCCTCTTCATTTTGCATTTTAATTTGGTCATTTTTAATTCAATTTGCATTTAGATTAATAGATCCCAGATCAACCTCTGATCCATTAGATCGGAGGCTCTTAGTTGTGTTTAATCCATTCCGATCATCACCTCACCTTATCAGACTCTTCGCACTTTTTCATAGCTCTCTTATGCAATATTATCAACTTCAGATTGAAAGATCTGAGAAAGTTTAGGTTTAATCTTTTGCACCCTCTGAACCTGATCCATTCACCAGACAATTGTTGTTGTTCTCGTTCAATAATGGAGGTTGAAGCTTTGTCTTCGAGGTACGATTGATTTGTAGGGTCAAGAGGCGAGTTGGGCTTAGATTTGGGACCTGGAGGTCCGTTTTCACACATAACAGGAGCTCAAGTCCCAGGTGCTTGATTAGTGGGACTTGTCTCGATCGCCATCTCAGTCAGCGTGGAGGAACGTCTAGATCCTACTCAAGCCATTAGATCCCAATTTTGCTCTAGATCGATGGAGATCGAAGTTGATTGAACTTCATTAGAATAGACCTATAAGCTTGATTGTCCAGATGGCTTGAACGATGTCCAATCAAGAACATTTTGCTCTAGAATCAATCGCAATCTCACGTTCAACCCCAAATTCTAGCCACAAAATCAGATTTTTATCGCCCAATCAGAGCCTTCTGATCAGCACATGTAAAGCACACATCCATTGTGAATATACACTCCTTTCCCTGCATCTTATTTTATTTGTAAATAAAAACAAGTTGAACACATGTCTAGTTGAGGTTATTTGAATAATTGCATCAATGTCCTATTTTTTTCATTATTTGCATTTTAGTCCTGTTTATTAGAACTCATATATGCTGACACGTGGTTTTTGGTTATTTGCAGAAAAATTCCATTATGTTCGGTGTTATTGTTTATTACTGAAAGTAAAAATAATCGCTTTAAGCTCCCTCAAACACAAATTCATGTGTTGAAAAATGTGAATCTCTTATGTTTTTCCGCATTTGACATTATATATCTTATTTTTGTTATTGGTTTGTCTTGAAACAAAAAGTCATTATTTTTTAGTCATTATTCTATTGATTAATTGCTTTAAAAAATAGCATTTATTTACAAAAAAAATTAGCTCTAAAAAATCCCTAAAAATTAGGTTAAGCATCTAGTATCACTCTTTTTTTTGAAAACTTCACTTATTCATTATTTTTAAAAATTCAAAAAATCTAAAAATAGCTTTATTTAACTTTAAAAATTCATAAAATGTCGAAGAATGTTTTAAATATTCTAAAAAAGTAATTAGAGTTGCCTTTTACTTTTTTATCATTTGTTAAATTTTGTTTGAAAATTCAACAGAAAATCCAAAAAACTGAAAAATACAGAAAAACTATAAAAATTCATTTCAAATCATTTAAAATAAGAAAATACATAATTGGACTAGTTTTAAAGCATGAAAATTTTTCTTCTGATTAGACTTGATTTCCAATTCATTTATTTTTATTTTATATTTTAAAAATACAAAAATAGTAGCTTGGATTTAGTTTGTGTTCTCTTTAAATTTTTATTCTTTTAAAATTCTTAGAAAATTATAAAAAATGCATAAAATTGCAAAAATAGTAGAAAATTTTATAAAAACAAAAATATTTTTATTTTGATTTTTTTCAAAAATACAAAAGTGGCTCCGATTCATTTATTTTATATTTATCGTATTTATTTACTTTTAAGAAATTAAAAAATAAAAAATTAAAAAATATAAAATCCATTAAAAAAATTAAAAATAAAAAATCCTAAAAATCTTAAAAATCGATAATTTTTTTTAAAAGGAACTAAAAAGACATTAAAACAATAAAAAGAGGGAAAAAAGCAAAACTTTTCTTTATTATTGAGCCTTAATTAAATATCCTCGGGTAATGTTTCCTCCCTGAGTTTGACCTTGCATAGCAAAATTGGTAAAATAATAACATTTACGTTCTGATTTATTTCTGTTAGATAAATAATTGTTGATTTTGAGAGATGTGGGTTGCAATGACACTTATCACTTTCTTCATATTTTTCATTAAATAAATTAAAACCCATCAATTTTCAGCAGTAATCACGTAGTGAATGAAATATGGTTTGGGATCCTTCCTCTGTCCATGAACAACTTTGGTTGAATACTCGGATGTATCACGCATGATCTTAAAATCAAAAGATCGATCGGGGGATTGTAAAACTTGGGCCTTAGTGATGGTCTGCTCACAATCTCAAAGTAATTGAGTTTTTCATAAGACAACTCAAAGTTACGGCCCTTTTCTAATAACTATGTAAAGGGACATGCATTTTTTTCAAAATCAAATAAAAATCATAGATAAAAGCTGATGTGCCCTAAAAAAGATCTGACTCCTTTTACATTCATAGGTGGAGGTAAGTGGATGATGGTCTCAACCTTGGACGGGTTGACCTTCATGCCTCTTTCGGGCACAATGTGTCCCAACACTACACCCTGCTTAATAATATATGTGTCTTCTCCCAAGACAACACCATATTAACATCAATACATTTCTTCAGGACTCTCATTAAAACTCTGGGGTCTCATCAAATGAGTCACCAAAGGAGAAATAATTTCCATAAAATCCCCCACCATGTCCGAAAAAATAGCTAGCATACATCTATAGAATGTACTCGTGCATTTTATAATCCGAAAGGCATCCGCCAGAAATCAAATGTCCTCAATGGATAGGTGAAGGTCATCTTATCTTGGTCATTAGTAGCTATGCGACTTAACAATAATCTGAATATCCATCAAGGAAGAAAAATTATTTTTTTCTTACTAAGATCTTGATAATCAGATTTATGAAACGAAGGGGGAAGTTGTTAGCCATGTGAGCCCGGGGCGAACCATTCTTACAACAAATGTTATTGTAATGTTTGATTTATCAATAAAAGTTATTGATACCTTTTCACTCCCTTTTTGAGATTAAATGAACGAATTCACTATAAGGTCACTCTATACAATTAGGGTTATGTACCATGGCCATCTTAATAATCATACAGTTGTTGATTCAGTAATAGAATCATAGAGGTTGCTATTTGGATAAATATCTAAGGACTTAGATTGAGGACTCATCAAGGATCGTCAAATGATTGTTAAGAGTTGATCTCCAGCCTGAGTAGGAGATGGTAATCCTTTCTTATTTAGGCTGATATTTGATCGACCACTTGATGCAAGTCCTCTGCATAGGAATAGAGGTTCGGAGGTGTCAGATTAGTTAGGTCAAAGAGTTGACTTAACGAGATCAAGATAACCAAAGTTCTATGTCATAAATTGTCACGAAATGAGCTCGCATCCTCTAACCGGAGACAGATGTGTTACTATAGGTCTGAGTATGTACATTTAGCAGACCAATAGGTGATGACCTAACCAAGGTCTGTATACCGGCACGCTAGTATGCATGTAAGGGCATATGAGTAATACAATCTCTCAAAGGGATCACACAAGTTCACTTATGAACAGGAAGATATGAGCTCACTAATGAGGTATTGGGACCAAACATATTCCATGCATGGTCACCGTGCTTTGGAAGCATGACAAGAATTTGAAGGTATGATATATGCTTTTGGAAAGCATAAGATCGATATCAAATCCTAATGACCAAGAATGAGAAACTTGATGATGAAACCCTAAAGATGAAAGTGTAAAATTGATCTATATCTTCGGGTTGATCATAGGTCTTCCAGTATGCAGGATGTACAGGTATTAGGAATATTTGAGGGTGATGTAATCACAAACGATTGTATAACATGACGCTTCCATTCCAAGGGAGTGATGAAACAGGTTTGGATTTTAGTGACTCCTCTCAGTAGATAAGTAATCTGATCTTGGTCCAAGTTTTGGACGTTGATCTGAATGGGATTCAGAAGCAATGAGAAGATTGGATTTGCGACCTTGATTAAATCAAGCATCTATGAGAGTTCCATGAGATCTAGATTTGAGATGTAATCTCAATATCCAAGTCACTATACATGGAACAATACAATTGCCATGTCTTTATCTCCAAGTATCTGCGGAGAAAGCGCATTATTCTTGAAAGAGTTCAAGAATAATTCCATTGTTGAATTATATCTAAGCATTGAGAAATATATAATTAAATGTGATTTAATTATCATGAATAATGTAAATTTGATTCATATTTTCTAAATGCATGAGAATGATTATCAAATATTATTAAATATGATTTAATTATTGTGGATATGAATAATATAGATAGCACTATACAATTATTCATGTATATTATAAATGTGATTTATAACATATTAGAGAGAGACAATTGTGATTTATATTTGTTCATTAATTATTGATGTGAATTGGATTCACATTGTATGATTAATTAAAACTATAATTTACAATTTTTTGTTTGGGATGTGAATATGATTCACATATTTTCAATGGCATGATTGCAATATTCACAAGATAATTATGAATTATTATTTGTAAAATTATTTCAACAAGAGTTGTTGTAAATCTTGGATATATAATGAGATAGTGAGATCTCATGATAAATTGAGGAGATTGACTCATTCCACCCAAAAAGAGTGTACAACCACAAATCTCCATTAGGAGAAGGGTGGTCGTCCCCCCTTTTAGGGATGAGGTTAGTCTCCTCATTATCTCAAGACTAGTCAAAGTTATTTAATTTTGAAATTAATTATATTGATTTACTATATAAATTAATTTAAATTAAATCATTTGTTATTATGTTTCTACAACAACATCATGGCCTTTGAAAGAAACACAAATTAATCTCACCCATTGATTGTGTGATGTCCATGGATTGGGATCCATGGACTCCCAAACCCTATATAAGTAGAGGCACCCATTGCTCTTCGAGTTAAAAAAAATTATGATGTCTCTTTCTCTCTCTGTCATTGTCATGCCAACTCTCATCTCTCTCCTTGAGTAGTCATCTGCTCTTCACATAGAGAGAAGGTCGCCTTCGTTGTCGCTTCGCCATTGTACCGCCGCTTCGGCGACTCTTGGCTCTTCGTCTTTTGCATCCCTCTTTTGAAGAAGGGTTTGATCTAGTGAGATGATATTAGGAGATTAATTGCTTGGATCATCGACTTGGAGTGTGAGAAGCACGCGACTCATCCCCGCGCTCGTAAGCATCTCCTCCGACGGATCGGACTTGAAAAAGGAAGTCTCTTCTCTTAGAGGCTCAATCACAACCACTCTATAAGAGGTATTCCTATATCTACTATGTGGTTAGATGAATGATCCAAGAAGTGTTCTTGGATCATGAGGTTTCATCATGGAAATTTTTTAAATTCGATGCACCGAGCAACTAGTGCGAGTAGTTGCTATTTATCATATATGATACGATCATCACGTTTCTGTGATTCACTTAAGGATTCTTCCATATCCTTCAAGTTGTATCCGAGCTAGGTTGGAGGTTTTGTATACGATACATGAACCTAGGAACACTTAGGCTCAATAGAGACTATGAAAAGTTAATTTCATTTAAATTTTTGCATCTCTATTTTGTGATTATTTTCGGCCCTGTTTATAATGATTAAATACAAAATTATCACGTGTATATTATTCTCCATTAATTAAGAAATCGTGAGATTTGAGTTTGCGTGATTTGAAATCTGATAACTCTAGTTATGATCATTTTAATGAACATATATCCATTGTTTCGGGGATGGTGAATAATGACATAATTAAGGAGTTAGTTACTATTTTAAAACGTCTAGATATGTATGCTAATCACTTGAGTTCTGTTTAAAATCAATTAGCAAACTTTGGAAACTGATTTTGCATGAACTGGATTTAAAATGAATGAGAAATGCTAATTTTAGTAAGTGAGGGTCACTATTGGAAATTGCAATCCTAATCAAGAACCTTGTGATTGTTATTTAATAAATTAGTGAAATTAATGCTTAATTCGTGGAATAATTATGGATAAATATTTGAGAAATATTTGATGATAATTGATCCCTTAAATGATATTGCCTTAACCAATAATTGATTAGATATGATCTAGATCACAAATTCGTTACATCATACACTTTTTAAAAAACATGTTGCTTGAATAGGTTTGGGAATTTGTTTAGCAAATTTTCTTATATTCAAAATGGTTTTGATTATTACGATATGGTATAACATTGACTGAAAAACCGATTATCATCTCAAGTACAAAGTGATCTATTTGTCATTATCTTTTCCCGAGGCGGATATGGTGTCTAGTCGGGGAGCTTTTGGGTAGCAGGTTGCACCGTGTGCGGTTTGTTCAACTCTTGTCGGTGCTGGCCTTAACATCGGGTAGGGAAGAGATAATGCTTGAGAATCATGTCGTATTTTTATAATTATTAAAATTGAAAATAATATGTATTTTGAGATAATACCATCTTTTCAAGTAACAATCAAGTTTCTTGGTTGATTGAATTGGATTAATTATTGATTTAATGTGATTAAATTAATTATATCAAAATTAAAGTACTCTATTAGAATAGAAGTGTAATTCCATTGGAATAATTAATTATATGAATGTGATTCAAGATAATTAATTAAAATTTGAATATGATGTGGAGGATCACATAAGTGACATCCATAGTCTCCCATCAAGGCAAAGGGTTCTGTCGCCAGAGATTGTATGTAGGAGACGCCTGTCCGAAGTGACAGACGTTGGATACAAGTCATTTGGATTGGATTCTTTGCTTCTCGAAAGAGTAAGGACGTATGCATAGTGACCCAATATGGATTCCTCATATTATTCCGGCAATATTGGAATGTGCAAAGTGAGTTGTATTCATGTTGATGGTTGGTTAAATTAAGAATGGGTCAACATCACCTTAGGTGTTGGTGGGAGTGAATGTTAATGACCGAATCGGGAAATGCAAGTTGGACTTGCAGGCAGAATATGTTCCCGTTTCTTTTTATGTGAGTTGCATGTTCTCATAGTATTGGGGTGTGACAAAGATAAAGAGGAGATCCCAGATCTTGCTGGAGATATAGCGGTAGGTATATCTCTTGCTTTGAAAGTAATTAGCAGAATTGACTTTCAAAGTTGAAAAGGCAAGACTAATTTGATTAAAAATTCTTTAATCAATGAAATGTAATAAAATATATAAATATTTATATATTTTAATATAGTACATTCTTAATTTTGGAAAGTGAAGTCCATGAACCCACATAGCATGTTCTTGGAGGTCAATCAGTTGACCGAACCAAAATAATTTAGATTAGATCAGAAATTTAGATCTTGTCCTATCCACTGAGTGCATCTCTTATGTGATGTCAAAGGACAAGTACACAAATCCGAAGACTCGGGAAGAAATCAATTTTAAAAACAAATATGATGAAGATCATAATCGGGCCAGATGTTATATTCTCGGTTCATTGTCCAGTGTGCTTTAGAAGTAGCATGTGGAAATGAACACTTGCCAAGAGATTGTGCTGAATCTGAAATAAATATTCGGTGATGTAAATTGCACACAGCATTATAATATAATGAAAGAACTTATTCGATGTAAATCGATGTAAGATGCAGGAGGGGACCTCTGTCAGAGAACATGTGCTCAAAATATTTGGGTATCTCTCTAAGCTAGAAACCCAGGAAGTGGACATGGATGTAGATATGCAAGCAGACTTCATTCTGCTATCACTCCATAAGTATTTCAACAACTTTGTAGTTACGTATTACACGAGCAAAGTTGATTTTAGTAACGCTGGGCTATTGCCTACATTAAAGTCTGCTGAAGACGTAATGAAGAAAGATGGCCCCTCTAGCAGTGCAATGGTTGCACACGTCAAAGGAAAGCATGGTCGGAAGCATGGTTCACATAAGGGTTCCGCCCAAAAGAGAAAGAAGAAGAGTCAAGGAGTTGGCTCATCTACCAATGTGTAACAGCCCTAAATTTTAAGGACCAATTAAGTCCAAGATGATGAATTATTAGTGAACTTGATTGGGCTTTAAATGTTGAGAATTTAATTGTGATTAAGTATGGGAAATTGAGATGTCATTAGTGGCTAATTGTGAAATTGTGGCTAGATGTGATTAAGTGGCTAAAGTAATGTGATTACTATTTATAGGCGGGCCTTATGTGCAAATTAGAAGACTTGTGTGGGTTTATGTTGCAATTTGCCCAAGACTATATACTCCAACCCCCTTCTAGTTTCGTCCATAAGCTTCCCCTCCTCTTTGCTTCTTCTCCTTGAGAGCTTGGAGCTCATCCATGGCCCAAAACCTCCATGTTCCTCCACCTTCTTTCTAAGATTACCACCTCATTTCTCCACCAAATTTGAAGCTCAATAGCTCAAATCAAAGCTGGGGAAGAGAGGAATGTGGATCAAGTATTTCATGTAAGATCAAAGGCAAAAGAAGAGGAGAAATCAAGCCTTGAAGCTCAAGTGGTGGACAGTTTTACACTTGTTCTTGGAGTGTTCTTCCTCAAGCTTTTGAAGCTTGAGTTTGAGGTACAAATCATACCCCTCTTTGCTGCCATTAAAAGAACTTTTCTCCGCTCTATGAGCCTAGTGTTGAGCTGCTATATCAAGGATTTGATTGTGATTCTTGTTGGGTTTTGTTTGGTATTTGGAGTGGTTTGATGAATGATTTTTGGGAATTTCCATATCTGATTTTGCATGAGAAATCCGAGTTCTTGGCTTGATTTGGGAGGATTTCTTGAGCTTTTTAGGTGGCATTTGATTGCTGTTAGACCCTTCATCATGTTGGCTTTAGATCCATGTGAAAAATTCGAATTTATATGATTATTTTGGGGGTTTATGGATGTTGTTCATATGGACCCTGCAACAAATTTCAGATCTGTGTTCTTGTGTTTTGCATGTGTTGTTGCATGATTTTTGTATGATATAAGGCCATTTTCGAGTATCCTTGCTTGTTGATCTTGTCCACATACTATTGGTCTTTAATTAATGGCTTAGATGTGAATTTGAAGGTGATTTGGGAGTGTTTTAAACTGATGTTACATTTCAGTTCAGCAAGTTTTACATTCTGTGATCTTATTCTTTGAATGCAATTTTATGCATTATGATGGGATGATCCAAGGGAAACCTTTGTGACTTGATTACTGGATTAATGGCAAATATATTTTCATTACATCCATGCTTTTGATTCGAGTCTAGAAGTGTTTTTTTAGGATGATTTGGTTGCTAAATTATGGATTGCTTTATGCAAAATTCAGTCAGCCTCTGTGATTCTTTAACATGCTTTCCTTGTGTTTTTAAGGCCCCACATCCTTGAGTTCTCATCATATTGATCAAGGGTGATCACATGGTGAGTTGACCACATAGAGGAGATGACCTTTGAGTCACTTAATTGGATGGTTTGTACTGATAGTTCACAGAGAACATTCAGTTTTACATGCATGTTTTTCTTGTTAAATGTTGGAATTTTGAGTATGTTTTAGCCACAAGATTGCTGTCACTTAAACATGGATTAATGATGGTTGATGTTGTGATTTTGAAGCCCTAAAAATGCATGAGGAATTGAGGGGATTTGGGCCTTGAACTATGAAGTATTTTCTGTCATACTATACACTATGCACACGATGTAGTTACTGAATGTTGTATGTTTTGAGACATGTAAAGACCCTTAAAATGCTGAACTTTAAAAGTATTATGATGCTTAAATAATGGATAGTGAACCCATAAGATTGTGTTAGAAACTTGAGAAATTATAGGTGCTTGAATTGCTGATCATATGGTTGTACACACATGCAAATTCTAGTGTTGTCATGTGAATAAATTTGATAATGTAAAAGCCCTCTTCAGACCATATATGAGTTGTGTTTTAGTCTTGTTTAATGACTATAGATATGGACTGAAATTCCTTGATGTTAAATTTTAGAACTAAGAACACATTGAGGATAAGCCTTTCCCACTCACATGACATTGTGGATGAATTGTATGTTGAACTTGGGGAGTGTAATCACCCTTATAACAACCTTGAGTTGTTCCTTACTTAAGTCCATGATAGATACTTTAAGCCCCCTTACATTGATAAATATAAAGAGCTTTAGTGTGATATTTGTATCCATTGATCCTAGGATAAGATGTTCATCACTGAGAGATGAGAGAGAGACTATTAACAGCTCTGTATCCCTGACCTTGGATCAATCGAGGTTCTTATAGAACAAGTTCGGGTCTAAGACCGATAACTTGTATATGTGAAACAAATCAGAGAAACTGTAGACGCTTAGGGTGAAACATGACAATAAATGATTTAGTAATGTCACATGTGGCCAGTCGTGGAGATTTATACTCCGACTATGGGAGGGTGCAGTGACCCTCACCTGAGAAGGAGATGAGGTCGCTCAGGCTTGGGTAGCGGACACTGAGAGCATGGGTCTAGGATCCTAGTCTTTTTCACGTATTTTCTTTGAGCCGGTTCGGTTTTTACGCTTAGTTGGGATCCATGAGTTGTCTAGACCATTCCGCTGACCCGTTGGTTTTTCTTAAAGAGCCTAGGTTTGTGGCTCTCCGCAGTTAGTTACGAGCTCATCTGGTTTTTACTTAGCTTTTCTCCTTCAGGAGTTGAGCAACGAGAGAGAAAGTCGGGTCTGGCAGGCTTACCTTTTCTCTTTCCTGCCTCTAGTTGCATAGTAGTCGTACTACCCCTGCCTTTCCCTTGGACCACACTTCCACTGGGATTGGCGAGACAGACGAATCCCTTCGGGGGTTTCCTCACCGCTGAAATTATTACCTTTCCGCCAGGCTTGTGACTTGGTGATGGGGTAGTAATCGATAGACATGTGACAGTTCACCAATTGGCCAGTAAGTTATAAATTCCATCAGTAGACATTGATGACCCTTTAATTACCTTTCTGCCAGACTGGTGTCCTGGTGATGGCGTAATGGTTAGTAGATACTGAGGATTTAATTACCATTCCGCCAGGCTGGTGTCTTGGTGATGGGGTAGTGACCAGTAGACATTGATGATCCTTTAATTACTTTTCGCCAGGCTGTGACCTCATGATGCGGTAAGAGAGGGGTGACTTTTACACTAGGTGCTGGTGTCCTGGTGATGGGGTAATGGTTAGTAGACACTAAGGATTTAATTACCTTTCCGCCAGGCTGGTGTCCTGGTGATGGGGTAGTGACCAGTAGACATTGATGGTTCTTTAATTACCTTTCCTCCAGGCTGTGACCTCGTGATGGGGTAAGAGATGGGTTTAATTACCTTTCCGCCAGGCTGGTGTCCTGGTGATGGGGTAGTGACCAGTAGACATTAATGATCCTTTAATTACCATTCTGCCAGGCTGTGACCTCGTGATGGGGTAAGAGATGGGTGACTTTTCCGCTAGGAGACTGGTGACGACAGTTCCGTTAGTAGAGGCTAACGAGGGTTGAGAGAGTTGTGAGTACGTTTCCTCTTATACACATTCGTGAGCAAGCTATACCACGTGTCGACCGAGGATCAATGAGAGTTGGGAGAACAAGCTAGAAGGAGTGTTGGGAACTTAGTTAGGATGCAAGATACCATCGCATGCCTACGGAGGCACCCCAACCCTGAGGCGTGTACCATACCTCAGAGTCATAGTGTGAGGTTCAACCTAGACTTTGAAGTCCTACTCGGATATCGAGGTCCTAACTGGATCAAGACCATAGACTTACTTCTAGGCTTGAGTTGTTGTTTGGTTAGTTCCATTGATCGAGGGAGACACGGTGTGGTAGTGAGCGAATGTGTTGTTCTTGTTAGTCTTCCGAAATCAAGTTAATAACTTAAAATAATCAATTAACCACTTTTACTTGCTAGTTCTTCTTTTGTCCACTACAGTTTCCTTACTGTTTTTCTAGTTGTTCTAGTCTTTTCTTACTACTTTCCTTAGTAGAACTGTGTAGAATTTGTACTTGACAACTTTGTGACAGATACTTGCTTGTTCCTTTTCTACTTATGGCAAGCAAGGGCCCAGCGACCGAGTAGCCGATGTGGTTGGGCTACAGTCATTTTTTTTGCAGGTTATAGTTCAGAGCATGTGTACCTTTTGGAGTTCATGTGTACAGTTGTTTGTTGTGTTCTCCTCTGTAGCCTCATTTTGGGATATTTTATATGTATATCGGATGTTGTGGAACCTCAGCATGTTAAATGAATGAAATGAAAAAAATGAATGGATATCCTTGTTGTTCAGTTCTGGTGCATTGTTCACTTCCGCTTTTGGTTTTCTTGTGGTTGCTCGCTTAGCCAAATTTAATTCTTGTGAATGTCATGATTAAAAAGCGAAAAATTTTCCCAGGTTTTCATAACAACGAATTAACTCTAAGCTAATTAAGTAGGCGAATGACGTGTTTGACGGGTAACCAAAGGTCCTCGGGAGGAGGTCGTGACACAATGCATCCACTCTGATAGCATCGAAGAAAACCGATGTCTGTCATCATCACAAGAACTCGAGGTACTGGAAGTATAATTGTCCGGATTACCGGAAGTTTGTCGATAACGGTAAAGCCCCAGCAAGTATGAATCTACTTTCATCATTGAAACTAGTTTTCTTCATGGAAGAGAATGAAGTTGGGTTTTAGATTCCAGTACTTTTGTTCATGTATGCAATTTGTTGCATTTGTTCTAGGAAACTAAGAGTCTTGATGAAGGGGAGATAGTCATCCAGATGGGATCTGACGCAAGTGTTGCAGTAGTCGCCATCAAGACTTGCCGATTATCGTTATCTAGTAGAAGAGTCCTTGTACTTAAAGAGTGTCTTTATGTACCCAAAGTTCGAAGGAATTTAATATCTGTATCTAAGCTTGTTAGAAGTAGATATTCATTCATATTCTGTAATAAATTAGTCGTAAGTCATTATGATAAATATATTGCAGATGGTGTTTTGACTTATGGCGGACTCTATGAATTATGCATTGATGAATATGTCATGAATGTTACTACCACTAAGAAAAACCTAAAAGATCCATGGAGAATGGAAATCATTCAAACATGATTTGTCATCAAAGGCTTGATCATTTATCTATTGATAGGATCATTAGATTGATAAAGGATGGACCCTTAGATTTTCTACAGGTTCAATCTTTGCCTACCTACGAACATCGTATTCGAGGTAAATGACTAGGATGCCTTTTAGTAACAAGGTTACACGATGTGAAGGTATTCTTGACCTTATACATACTGATGTATGTGGTTCCTTTAATACCACGACCCGAAATGGATATCGATATTACTTGACTTTTTATTGATGACCGTTCACGATACGGGTTTATATCCGTACTACTCATAAATCTGAAACCATTTGAAAAGTTCAAAGAGTTCAAGTATTTGGTTAAGAACCAAACCGATAGGAAGATTAAATAGATTCGATCTGACCAAGGTTGTGAGTACCTCTCAGATGAATTCAAGGAATACCTTTAAGATAATGGAATTGTCTTCAATCTCACTCCTCTTGGAAATCCCCAACTTAATCGTGTTGTTGAAAGACGCAATAGGATCATCATGGATGTGGTCCATTAAATTATGAGTGAAGCACATTTATCACTTAGTTTCTGGATATGCTGTAGACACTACAATATATATCTTGAACAAGATTCCTAGCAAGTCTGTTCCCAAGACTCCTCATGAGATCTGGTATGGAACCAAAACTAGCGTTAAACACATGAGGGTTTGGGGATGCTTGGTCCATGTGAAGAACATGGATGCAAGAAAGCTAGAATCTCGCACTCAAGAGTGCTACTTCATTGGGTTATGTTAAAGATGGTATTGGATATCAGCTTTATCACCTTGAGACCCATAAGGTTTTCGTCTCTAGAGATGCAAGATTTCTGGAGGATGACTTCCTTAAAGGTCAAGACAAAAATGAAGTAGAGGAACTCATTAAATCCCCTGATGATTCTGAGCTTCCTGAACCAGAAAATGAAGAAATAAATAATGATGAAACACCCATACCTCTTCGAAGGAGTTCGAGGGTGGTTACACCACCTGAAAAGTATGGATTCAATGTGTCAGGTGAGACTGACAATGATCCTACTTCATTTGATGAAGCACTCGCGGATCATGACATGGATAGATGGATGTTAGCAATGAAGTCAGAGATTGACTCCATGCATAAGAATGGTGTGTGGACCATAGAGGATCTACCTGAAGGGTTAAAACCCATTGTGTAAAAGGATCTTCAAGAGAAAAAGGGGACTTGATGCAAAAGTAGATATTTTCAAGGTACGGCTCATAGCCAAAGGCTACACACAGAGAGAAGGCATCGACTACGATGGGATGCTCTCCCTTGTGTCTATGCTTAAGTCCATCAAGACACTACTAGCTATAATTGCATCTCTTGACTACGACATCTGGAGGATGGACGTCAAGACAACTCTCCTCAATGGATACGTTGAGGAGGATATCTATATGGAACATCCCCAGGGCTTCATAACCGAGGAAGGTAAAATATGCAAGCTGAAGAAATCCATCTATGGGCTCAAACAAGATTCTCGTAACTGGAACATCAGATTTGACGAAACCAAAAAGAGTTATGATTTTGTGCAGAATCATGATGAACCTTGTGTGTACAAGAAGCTTAGTGGGAGCACCATTGTGTTCATATTGCATTACGTAGGTGACATCCTTATCATTGAGAATGATACAGGGATGATGACCAGTGTTAAGATCTGGCTATCTCATACCTTCGAGATGAAAGATCTTGGAGAAGCCTCTTACATCTTAGATCTGAAGCTGTTCTGAAACTAAGAAAAGAGGATATTGGGGCTATCACAACATGGATATATTAAAAAGATTCTTGAAACATTTCTGTATGGATAGTTCCAAGAAGGGTTTCCTCCCCTTAAGATATGGTATACACCTATTGATCAAACCCCATTTCATCATCTTAATTTCCAATTATTAACCCCCTTTCTTTAAGTTTTGTCATTAAAACCCAGATAATGTTCTGTAATTATCAGAGTCCTTAATAAATTAAAAACCACAAAAATGGCAAAATTAAAATCTGTGGTATTTTTAGCCTTAAAAATACCCCTAAAAATATTTTGAGTCTCTATTTGATCTCATCTCCAGTTTTGGTCAACATGAACTTGTAGATCTCATCAAGATCTACAACTTTCATGTTTTGAGTTTTCTCAAATTCGGCCATTATCACCTCAAAAATCAATTTTACTTTTGTAATAATCTGATTGGGCCACGTAGCCCGTTCTGAGAGAGCCACGTGGTCGCTTATTCTTGCTTCAGCCGCCCACATTTCTGGCCGTTGGATTTCTCTTTGAATCCAACGGCCCAGCTCTTGCCACGCCCACTCTTTTCTTGAACCGTCAGATCTCTCCTAGGGCTTCATCACTGCCATTCAATTCCGCCTTATTTTCCTTTCGCCACGGGGCGCCTCTTTACGGCACTCGATCGCGCCCATGCCTTTCCATCACAGCCGCTTCTTCCTATCACGCACTCCAGCCATCTGATCTTCTCCTATCTCTGATCTCGTCCGCCTGTTAGCACCTCACGCATAGCCCGCCACGTGGTGCGTTGAGATCCATTCGATCGCGCCTTCATCATTCGATCATAGCCGCTACTGGTAACCTCGCACCTTAGCCTTTCGATCAACGTCTTCTCTACATCACTACCGTCCGTTCGCCTCGCAGCCAGACCATGACACGTGGTGCAATCATCGGCCTTTGATCACTTCGCCTCGGATTAAATCTACACCGTCCCTTCGCGCCTCACTCACCATCGTTGGATCTCCAGATCCAACGGCCATTAGCTCATCGTCTACCTCGGTCACCCCTCTCTCCCCACGATCTCCACCTCGCGCACCATCCTCTCCCTTCCCATTATCTCCACCTCCTCCAACCACCTTTCTCCTCGCCAACCACCCCACTACCATCACCTGACACCCCTCGTCTTTGTCGGTATCTCCACTACCCTTGACTCCCCTCAAGTCGCTCCACATTTCCCTCGAAACCCACGACCTCACATCACCGATTCCGCC
Organism: Ottelia alismoides; assembly: GCA_037367405.1. Lineage (NCBI taxonomy): Eukaryota > Viridiplantae > Streptophyta > Magnoliopsida > Alismatales > Hydrocharitaceae > Ottelia > Ottelia alismoides. The sequence goes on along the minus strand of JAZKJV010011288.1, from coordinate 215,039 downwards.
ATCACCTCCTTTAGAAACGCCGCCTCCCCCTTTGATGGCCCTCGTCCATCTTTACGCGGGAGGAAGCCCAGCCCTCCTCCGGCTCCCTGTGACAGGGGGAGCTGGAAGGATCGAGCAATGACGACTTCCCTCCCTGGTTAGAACCTCCGCCGATTGCGGCGGTGTTGCGGTGCTTCCAAGCCCGCTCGAGCTGCACCAATTGGTTGAAGGTGTTCAGCGAAGACCCGGGGCTCGAATCATGCCCCATCCCAAGCCTCCGTCCTCCTATTTCTCCAGGTAAGCTCCTTCCGATTCCTTCTTGTATTCTTCTTAATTTTTACTTAATTATCCATGCCATTACACCCCCTCTCTCTCCATTGTTCACCCCTTTAGCTCCGCCTCAACTCCATCTTTCACGTGCCTACATCCGATCACCTTCTCTGTCCTTCGCATCCCCAAACCATCTTCGTCCATCTCCTCCGCCCTCACGGCGGAGGCGCTCCGAGCTCACACGTTCGTCGCCCCGCACGGGCTTTCATTCCACTCACGCACACACTCCACGTGCTTCGGCTATCGATCTAACGCTGCAGGTCTTCGAAGTATTCAATGAACGGGAACTTTGCCGGAGATCTTTTGTGCAGCTCCTCCTCCGTCCTTCGAGCGTGATCAGACATTTCCAGGATGCTCGGAAGGTTCCTCTGAGCTCCAGCTACATCGCCCAACATCCACGGTGCTCGGGGAACCGTCATCGAATAAATTAGAAGGCGGCGGAGCCCAGGGGCCTTCCCCAGAGCTCAGCTTTCGCCGCCAGCTGTAGAGGAAGATGGAGGAGCAGTGATCGTTTGATGCTCCTCACCGGTGTTCATCCAACGGTCACGATGCAACCACGTCGCCAATCAGTGCTTCTTCTAGATGCCGTTGGATCTTCGAAGATCCAACGGTGTCGGATCAGCCATGTCGCCTGCAGCAAGGTTTACACGAACCATCGGATCATATTTATATGATGGCTCAGATCCAGCCACATGTCCGCACTGAGCGTTGGCGCCAGACCATCAGGCTCGGAGCTCTTGATCCTACGACGAGCCTGCGTGGAGCCTCGATTCTTCCGAATCAATCCGAAGCAACGCAAGCCTCTGCCGATCCTGAGCCAGCATCTGAGCCTGGATGGCGTGTGCATAGCACGTGCCATCTGGGTAATTTACGTAGAGGCCTCTCCAACTTCTGTATTTTGCATCCAGGTCCAGATCACGTGCAGCTCACGTGTGTCTAGGGAATTTTGCATTGATACCCTCGCGTGTTTTCAAATTTGCAAAAATGCCTCTGTGCGTGTGGGCATTTTACAGGGAAGGTCTCGATATTTTACGTATTTGCATTTTAGTCTCTCCCAGGGACCTATTTGCAATTTTATTTCGTGTTTTCTTTCAGTTATGCCCATGTCTTCTTTATTGTATATCTTGAGCACTGTACCTCCGTTTCTGTTGATTTCAGTTTCATTTTAAAGCTTGTTTGATGCACTTTCTAATGGCATGATCATTTCTCGTTTTTGGACATATTATTTTCGATGTATTATTTTCGCCATGTGTCTCCTCAAGCTTGAAGTGATGCCTTGTTTAAAATTGTTCATCGAATCTGCCTCTTTAATTAAACTTGAAATTGACTCTTGTTTAATTTTGCTCATCATTTCTACCTAGGGCATATTTCCTATGCATCGCATTGCATTTATCTCCATTTTAAAAATTATAAAAAAATGTATGTTTAGATTTAATGCTTTGTCTTGTTGTATCTTCATGCATCTAATTTGACCTATATGTTCTTCAACTCAACACTTAGTTAAAAAGAATAAAAATCTGAATAATACGAGAGAGGCTCATGCCCCTGAGTTCGACCTTGGTTTTTTGCCAAGTAAAAAAAATACGACCATCTCATTTTGATTGATAAATTTCAATAAGATGGTCTTTGATGAGCCCATCCCGGCCCGACTACGATGGCGATTCCAAGTGTTAATTCAGCACTATTAAAGGGCCGATTTCGCGAGTCGTCAAATGGCGTCGTTGCCGGGGACACGACTCATTTCTTATATTTTTGGATTTTTGTTTATCTTATTAAGTGTTTTTTTTATATAGGTCAACATGTTCATTTATGTTGCATTATAAAATTTGTCTTTTTTATTTGATCTCTAACCTTCGTTTCTGTGGCAGGGCCCTTGATCACTCAAGGAGGCGAGGAGCTAGTGCTTCCCATTGCGAGGAGCCGCAGAAGCTTGCTTGGAGCAAATAGAAAAAAAATGTCTCGCATTTTTATTTCTGTTCATGTAATAACCATCTTTACAGCGGTCTTAGATCGAAGACTCGCGTTTGTAAATGAACGATTATATGTTGTTGTGTGGGGATCGTACAAACTTGAGTGTCGACCTAGGATCAGGCACACGGCTCTTCGAGCGTAGTTTAAAATTCATCTTTTACGTGCTTGCTCGTAGGTAGGACACACTAATATCAAAGACGCACCTAGCCTTGCATCACTTAGCCAAATTTAAAAGATATTTTCTCCTCGCTAATAGAAGCATAATAGGTGTGGTTTTTATTGACTTGCATACATAATGATTTTGGTCTTCAAAACGGCCCAAGTTTTTCACGGATTTATCTCCACGTCACTGCATGATTTCTCGCTTAGCCTAGATCGCGGTTTTTATCAAATACACAGCTTTTTCTCGGTTTCTTTTTCCTAGCTTGATCACCTAGGATTAATGGAAAATGGGAATGAACGGTAGACGATGATTGCTTGATTTTATGCTAACTTTAATTCAGTGACAACATTAAATAATAACTGGGACTGTTAATTGCAAGCCGACCAAAAATGGAGTAAAATTTTGTTTTGGGAGAGCAACACCCTCACGTACGCATTGATTTTCACTTGACATTTTTCTCTGCGTAAAATCTAATGTTTTATCACCAATAAAACTGAGAAGATAATAAAACCAACCTTGGTTGGTTTCATGTGTGAGTTGGTGAAATTGAGGGTCTTGTTTGCTTGATTGAGCCATGGTTGCTTCGTTACACTCCCCAGAACCTTAGTTACTCCATCCATCTCCGTCGATACAACCGCTCATCTGTACATCCATCCATCGTCTTCGTTCACCTTGGGTCCCTCCCAACATCAAATTCCATCTTTATACTTAGACTAATCTCAGCCTAAGTGTAGGGGGACCCGAGTCCCCGTGATTTTCTCTATTCTCCTTTCCTTGCCTTTATACATAGGTTTTTTCTAACCTAAGTATAGGGGGAGCCCCTCTTAGCTCCCGTATATTCCTTTATATTTAAATGGACCTATGTACTTGTAACATCTAGTGCTATGAGGACATAGCAATGTTTAAGTATAGGGGGGTATACCGTATATACTGTATACTTACTTTAGCTATAATCTGAAAAATTTTAAAAATTTAAAACTTTTTGGCTAAAGTAAAATTCTGTGGACTAAGAGAACTCAATTGATTTTCACGGCTTTTCGATATTATGTTACGCTATTTTGATACAAATATTTTCGAAAATGATTTTTCCTTGTTTGAAAAATTCTTTTGAAAATGTTTTGAAAATTTTTATTTGTGTCAAATGGTTTTGAAAATCGTCTATCTCTTTTCAAGGGAAGTTGAGTCTAACTTGTGTTTAAACCTTCAAATTAATATCCATAAAAATGAGAAAATCCCAAAAAATTCTTTAGGAGCCATTAGTGACTACTAAGCTCAATTGAGTAAGCCGCGTTCAGTGAGGGTTCGCCCTTAGCAGATTGGATGGTTTAGAGGACATCGCATATGGCACCGTCCTCAAGCAACGGGCTTCGGCTTGTACTTACATCTATATTGGCTGAATGCATATGCTTAATTGTGTTTAGGCATTCCTAATATCTCTTGAAGTTCAAAAAAAATAAAAAAAGTAAAAAAAAACGCTAGGAGAAGCCATTCTCCCTTCCTCCAGCACCGCCGGCGGTGTTGTGCACTGCATCGGTGGCCTCTTCATCGTCATCGCTGCCTGCCTCCGCCGCAGGGTCCCGCCGCCGCCCGCACCTACGCGTGGCTCCGCCCATGTCGGCCTCCTTTCCCGTGCGTGGTGCGCCGCCCACGCCTGTGCGTGGCTCCGCCATCGCCGCCACCTGCGGCCTCTTCGCCGCAACCGCCACACCGGCGGTCGTCAGTCTGCCTCTCCGCCCAGCCTCCGTCGACCAGCCGCACGCACCTCCGTCCTTCTCGCCAACCTCGTGGTCGTGCGTGGGGCCGCCACCGTCGCCTCCCCCGTTGGGTGCATCACCACCGTGCCCTAGCACCAGGAACAAGAAAGGTCCTTTTCCATTTTTTCTTTATTTTGTTGTTAAAATTGCAATGTTTTCCGTCCTTTTCTTGTAATTACAAGTAGGTCCCAGCATATAGTTGTTTGTTTATTTTGCTTTCAGAATTTGCACAAAGACCCATGTGTTTTCTTATCAATTTGGACATCTGTTGGGCACTATTTTATTCAATGAAAAATGCCATTATGTTAAGCAACTAATTGTCAACATTTTGAATATTTATTTGTATTTTTATGAGTTGTGGGTAATTAATTGAAAATATTTAACTAAAATTCCGCGTAGTTTACCCACTCTGTGATATTAAATTTATAACTCACATACAGTTGCTCTAAAAATTCCACAAATATTATCAATGATATGTGATTAACTTATTATCCAAATTTCATCCAAATTGGAGATGTCTTGTACCTGAAATGAATTGTGGAGTGATTTTAGTATTTGATTTTTAATTAAATCAATGTACATCATTTTTGCAAAATTTCATGTCTTTTGTTTTTATCATATAAATATCTATATGAGATAATTTTCTATCTGCGTAACTTGATATTCTGTATTAATTAAGAATTAATTACTCATTGTCACTCTGTTTTCACTAAAAAATAAATAAAAAATTCATTGATTGTCAAAAAATTCCAAAAATATTATTGTAGCTTCCTTGCAAAATGTTTATGTTCCAGTAAATTTTTCATGATTTTTGCTTACTGTTTTTCTGAAAAATTGTGAAAATACCCATAAAAAATTTGCATTTTTCATTGTTGCATTTTAATTCATAAAAATACAAAAAAATATGTTTTGTTTTCTCTACTGGATTAGGACTTTAGGAAAAATATAATTCGGCTAGATTGGACTATTTTGACATTAAAATTAATTTGGCCTTATTGTATGCTTTCTTAGTGTCGTAATTCACTTGCATTTGCATTCTTTTTGCATAAAAAAATTCTAAAAAAATTCATTTGGAAATCAAGATCTTAAATTTCAAATTAACCCCAAAGTTGTTCCTTTTCCTCCCTGAGTTCGACCTCGGACTTGCTCGGGATATAAATTAAGCCGAGACACTCTTCACGGAGATCCTTCTCTCGGTTCTGACCGAATCGCTTAGTACACGTGCTACAACGTGCCCGAATTAATCATCGTATTTAGCGGTTCGTCAGATGGCGCCGTTGCCAGGGCCTTTCGATCAATGTCTTCTCTACATCACTACCGTCTGTTCGCACCGCGACCAGACCATGACACGTGGCGCAGTCATCAGCCTTTGATCACTTCGCCTCGGATTAAATCTACACCATCCCTTCACGCCTCACTCACCGCCGTTAGATCTCCAGATCCAACGGCCATTAGCTCATCATCTACCTCGGTCACCCCTCTCTCCCCACGATCTCCACCTCGCACCATCCTCGCCCTTCCCATTATCTACACCTCCTCCGATCACCTTTCTCCTCGCCAACCACCCCAGTACCATCACCTGACACCCCTCGTCTTCACCGGTATCTCCACTACCCTTGACTCCCCTCCAGTCGCTCCACACTTCCCTCGAAACCCACGACCTCACACCACCAGTTCCGCCATCACCTCCTTTAAAAACATCGCCTCCCCCTCCGATTGCCCTCATCCATCTTTACGCGGGAGGAAGCCCAGCCCTCCTCCGCCTCCCTGTGATAGGGGGAGGCGGAAGGATCGAGCGACGACAGCCCTCTCTCAGGTGAGATCCGTTCATTTGACGAGTCGCGAAATCGGCCCTTTAATAGTGCTGAATTAACACTTGGAATCGTCATCGTAGTCGGGCCGAGATGGGCTCATCAAAGACCATCTTATTTAAATTTATCAATCAAAATGAGATGGTCGTAATTTTTTTTACTAGGCAAGAAACCAAGGTCGAACTTAGGGACACGAGCCTCTCTCGTATTATTCAGATTTTTAATCTATTTAAGTAAGTGTTGAGTTAATGAACATATAGGTCAAATTAGATGCATGAAGACACAACAAGATAAAGCATTAAATCGAAACATGCATTTTTTATGATTTTTATAATGCAGATAAATGCAATGCAATGCAAAGGAAATATGCCCTAGGTAGAAATGATGAGCAAAAATAAACAAGAGTCAATTTCAAGTTTAATTAAAGAGGCAGATTCGATGAACAATTTTAAACAAGGCATCAAATCAAGCTCGAGGAGACACATGGCGAAAATAATACATCGAAATTAATATCTCCAAAAATGAGAAATGAGCATGCCATTAGAAAGTGCATTAAAAAAGCTTTAAAATGAAACTGAAATCAACAGAAACGGAGGTACGGTGCTCAAGATATACAATAAATAAGACAGGGGCATAACTGAAAGAAAACATGAAATGAAATTGCAAACAGGTCCCTGGGAGGGTCTAAAATGCAAATATGTAAAATATCGAGACCTTCCCTATAAAATGCCCACACGTATAGGGGCATTTTTGCAATTTTGAAAAATGCGAGTGTATCAATGCAAAATGCCCTAGACACGCGTGAGCTGCACGTAATCTGGACCTGGATGGAAAATGGAGAAGTTGGTGGGGCCTCTACGTAAATTACCCAGATGGTCCAGGCTCGGATGCTGGCTCATGCTCGGTAGAGGCTTGCGTTGCTTCGGATTGATTCGGAAGAATCGAGGCTCCACGCAGGCTCGTCGTAGGATCGGGAGCTCCGAGCCTAATGGTCTAGCGCCAAGGCTCGGTGCGGACACGAGGCTGGATCTAAGCCATCAGATCAATATGATCCGATGGTTCGTGTAAACCCTGCTGCAGGCGACGTGGCTGATCCGGCACCGTTGGATTTTCAAAGATCCAACGGCATCTAGAAGAAGCGCTGATTGGCCATGTGGCTGCATTGTGACTGTTGGATGAACACCGGTGAGGAGCATCCAACGGTCACTGCTCCTCCATCTTCCTCTACAGCTGGCTGCGGAAGCTGAGCTCCGGCGAAGGCCCCTGGGCTCCGCAGCCTTCTAATTTGTTCGATGAAGGTACCCCGAGCTCCGTGGATGTTTGGCGATGTAGCTGGAGCTCAGAGGAACCTTCCGAGCATCCTGGAAATGTCTGATCACGCTTGAAGGACGGAGGAGGAGCTGCACAAAAGATCTCCGGCGAAGTTCCCATTCATTGAATACTTCGAAGTCATGCAGTGTTAGATCGATAGCCGAAGCACGTGGAGTGTGTGCGTGAGTGGAATGAAAGCTCGTGCAGGGCGGACAACGTGTGAGCTCAGAGCTCCTCCGCCGCGAGGGCAGAGGAGATGGACGGAGGTGGTCTGGGGCTGCGAAGGACGGAGAAGGTGATCGGATGTTGGTGCGTAAAAGATGGAGTTGAGGCGGAGCTAAATGGGTGAATAATGGAGCGAGAGAGGGGGTGTAACGGCCTGGATAATTAAGTAAAAATTAAGAAAAATACAAGAAGGAATCGGAAGGAGCTTACCTGGAGAAATAGGTGGACAGAGGCTTGGGATGGGGCTCGATTCGAGTCCCGGGTCTTCTCTGAACACCTTCAACCAATTGGTGCAGCTCGAGCAGGCTTGGAAGCGCCGCAACACCACCGCAATCGGCAGAGGGTCTCACCGGGGAGGGAAGTCATCTTCGCTCGATCCTTCCGCCTCCCCCTATCACAGGGAGGCGGAGGAGGGATGGGCTTCCTCCCGCGTAAAGATGGACGAGGGCGATCGGAGGGGGAGGCGGCATTTTTAAAGGAGGTGATGGCGGAACTGGCAATGTGAGGTCGTGGGTTTCGAGGGAAGTATGGAGCTACTGGAGGGAAGTCAAGGGTAGTGGAGATACCGGCGAAGACGATGGGTGTCAGGTGATGGTAGTGGGGTGGTTGGCGAGGAGAAAGGTGGTCGGAGGAGGTGGAGATAATGAGAAGGGCGAGGATGGTGCGCGAGGTGGAGATCGTGGGGAGAGAGGGGTGACCGAGGTAGACGATGAGCTAATGGTCGTTGGATCTGGAGATCCAACGGCGGTGAGTGAGGCGCGAAGGGACGGTGTAGATTTAATCCGAGGTGCAGTGATCAAAGGCCGATGACTGCGCCACGTGTCATGGTCTGGCCGCAGTGCGAACGGACGGTAGTGATGTAGAGAAGACGTTGATCGAAAGGCTAAGGTGCGAGATCACAAGCAGCGGCTGTGATGGAATGATGAAGGCGCGATCGAATGGATCTCAACGCGCTACGTGGTGGGCTATGCGTGAGGCGCTAACGGGCGGACGAGATCAGAGATAGGAGAAGATAAAACGGCCAGGGTATGTGATAGGAAGAAGCGGATGTGATGGAAAGGCATGGGCGCGATCGAGTGGCGCAAAGAGGCGCCACGTGGCAAAAGGAGAATAAGGCGGAATTGAATGGAGGTGATGAAGCCATGGGAGAGATCTGACGATGACGAAAAGAGTGGGCGTGGCAAGAGCTGGGCCGTTGGATTCAAAGAGAAATCCAACGGCCAGAAATGCGGGCGGCTGAAGCAAGGATAAGTGACCACGTAGCTCTCCCAGAACGGGCCACGTGGCCCAATCAGATTATTGCAAAAGTAAAATTGATTTTCGAGGGTGATAATGGCCGAATTTGAGAAAACTCAAAACATGAAAGTTGTAGATCTTGATGAGATCTACAAGTTTCATGTTGATTAAAACTGGAGATGAGATCAAACAGAGACTCGAAATATTTTTAGGGGTATTTTTAAGGCTAAAAATACCACAGATTTTAATTTTGCCATTTTTTGTGGTTTTTAATTTATTAAGGACTCTGATAATTACATGACATTATCTGGGTTTTAATGACAAAACTTTAAGCAAGGGGGTTAATAATTCGAAATTAAGATGATGAAATGGGGTTTCATCACCCCCTATACTTAAACTATGCTCGTCCTCGAGCATAAAAGAAAATGAATAAGTTGGATTAACCCCCTTGTGCATGTGAGTACAGAATCCAATCCGTTCAAGTCGACTCAACTTTAGAGGTCCAAGACTCTCGAGTTCAACCCAGGTTTAATCAAGAGGTACCCAATTCCTCTAATTCTCCAGACTCTCTCTAATATACATATAGTCTAAAGGATATGAAATTTAGTGTTGACTGTGATTCCGAGAGTAGAGTCAATTCGTCACCCAAAGTCTTGGTCCAAGAAATTCTCCTAAGGACCCAATCCTCAACACTAGGGATTAAATCTAATCTTGCATCCAGTCCACCGTCTCTTTAGTTGTCAGACTTAGAAAATGTAGATGGATGGCCAGTAATGGGGGCATGGGATTGTGTCATTTCCTCTCTCCCTCTCACTGGAACAAGGATTCTCTCTAGTGCCTTTTACGCAACACATTTTTTTGGTATTGATCAGTGCGTCCGTCAAGAGAATTGGAGCCGTCAGCACTTGTTTTCCTGGGAGTACATCGGGGTGTGCCTTTTTTTGAGTACCTATCGTACCTTCTACACCCAGACTTGTATCATTTACGATGCAGAGCCCTTTTTTGGTGCAAGCCCGACTCTTGGTCCTAATAGCGGTGGTCCAAGTGGACACTTTGAAATTGTTGGGAGCGATCGCCTTTGGTGGAAGCTCTTTGATATTTGACTATGTGGAATGAGCTTTTCTTTGGAATTTCATTGACTTGTATAATTTTTGCCTAGCTCCACTGCTTTTACCAAGAGTTGGTGCACACGGATCAATATTTTTTATTTATTCACACCCTGGCACTTAGGTCAATATCAAGAGATTAGTATAAGAACCAAGTTCTCATACTGGCTAATATTGCTGACACTCAGGTTTCATGAAGCCTCCAAAGATTTTATCCCATCCTCGAGCCTCATTAGATCAGATCCAAACTCGAATTCCTCATCCCAATCCCTCAGGTGAAAAGTCAACTCATCTCATCAAAAACCGCAATCGTGCATGTGATGTGCTGATCATATTCTTTTTGTCTGAGACTAAGCATGAAATATAGCATGCAAATCTAGAAATCTAGGGAAATGTGGATGATTAAGTCTATGAACCTGATGACTAAGGCTGGTTAACCTAAAATCTCAAAGACCTCATAAAACTAAGTTGCCCTGATCATTTCAGATCTTGGGTGGAAGTGTAAGTGTAGAGGATTAATCCAACTCCTTCATTCAAAAACAAAACTTTTTTTTGAACTTCAAGAGATATTAGGACTGCCTAAACTCAATTAAGCATCTGCATTCAGCCAGTATGGATGTAAGTACAGGCCGAAGCCCGTTGCTTGAGGACGGGGCCTTACGCGATGTCCTCTAAACCATCCAATCTGCTAAGGGCGAACCCTCACTGAACGCGGCTTACTTAATTGAGCTTAGTAGTCACTAATGGCTCCTAAAAGATTTTTTGGGATTTTCTCATTTTTATGGATTTTAATTTGAAGGTTAAAAGACAAGTTAGACTCAACTTTCCTTGAAAAGAGATAGAAGATTTTCTAAACCATGTCACACAAATAAAAAATTTCAAAACATTTTCAGAAGAATTTTTCGGACAAGGAAAAATCATTTTCGAAAATATTTGTATCAAAATAGCGTAACATAATATCGAAAAGCCGTGAAAATCAATTGAGTCCTCTTAGTCCACAGAATTTTACTTTAGCCTATCTAAAGGGATGGATCCTCAAACTATTGAGAAAAGAAAGCCATGGCTGGATGCCCCTATGCATCAACTATAGGAAGCTTAATGTACGTCATGATGTGTACTAGGACAGATATCTGCCATTCAGTGGGAGTGGTAAGTCATTACCAGTCCTACTATGGAGAACAACACTGGAATGCAGTGAAGAACATTTTCAAGTATCTATGACGGACACAAGATTACATCTTGGTCTATGGAGATGGTGATCTCCAAGTCCTGGGATACACAGATTCAGACTTCTAATCAAATATTGATGATCGAAAGTCAACATCAGGGTTTGTGTTCCTGTTGAACGGTGGTCATGTGAGCTGGAGAAGTAAGAAGTAGGACACTGATGAAATCGAGTTTCATTGTCTTAATTCGCAGATATTAACCCCCTAGCTTAAACCAAGCGTCAATAAAAACCAGATAAATCCTTGTTTATATATGAGTCATATAATAAATTAAAAAAACAAAAAAAATAACAAAACTAAAATCCATAGTATTTTTACCCTTAAAAATGCTCACAAAAATTATTTCTCCTTTGATTTGACCTCGTTTCCGTTTTTGGTCAACATGAAACTTGTATCTCATCGGAATCTACAACTTTCATGTTTTGACTTTTTTTTCCAAATTCGGCCTCCTTCTCCCTCATGATACACTTTCTTTATTGGAATAACTTGATTGGACCATGTGGCGCTTTCTGATTTACGCCACATGGCCGCTTCTTTGTTTGCCACACGCACCCTCTTCTCCACCATCCGATCACTTTTGGGTGCTTCCATCCACGCCGTTCATCCCGCGGCTATTCGCAACCGTCAGATCATAGCCTCCAACCGAATCTTCGCCATTCATTCCCGCCATGTATTCTTTCCGCCATGTGTTGTTTCCGTCACCACCCGATCGTCTTTCTCTCCTTACATCCTAGCCGCTCCTTCCCATTTCATTTCACGCCCGTTCGATCATTCACAGATCGAATCGTCTCTGTTCGTCAGTGCTCTTTTTCTATGCACGCCATGTGCCGAGGCCCTCATCCATTGATCATGTCGAATCTGGGCCTCTCATTAGCACCCCCCTCATAGCCATTGGATCGCAAGATCCAATGACCACAGGACCATCTTCTACCTCCGGAGCCCCCTCACCCATGTTCTCCACCTCCCACGTTGTCCGCGCCCTTTCCATTTTCCTAACCTCATCTTCCACCTCCACCACTCTCCAATTAACCAACGATGGAGCCCGATCATCCACCATCCTCGCGAGCCTCGTGGGTCGCCACTAACCCCTCTCCTTCATGCCACATCCTCCACGCAATCCACTCCTCCTGTCATCGGAACCGCTACTCCTACTCCTTAAATACGTCATCTCCGGTCGCATTCACCTTTGTCCACCTTTACGAGGTGCGAGGCCCAGCCTCACTCCACCTCTCCGTGACAGGGCAAGGATCGATAGCAGATGCGACGATGACCTTTTGCCTCCGGTGAGACCCACGGCTGGCACGTCTGCGTTGCGGTGGCTCAACCCCGCTCGAGCTGCTCTTCAAGAACAATGAGCAGAGGTTCGCCTTGAACCTCAAGCCCAGGTTCTTCCTTCTGTTATATCCCAAGTACTTTCTTTGATTGACCGGACCCATCATCGGAGCAACCTTCGCATGCTCCATCTCTGATGAGGAGCATGGACAGTCTCCTCCAGATCATGTTGCATTTAGCCAATTCTTCCAGCTACCTCCACAAACCTCCAGGAAGCCTCATGGAGCTCAGTCAAGCCCGAAGAAGATCAGCGGAGCTCCAGGCATCTCATCGGAGATTTGGTTCTACCGCCTACCTCGCGGAGGAGGAAGATCACCAGAGTTGCCAGATACCGTCCGATTAGAGATATCAATGGCTCTTAACGGGCTACGTCGATGATCATGAATCTCCCAGCTACCATCTGATTGTCAAGATCGGACAGTCCTTATCCAGACATGTGCCAGTGCTAGGTGGTAGCACCACACCTCCAAGCTCGGACATCTTGAGCCACGGTCGAACCTATCCCAAGCCTGATCCGAAGCAGAACCAGCGGTCGAGCCATCTCCGAAGCACCAGTGCACCCCCCCGATCCCGCTTCGACCCTACATAGCCACACGAACTTCACCCTCACGTTCCTGGTTAGGTGACTTGCTGGGAAATTTGTAGGGATACTCCGTCGTCTTCTACATATTGCAAATGGATCCTAATAACACGCGGAAACCACGTGCGCTTCGGGTATTTTGCACCCGACCCCCTGCGAGTTCTAATAATTGCAAGTATACCCCGTGCGTGCAGGTAATTTACACAGAAGGTCCCGTGCAAATTTTTTTTGCATTTTAGTCCCTCCTAAGGACCTGTTTGTTAGTTATTTTCATGTTTTCTTTCATTTATGCCCCTGGTTTCTTTATATCATATATTGAGCATCTGAGCTCCGTTTCAGTTAATTTTTGTGGTGTTTCAAAGCTTGTTTAAATCTCATTCTAATGGCATGGTTATTTTTCTATTTTGACACGTGTTGATTTTATTGATTAAATCTAATTAAGTAGTGTCATTTGATCATTAATTTTCATATTGTTAAATAGCTTGTCAATGAAAACGGCTTTATAACCTTTTTCTGAAATTGACCATCATTTATTGCTCATTTATTTTGTATAATTTGGGTATAGTTACGTTATTCTAATCATGCATTTCTTTGCATATGAAAAAGACAATAAAAAGTGTCATATTCATGTATTTGCATGTGTTTGTTTTGCATGTTTGTTTGCAATTATTGACCTATGGATTTTCAATTCATCGCCTCGATAAGGTATTAAGAATCTGAATTCATACTTAAGAGGCTCGTGTCCCTAAGTTCGACCTTGGGCTTGCCCAAGTAAAATATAAATCGACCGCTTTGTTTTGATTGAGTATTTTAAATCAAGTGGTCTTTGACGCATCCGATTTGGCTGACTACAATGACATTTGAAGTGTTAATTCTCCACTTTTAAGGGGCTGGATTTTGGGTTCATCAAATGACGTTGTTGCACGAGCACGGCTCATCTTTTGTGTATTTAGATTTTTAATATTTAATTAAGATTTAATTTTTAACTCGTAGGTCATGTTGTTTACATTATTAAAATTTCTTTAATGGATATCTAGCTCTTGTTTTGTGGCAGGGCCATTGGTTTTTAAGGAGGCGAGGAGCAGGTGTTCCCGGTTGTGAGGAGCCGCAGAAGCAACATTGGAGAAAAATCGAAGAAGAAAAATTGTTTCTTGCATTTTACTCTGGTTCATGTAATAATCATCTTTACAGCGGTCTTCGTTCGAAGACTCGTGTGTGTAAATGAACGATATATTTGTGGTTGTGTGGGGATCACCCCATTTGAGTGTCGACCTAGGATCAGGCACACGGCTCTTCAAGCTTCTTTCACTTTCTATCCTTTGTGTTTGATAGTAGGAAGGACACACTTTAATTCTAGATGCACGTAGGCATCGCTTCACTTAGCCCAAATTAAAAGATGTTCTTCCCCGCTAATAGAAGCATGTTAGGTGCGGTTTTTTTCATTGAATTTCATACATTTGGATTTGATTTTTAAATTCAGTCCAAGTTTTCACGAATTTTGTCCAAGGCACTTCAAGTTTTCTCTCCTAGCATTAGTCATGATTTTTATCGACTGCATGGCTTTTTCTCGACCTCTTGTCCTGGCTTGATCACCTAGATTAATTGAAATTTGGAATGAGTGGTGGACAATGATTGTTCGATTTATGTGCTCACCTTTAATCATTGATAACCTTAAGCAAATAATCGGGACTGTTAATTGTATGTTGACCTAAAATGGATTAGAAAAAGGTTTTGGGAGAGAAGCACCCTTGTTTACGTAGGATGGTTTTATTTGACATTTTTCTCGCGTAAACTAGAATGTTTTAATCACCAATAAAAATGACAAGATAATAAACCAGCAATTGTTGGTTTCACGTGTGAGTTGGTGAAAACAAAGGGTATCGCATGCTTGATTGAGCCTTGAATTCTCTAACACCCTCCCCTATACCTTTAGGTACTCCATTCATCTCCGAAGATTCATTCGCTCATTTGTATAACCATCCTAACTCCTTCGTTTACCTCAGGTCTCCCCAATATCAACTATCCGTCTTTATACTTAGGCTACTCTCAGCCTAAGTATGGGGGGGCCTGAGTCCCCGTGTTAGGTTGTAAATAATCTAAGTATCTAGGAAAGTATCTAGGGGTATCCTCTTTAGTTCTTCTATATTTTTCTATACTAATATGGAGCTTTGGCTTTGTATCATCTAGTGCTTTGAGGACATATCTAAGTTTAAGTATAGGGGGTATACCGTATATACAGTATTTATACTTTAGCTATATTTTGAAAATTTTTGAAAAAAATTAGGCTAAAGTACAGTCTTTTGAACTAAGTGGACAAAAAGTTTTCAAAGTTTTTATATACTATGTTACACTATTTTCAATTATTTTAAAATTGGTTTTCACTTATTTTGAAAAATCGTTTGAAAAATGTTTGAAAAAAATCTATATGTGTGACATGGTTTGGAAAATGTTTTCTTGATTTCAAGGAAAGTGAGTCTAACTTGTGTTCTAACTCTAATAAAAAATCCATAAAAATTTGAAAAAAAAAACAAAATTCTTTAAAAGTCAAAACTGACTACTAAACCCGCGTTTAGTGAGGGTTTTCCCTTAGCAGAGTAGGTGGTTTAGTGGACACATGTAAGGCTCCATCCTCAAGCAACGGGTTAAGGCCTGTACTTACACCTATACTGGCTGAATGCAGATGCATCTACTCATTTGAGTTTAGGCAATCATTATTTCTTTTAAAGTCTTCATAAAAATAAAAAAAATGGATGAAGGAGTTGGATTAAAATCCCCTACATTTTTTCACACAGGATCGGTGATGTTCGAGAACACTCGGTTTGAAAGGTCTTGATATTTTAGGTTAACCAGCCTTAGCCATTAGGGTCTTAGTCTTAATTATCCATATTTCCCTAGTTTTCTAGATTTGCGTGCTATATTGCATGCTTAGTCTCCAAACCTTAAGAAATGATCAGCACTTCACTGCACGATTATGATCATGATGAGATGAGTTGAAATGTCACTTAAGGGACTGGGATGAGGGATTCAGGACTGGAGTTGATCTAATGATGCTCGAGAATGGGATAAAATCATTGAAGTCTTCGTGAAACCTGAGTGTCAGCATTTTTTATCCAGTATGAGAATTTGGTTCTTGTACTAATCTCTTGACATCTACCTAAGTACCCATGTGTGAATAAAATAAAAATGTTGATCAGTGTGTGCTAACTCTTGGTAAAAGCAGTGGAGCTAGCCAAAAATAAAGCAAAGAAATATCAATGTTGAAAGAAAAGCTCTCATTCCACAAAGTCAATCATCAATGAGCTTCCACCAATGGCGAGCACTCCCAACCATTCCAAAGTGTCCACGTGGACCACCGCTATTAGGACCAGGAGTCGGGCTTGCACCAAAAAAGGTCTCTGCATCGTAAATGCTACAAGTCTGGGGTGTAGAAGGTACGATAGGTGCTCAAAAAAGGCATACTCCGGTGTATTCCAAGGAAAACAAGTGCAGATGACTCCAACTTCTTTTGACGAACGCGATCAACACCAAAAATATGCCTTGAGTAATAAAGTTTTTCTATACTATGTTACACTATTTTCAATGATTTGAAAATGCATTTTCTCTTATTTTGAAAAATAGTTCGAAAAATGTTTGAAAAAAATCTATATGTGTGGCATGGTTTGGAAAATGTTTTCTTGATTTCAAGGAAAGAGAGTCTAACTTGTGTTCTAACTCTAATAAAAAACCATTAAAATAAAAAAACCAAAATCCTTTAAAATTTAAAATTGACTACTAAACCCTAATAAGTAGCCATGTTCAGTGAGGGTTTTCCCTTAGCAGAGTTTGTGGTTTAGAGGACTTCGTGTAAGGCTCCGTCCTCAAGCAACGGAATCTGGCCTGTACTTACATCTATACTAGATGAATGCATATGCATCTACTCATCTGAGTTTAGACAGTCATTATGTCTTTTAAAGTCTTCATAAAAATTTCAAAAAAATTGATGAAGGAGTTGGATTAAAATCCCCTTCGTTTTTTCACACAGGATCGGTGATGTTTGAGAACACTCGGTTTGAAAGGTCTTGAGATTTTAGGTTAACCGGACTTAGCCATCAGGGTCTTAGACTTAATTATCCATATTTCCCTAGTTTGTTAGATTTGCGTGCTATATTGCATGCTTAGTGTCCAAACCTTAATAATATGATTAGCACTTCACATGCACGACTACGATCATGATGTGTTGAGTTGAAATTTCACGTGAGGGACTGGATGAGGGATTCAAGTCTGACTTTATCTAATGATGCTCGAGGATGGGATAAAATCATTGAAGGCTTCATGAAACCTTAGTGTCAGCATTTTTTTAGCCAGTATAAGAACTTGGTTCTTGTACTAATCTCTTGACATATACCAAAGTACCAAGATGTGAATAAAATAATAATGTTGATCAGTGTGAGCCAACTCTTGGTAAAAGCAGTGGAGCTAGCCAAAAATAAAGCAAGGAAATATCAGTGTTGAAAGAAAAGCTCTCATTCCACAACGTCAATCATCAAAGAGCTTCCACCAAAGGAAAGCGCTCCCAACCATTTCAAAGAGTCCTCTTAGACCACCGCTATTAGGACCAGGAATCGGGCTTGCACCAAAAAAATGCTATGCATCGTAAATGCTACAAGTCTGAGTGTAGAAGGTATGATAGGTACTCAAAAAAAGGCACACCCAGGTGTATTCCCAGGAAAACAAGTGCAGACTACTCCAACTTCTTTTGATTGACGCACTGATCAACACCAAAAATATGCGTTGAGTAATAAGGCACTCGAGTGGATCCTTGTTCCAGTGAGAGGGAGAGAAGAAATAACACAATCTGAAACACTCCATCAGATGGCCGGCCACCTACACTTCTTAGTCTGACAACTAAAGAGAAGGTGGATTGGACGCAATATCTAATTTATTCCCTAGTGTTGAGGATTGGATCCTTAGGAGAGTTTCTTGGACCGGGACCTTAGGTGACGTTGTGACTCTACTCTCATGATCACGGTCAACACTTATATTCATATCCTTAGTTTATATGTATCAAAAAGAGACTCTGGAAAATTAGATTTGATGCCTCTTGATTAAGTTTGATTTGAGCTATGAGATCTTGGATCTCTAAAATTGGGAGTTCTTGAATGGATCATATCCTGTACGCACATACACAAGGGGGTTAATCCAGCTCATTCATTTTAGTGATGCTCGGGGACGAGCATAGTTTAAGTATAGGGGATTGATGAAACCCAGTTTCATTGTCTTAATTCGCAGATATTAACCCCCTAGCTTATACTAGGTGTCAATAAAAATCGGATAAATCCTTGTTTATATATGAGTCAAAGAATAAGTTTAAAATACAAAAAATTAACAAAACTAAAATCCTTAATGTTTTTACCCTTAAAAACGCTCACAAGAAATATTTCTCCTTTAATTTGACCTCATTTCCGTTTTTGGTCAACATGAAACTTGTAGATCTCATTAAGATCTACAACTTTCATGTTTTATTTTTTTCCAAATTCGTCCTCCTTCTCCCTCATAATTTACTTTATTTGTCAGAATAACTTAATTGGGCCACGTGGCGCTTTCTAGTTGCACCACGTGGCCCCTTCTTTGTACGCCACCTGCACCCTCTTCTCCATCGTCCAATCAGTTCTGGGAACTTGCAACCACGTCATTTATCCCGCAGATATTCGCAACCGTCAGATCATAGCCTCCAACCGCATCTTCGCCATTCATTCCTGCCTTGTCTTCCTTCCTCCATGTGTCGTTTCCGTCACCACCCGATCGTCTCTCTCCTTACATCCCATTCCTTCCTATTTCTTTCCATGCTCATTCGAGCATTCCTAGATCAAATCGTCGCCGTTCGTCAGTGACCTTTTTCTCCGCACGCCATGTGGAGAGGCCCTCAGCCATTGATTATGCCGCCCTAGATCTAATATGGGCCTCTCGTTAGCACCCCCCTCGTAGCTGTTGGATCGCGAGATCCAATGGCCACGGGACAATCTTCTACCTTCGTAGCCCCCTCACCCACGTTCTCCACCTTGCACACCATCCGCGCCCTTTCATTTTTCCAGACCTCATTTTCCACCTCCACCACTCTTTAATTATCCCACGATGGAGCCCGATCACCCACCATCCTCGCGAGCCTCGTGCGTTGCAACTAACCCCTCTCCTTAATGCCATATCCTCTACGCAATCCACTCCTCCCGTCATTGGAGCCGCTACTCCCACTCCTTACATACGTCGTCTCCGGCAGCCTTCACCTTTTTCCACCTTTACGAGGGGCGAGGCCCAGCCCCACTCCACCTCCCTGTGACAGGGAGAGGTTCGATAGCAGGCGCAACGATGACCTTTTGCCTCCGATGAGACCTGCAACTGGCACGGTTGTGTCGTGGTGGCTCAGCCCCGCTCAAGCTGCTCTTCAAAGCTGGATGAGTACAGCGATGACCGAAGGTTCGCCTTGAACCTCAAGCCCAGACTCTTCCTTCCGTCATATCCCAGATACTTTCATTGAATGACTAGACCCATTGCCGGAGCAACCTTTCGCATGCTCCGTCTCCGGAAGAAAAGCATCGACAGTCTCCTCCAGATCATGCCGCATTTAGCCAATGCTTCCTGCTACCTCCACCAACCTCCAGGAAGCCTCATGGAGCTCAATCAAGCGCGGTGAAGATCGACGGAGCTACAGAGACCTTACCGGAGATTTGTTTCTGTCGCCAGCCTCGTGAAGGAGGATGATCGCCAAAGCTGCCATTACCATCCGATTGGAGAGATCAACGTCTCTTAACGGGCCACATCGATGATCCTGAAGCTCCCAGCTATCATCCGATTGTCAAGATCATATAGTCCTTATCCAACCACATGTCAGTGCTAGGTGGCAGCACCACATCTCCAGGCTCGGACATCCTGAGCCACGGCCGAACCTATCCCGAGCCTGATCCGAAGTAGTACCAGCGACCGAGCCATCTCCGAAGCACCAGTGCGCCCCTGAGCCCGCTCCAACCCTGCATAGCCACCCAAACCTCGCCCTCATGTGCATGGTCACATGACTGGCCGGGAATTTTGCAGGGATACTCCACCCACTTCTACATAATGCAAAGGGGTCCTGATAGCACGTGGAAACCACGTGCACTTGGGTATTTTGCACCCGACCCCCTGCGGGTTCTATTAACTGCAAATATACCCCTATGCGTGTGGGTAATTTACAGGGAAGGTCTCGTGCGAATTTTTATTTACATTTTAGTCCCTCCGAGTGACTTGGTTGTTAGTTATTTTCATGTTTTCTTGCATTTATGCCCCTGGTTTCTTTCTAGGATATCTTGAGCATCTGAGCTCCGTTTCAGTTAATTTCAGTGGTGTTTCGAAACTTATTTAATTTTCTTTCTAATGGTATGGTTATTGTTCTGTTTTGATACTTGTTGATTTTATTGATTAAATCTAATTAAGTAGTGTCATTTGTTCATTAATTTTCATGTTGTTAAACAGTTTGTCAATGAAAATGGCTTTATAAACTTTTTCTGAAATTGACGACAATTTATTGCTCATTGATTTCGTATAACTTGGGCATAATTGCATTATTATAATCTTGCATTTCTTTGCATATTAAGAAGCCAATAAAAAGTATCAGTTTCATGTGTCTGCATATGTTTGTTTGCAATTATTGACCTATGGATTTTCAATTCATCGCTTAAGTTAGTTTTTAAGACTCTGAATTCATACTTAAGAGGCACGTGTCAATGAGTTCTACCTTGTGCTTGCCTAAGTAAAATATAAATTGACCGCTTTATTTTGATTGATTATTTTAAATCAAGTAGTCTTTGACGCATCCGATTCGGCTGACTGCAATGACATTTGAAGTGTTAATTCTCCACTTTTAAGAGGTCAAATTTCGGGTTCGTCAGACATTACATCACATTTAACAACAAAAGTTGAATACATTGCTGCATTGGATGCTGCAAAGGAGGCGATGTGGTTGCTTAAGTTCATCCATGAAATTGGTGTAGTTTCCTTTGATACTCCCATCCAATTGCTCTGCGATAACTTGGGAGCCATTGCTCAGGCGAAGGAACCCAGAAGAGCAAGCACGTGGAAAGGAAGTACCACATCATTTGGGATATTCAAAAGCGTAGTGACATCATCTTCACCAATTGGTCTCCACCGACAACGTTGTTGATCCTCTTACCAAACCTCTAACACAGAAGGTTTTCGACCATCATGTAATGAATATGGGTTTAAGGAATGTACCAGAATAGTTCTAAGGGCTAGTGGGAGATTGTTAGCCATGTGAGCATGGGGAGAACCATTTCTATAATAAATGTTATTGTAATATTTGATTTATCAATAAAAGTTATTGATTCTTTTTCACTCCCTTTCTAAGATTAAATGAATGAATGCATTATAAGGTTCCTTTGTACAATTAGGGCTATGTACCATGGCCATATTAATAATCAAACAGCTGTTGATTAAAAAATAGAATCATAGAGGCAGGTGTTTGGATGAATATCTAAGGAGTTAGATTGAGGACTCATCAAGCATCGTCAAATGAATAGTAAGAGTTGATCTCCAGCCTAAGTAGGAGATAGCAATCCTTTCTCATTTAGGTTGATATCTGACAGACCTCTTGATGCAGGTCCTCTCCATGGGAATAGAGATTCAGAGGTGTTAGATTAGTTAGGTCAAAGAGTTGACTTAATGAGATCGAGGTAACCAAAGTCCTATATTGTAAACTATTACGATATGGGCATGCATCCTCTGACCAGAGACAAATATGTTACTATAGGTTTGAGTATGTACATTTGGCAGACCAATAGGTTGATAACCTAACCAAGGTCTATACACCGGCGCGTTGGTGTTCATGCAAGGGCATATGAGTAATACGATCTCTCAAAGGGATCATACACATTCGCTTTATGAACCAGAAGACATGAGCTCACTCAAGAGGTATTGGGGCCAATCAAATTCCATGCATGGTCATCATGCTTTGGAAGCATGACAAGAATTTGAAGGTAAGATATATGCTTTTGGAAAGCATATGATCGATACCAAATACCAATGACCAAGAATGAGAATGTTGATGATGAAACCCTAAAGATGACAGTGTAAAATTGATCTATATATTCGGGTTGATCATAAGTCTTCCAGTATGCACGATGTATAGATATTAGGAATACATGAGGGTGATGTCATCATAAACGATTGTATAACCATGATGCTTCCATTCCGAGGGAGTGATGAAAAAGGCCTGGATTTTAGTGACTCCTCTTAGTAGAGAAGTAATCTGATCTTGGTCCAAGTGTTGTACATTGATTTGAATGAGATTTAGAAGCAATGAGAAGATTAGATTTGTGGCCTTGATTAAATAAAGCATCTATGAGTGGTCCATGAGATCTGGATTTGAGATGTAATCTCAATATCCAAGTCATTATACATGGAACAATACAATTGCCCTATCATTATCTCCAAGTATCTGCGGAGAAAGCGCATTATTCTTGAAAGAGTTCAAGAATAATTCCATTGTAGAATTATATCTAAGCATTAAGAAATAGATAATTAAACGTAATTTAATTATCATGAATAATGTGAATTTGATACATATTATCTGAATGCATGAGAATGACTATCCAATATAATTAAATGTGATTTAATTATTGTGGATATGAATAATGTTGATAGCACTATACAATTATTCATGTATATTATAAATGTGATTTATAATATATTAGAGAGAGACAATTTTGATTTATATTTGTTGATTAATTATTGATGTGAATTGGATTCACATTGGATGATTAATTAAAAATATAATTTACATATTTTTATTTTTGGGATGTGAATATGATTCACTTATTTTTCAATGGCATGATTGCAATATTCACAAGATAAATATGAATTATTATTTGTGAAATTATTTACAATAAGATTTGTTGTAAATCTTGGAGATATCATGAGATAATGATATCTCATTATAAATTGAGGAGATGGACTCATTCCACCTAAGAAGGGTGGACGGCCACTAATCTCCATTAGGAGAAGGGCGGTCGTCCCCCCCCCTTTTTAGGCGATGAGGTTAGTCTCCTCATTATCTCAAAACTAGTAAAAGTGGCTTAATTTTGAAATAAATTATATTTATTTATCCATATAAATTAATTTAAATTAAATCATTTGTTGTTGTATTTTTAAAACAACATCATGGCCATTGAAAGAAACACAAATCAATCTCACACATTGATTGTGTGATGTCCATGGATTGGGATCCATGGACTCCCAAAACCCTACATAAGAAGAGGCACCCCTTGATCTTAGACTTAAAAAAATATGACGTCTCTCTCTCTCATTCTCACGCCAACTCTCCTCTCTCTCCTTGAGTGGTTGTCCACTCTTCTCATGGAGAGATGGTCGCCTTCGTCGTCACTTCGCCATTGTGTCATTGCTTCGATGACTCTTGGGTCTCTGTCTTCTTTGGTGCATCTCACTCGTGAAGAAGGTGTTCGATCTCATGAGACGAGATCAGGAGATCGATTGCTTGGATCATCAATTTGGATTGCGAGAAGCACGCGACTAATCTTCATGCTCGCAAGCGTCTCTTCTGACGGATCGGACTTGAAACAGGAGGCCTCTTCTCTTAGAGGCTCGATCGCAACCACGCTACAAGAGGTATTCCTATATCTATTATGTGGTTAGATGAAACGATCCATGAAGTGTTTTTTGATCATGTGGTTTCATCATTGAAAATTTTTAAATTTCGTTGCACCGAGCAATTAGCGCGACTAGTCGCTCTTGATTGTATATGATACGATCATCACGCTTCTGTGATGCACGTAAGGATTCTTCCATATCCTCCAGAAGTGATATTTTTGGCTTGCTTTATTAAACTTTCAGTAATCAATGCATACTAGCCACGATGTGGTGACATGAGTTGCGATATCCTCCCCTCAGCATTCTAGACCAGAGTGAGGCTAACCTTCTTGGGAACCACATGAAAGAGGTTCACCCACTTACTACCTGGGATGGGAAAATAATCCATGCACTGATTTTGTAGATTTTTCCTTGACAACTTTTCGTAAATTGTCAGTCAATCTCCTTTGAGGCCTTTGAGAAGCTTTGGCATCAACTTCCAAGAAGATCTGGTGTATATAATAAGATGGACTAATTCCTCTCTAATCAAAAAGAGTCCATCTAGTAGCCCTTGAATTCCTTTTAACAACCATAATAAGTCTAGATTCATGTGTATCATCCAAATGAGCATTGATTATCACAGGAAGTGTCTAAGCAGATCCAAGAAAGACGTACTTGAGGTCCTTTGGGGATGCTTGAATCCAATTTTTGGAGTAGAGCTAGGTTTGTCAAGAAAGTCCGAGAAGTCCAATGTTTTAGATATGGGATGTTGGGAGTATACATCATGTATGAGAGAAACATGGGAACAAGAGGGAGATGCATTAGGGATCATGCGATGAATTTCTCAAATATCATTAGCCACGATCTTTGTGCAATGCTCCATTAGATCCATGTCAATTTATCTCATTAGCCATGATCTCTTTGCAATGCTCCATTAGATCAATGTCAAATTTCTGATTAATCTATAGTGAGGCTAGTAAAGGGTCAACCTAGACTAACGGAACTATGATGGTGGCTCACGGTAACCTAATTATGAATGTAACTAGTCCAGTCTGTAATACTCAATCAAAGTAAACTTATCAGCTACCCTCCTTGCAATGTGAGAAAGATTACTATCAGAAATACATATAGATAATGGAAGCCCCACATATGAGCTCGTCATATCCAATGGTGTGCTCATCATGGGCTTGACCATAAACGATAGAGAACATAACTCTATCTCTAACTCATTCCAAGTTGTATCTAATTCACAGAAGATGTAGTCTTGAGAGACAGGAGTCAAGTTCAAATACTCAAACAATAATATTGATTGTCTTCTGCATGCCCATTTGTTTCAGCTAGTGAAGTGGTGGCATCAAGTGGGTCATGTGCCACCTCGACAACAACAATCTTTGTTTAGACATATGAACACTCCTCTATCCATTCGCAATCATCATCTTTAGTCTCTTTATCGCTTGGGATAACAAGATCAATAGGAATGATCTAATTGTTAACATTGAATTCAAATTTTGGCACCTCAAAGATGAAGTGGGCCTTGTTCATAGCGAGAAAGATACGACCCAAAATAGTGGGAGTTTGGGCCAATGTCCTTATTGGGTCCATCTCTCTAGAAACGAAATCAAGGGGGAACTACTTCCCTAGGACCGTCAGTATAACATTCTATAAAATTCCTTATAGTCTCCTGACAAATAAACCTTCCGTCTGTAAAATCGAGATCGGCTTTAGCTTGCTAAAATCAAACTACCAAAGAAAGACATTTGGAAGAAGGTTGATAGATGCACAATTATCAAGGAGGGTGCACTTGAAGGTCATATTACCAATGCTTCATCAAACAAAGGTTCCCCAGGTTCTGTCATCTGGTCGGGAAGAAGTGAGGAGATAACAATGGATGTTGCTTAGGGGAACACATGTCGTTGATCTTCTTGCTCTTTTTTCTTCTACATAGTTCTCCTCTGGAGTGTACATTTGTCTTTCAAGAATAGAGTAGGCGGGAACATGTTCAAGTGCCTTCAAAAGAGGGACCTCAATGACAATATTGGAGAATAGTTTCTCCAATTCTGGTTCGACATTGTTTGAGTTGGGAGCTTTCCTTAAGCAAAGTGCTTTCAAAAAGGGGATGGAGACGACATCAGGAGAAGGAGATTGGGGAGAAGATTGGACCACTTTAAGGAGTGTGTAAGTGGTCGTGCCAAATACGAGATGGAATTCATTCTCTTTTTTAAACTTTTCTTCATCGCTTATTTTAAGATCAGTTAGCTAGATTGTGGGTGCAGACATGGATGGAGAGGGACAACCGCAATTTTGTGCCTAGTTGAGACTGCATGGACAGACTCGTTACAGAAACTAACATGGGTCTTGAATGTCATGAGACCTTTTGTGGGTGATGTAAGGTCCCTTGGGAAGTTCCAACTACAAAACTAGGGTTTTGAAGGGCTTATGGTGATAGCGTAGGCAAATAAGAATGGATATATGCGAATTTTCTAGCATTCTCCTGATTATTCTTCTACATATTATTTTTAACACTTGTATCATTTTCATGAGAGCACCATTGTCATTTGAAAGTGGTTGTTGGCTGCTATGAGAAGTTGGATATGTACTAGATGAAGCGGGGGCTTGTGGCAAGTGCAATGGTTGTGCTAGTGTTGGTGGTTGCAGTGGTGAAGTGTGGTACTAACCTTGGTGATTGACATGGACAAGTTGTTGTACTGTTCTCCATGTAAAATTCGGATGGTTACACCATCCAGGATTGTAAGCGGGGGCATTGTGATTCTTGAAGTTCCCAATCCCATGGTAACCGCATTGACATCATGAGCAGGTTCTGTGACCCAAAATGCATGCTCAGTTTCCTAAACCTGATCCAAGTGTGTAATTATGGCAAACATACTGTGTCAACTTTGTGGTCATTTTCCTACTTATGTCATCAACCTTCTTGGTAAGGATTTCCAAGTTATCCAACTTTTGAGTAATAAGTTAGAGGTCAATCATCGTACTTTTCGATCGGGTTTGGGTACCTTCAACTTTCCCAACCGGTTTCTTTTGACGGTTGTATTGATTAAAGGATGCCTTATTCAATGAAGTCTCTACCATCTCCTCATACAAGTTCTAAACAAATGTTTCCGTCTTGAGGAGGAAACTGCTTCCGCGAGTGCTGTAGACAGCCACCTTGAAACTATCATGCATGCCCTCATAACAAATTTAAACTAATTTCCATTTCTCCATGTAATTGTTTGCTCATTTACTCAAGAGCTCATTGAACCTATCCCGTTCCTCATGAAAAGACAAATCCGATTTTTCTTCTTTCCTTTGCAGCTATCTATCTTTCCCCTAGAGGTCAGGAGTTTTCCCCTTAATCCTCAACAATGCCCACTTAATACTCAATTCTAGTTTGGCAATCATTGATTCTTTCAAGTTGGGACATGATGACCGTCAAAGGATCCGAGATTTCACCTTGATCAACCACGATGGAAGATGAAGATGATAAGGGAATATAAGAGAATAGTCTAGGTGAGGTTGGACAAGAGGGAGGTATGGATGATGGTGATGAAGACGGAGATGCAACAAGAGGAGGAATATCGAGACAAGAAATGGAAAGAGAAGAGTCGGGTCTTCTTTTCAAAATGAAAGGATCTAAATTTAAAGAAACTGTGAGAGAAGGGTTGAGAGACCATCTCCCTCGCATGTCCCTCCTATTCTATGGAATCAAACACAAAGTAAGGCCACTTTGTTACGCACACCAGTGAAGTCCTTTGTGGTTTTATCTTTTTATTTTAGTCACAAAAACACAAAGTTAAATATCCAACATATAAGCTTGTCCTACCCTTAGATCATCCAATTATATTAAGAGAGTTACAAGGCACACTGAAAGGGATTTTGGCTCTAGTGACCTTAGGATTCTTCGTACATCAATCAATCACAGGTTTAATCTCACGAGTGCAAGTAATTAGTTAATTCAAACAATGGCGAGATTAATCAATTGTAAAGCTATGTGACCCATTGATTAAGGAAATTTATTTTTAGAATCTAAGTCCATTTACTTTGGGTGATCTCCACTCAAATCGAGGGAGGTTAATTTCCTTTATAAATATGTTTTCAAGGAGGGGACTACCGCAGAGATTGAAGCTTGCAACTAAAGTCAGAATCATGTACCCTACGTAGCAATCTACATGCTATAATGAAACTGAAATGTAAACCTATTATAAATGTTCTTAGCAAGAAACTTCTAAGGACTCTTTTTATTTTCATGAATTTAATTTTTGATTTTTGTAACTTTTCAAAACTGAATACAAATAAGTTACACTAAGGAAATAAAAACCTAGAAGCAATCCTAATGTAATGCAAAAACTTTGTAAATTATAACAATAATGAGAGTCCAATCTGTAGGACACAACTCCTTATGAAATGAATATAAAAAATGCTAAACTAAAAATAATGTCTCTAAAAAATAATCTCTCATCCCTATCTCCACACTGCTCCATTGCCTCACCGACTCGAGATCCGAGACGAGAGAAGAATCTCTTGAGCTTCACGTGCAACATAATATGTGTGGTCACCTACAAAAAAGAATAGTGAATCAACCGAGACAAGATTCTAAAATATGATAATAACATGTGCATATAAAAGTGAATCAATCAAGAAACCAAGTTGTGTCCCCAGCAAATGCGTCAAATGCTTAATCGATTTCTGAGCGATTTTAAACGGTGAAATTAAGTAATTTTAGTATAGTTATAATTGTAATTGACCCAATTAACACACTAATTTCAAAAGATATTTTTACTTGTATGGTAGTGAGTACAATGTTGATCAACCGAGACATGGTGAAATTTCAATGATCTATTCACAACACAAAGAGTGATACACAAGTTATATTTCCATTTATCGTAATTTTTTATGATTCTTTTTTCAAAAAATTAGAACTAAAACAAAAAAATTTTAGGTGAACTTGGACATTATCATAGGGAAATGAAGTGTGAATTCAACCACTTCACATAAGATAAGTTTTTAGTTTGTTGGTTAACAATACAACCAATCCTGCTAGATACTTGGCCAATTAATGCATAAGTTCTTATGAATTATTAATCATATTAAGTCCATGGAAGAAGAAATGCAATCAAATCATGTTCGTTTTTATACCAATATTATACTCAACATTCACAATGATCAATTGATTAGTAAAAGTAGCTAATGAAATATCAACATGTAATTACTCATCCACGAAAAGACTTCTCGGTATAACGTATTACAGAATTTGATATTCAACATGTGATTGATGAGGAAATGGTAACATACAACAAGTTTGCTCTTTTTCTTATAATGAAATTCAGTGAAAAGAAAGCAGGTTCATGGTCCCTTGGCCTTTTAGAACCAAAACATGGTAAGTTATTTACAAACAAAAGTTCAACATGCATACTAGAAATAAAAAACAGCCAGTACTCAAACAAAAATAGAACAAGATTGGTGGGTAGAATTTCGTCACCAAATCTCTGAATGTTATGCAATGGTTGGCACAAGGCACCTAGAGATGAAGGTGCATCCACGTTCGATATGTTTTCGCCACACTACTCGACAATGGTTCCCTCTTGTGCCGCTGAACTCTGCATTGCACAACATCAAACAGATTGCCTGAGATGATGTTGGGTGTAGAAGGTTGAGGATGTCGCACTAAATTAGAATAAGAAGCAGGTGATTGTCTACTTCCTTGCGTGCGAGAGCCCAGTCACAACTCGGTCTGATCTACACGTGCTTCAATCAAACTTCCTACTATAGAACAGCTTGCTCCACTGGAGTACATGTCAAAGGGAGGAAGGAGTAATCGAGGACCCAACCGCTGCATTGATTCACAACTTACTAAATTCATAGAATAGGGAAGGAAGTCGGGAGGTGGTGTGGGAACTGCTGCTCACGAGACTAATAATTTGGTTGAGTCAAGGTACCTAACGTCTGATCATGGAGGGCATGCGGTGTTTGAAAAGTTGAATTCGGAAATCTCTATATCGGTGCATCTCGTCATCTCTTCGAACCCGAATAAACCAAATAGATAAACAGTCAACCAATGATATATTTTAAACAATGAAAACTAGTGCAAGGAGAAATTTATTATACCCTGTGAAAGATGTGTATAGTCAGTAAGTGTAGGGTTCAAACCATTAAGATCAAACTTGAGGATAGGTAATTATTATTAATTAATACCTATAATTAGTATTTTTATATTTTATGCAATTTTCCGATTTTTGTTGGTTTATAATAATATTTAATTTTTACATATTTTTAATTGTTTTTATTTTTAAATTTTAGCTTTTTATAGTCTTTTTAATTTTGCAAACTTTTACTTTTTTTTTATTTTTAAAGATATAATACGTACTTATATATATTAATAATAATAGTAATAATATTATAAATAATAAGGGAAAAAGGAAGCTGCACCCGGTGGTGCAGCTAACTAGGTGCACCCTGGGTTTTTTCTCCTTGGTTTTTTATTTTTTTTGAAGGAAACTTATGGGGGATTTACTTAGTTTATTGTGTGGAATATGTGTTTCAAATTTCATGCAAAACAAACACTCCTATCATGCCCATCTAGATATGGTCATTTTCAATAATTCTGAAACCGTTAAAATGTCATAGTCTTGATGGAGATGATAGAAATGTCGAATTTACTTGAAATTGGTATGATATCATGGTGATATATAGTGATTTAAATCCCCTTAGATTTCATTTCAAAAACATCAAACATAAATGAAAAAATGCCTGGGTGCAGCTAAGTTAGGTGCACCCCTGGGTGCAGCTTCCTCAATCCCAAATAATAAATATGATATATAATATGTATTTAAATATAAATATATAAACAACCCTTTTTATTTTTTTAAACGCTTTAAATGTAATATATATTCATGAGTAGTAATAATAATATTATATAGTATATTAGTAATATAAGGTATATATAATATATCTATGGTTTTATAATTTAATTATAGCTAAATATAGTCAAAATTCAGAAAATAAAATATTTTTGTGTTTTTAATTTTTCTCTATTTTTGTTATTTTTTATATATTTTTTTTCAAAACTTTATGTATTTTTAATGTAATAAAATGTACAAAATATTGAGTAATATAAGTAGGGTGAATGTTTTTGGCTTCAAGAAAAGATAATAGTCTCAAAATTTTCCAAAATTACTTTAATACATACTATATAATATAAATAAGAATAGAAATTAGAAAAGTATTTTTTTGGAATTTTCTGGTATTTTTATTAATTTTTATAGACTTTTTAGGATTTTATGATTTTTAGTGTTTTCTTTTTATTTTTCTTTGTGATTTTTGTTTGGAGATAGAATAAATAGTAATATGTATGCTTTATTTTTTTGGAAACTTTTGAAATTAGTTTTGTATTTTTTTGGATTTATATACATAAATAGGGAATAAATAGATCCTATTTAATTTTTAATAAATGGGAATATACAATAAAACCCTAAATAAAAATACATGTTTTTACAAGCATGGTGAGAAGTATTTACTATAATTTTCCCAAAATTTATTAAGCACATGAATATTTTATAAAAATATTCAAAGAAATAATATTGAGCATGTAATTAACCCTAAAATTTTACACTATTTATAAATTTAATGATTGAAACTAAATAAATAAAATCTAGAGAGGTTTTGTTGTAAATATTACACCACCTCATATGGAACAATATGTGAGGCATGAGGACCTTTATGTAATACTCATGAATTCATGGTGTAGAGGGAGGGGGTCCAAGCAATTATAATACAAATATTTAAGCATTATTTTATATTTGCAACATTGAATAGAAAATATAAAAAAGAGCAAGGGGGTATGATATTTACCCCATAAAGGGAGCCATCAATGGGGGACCGTGTGCCACGTCACATCACATATGTTGATCAGGAGGTCTTGGACTAGTAGCGCTTAAGCTAAAATAGAGACCCGAGATTAAATCTGCACCCTACTCGTAATCGAGTGACTCTAAGACCCTATGGAAGAATGCTGAAGAATAGTTGAGGAGGGTTGCTTTGATCGCTGAATACGCATGTCTCTGGCCTCCTCTGACTCCTTTGACAATCTCAATTTGTTAATAGGGACGCTCTTCTTGTGCTGGTGGCTTCAATTATGTCTGGGCCCCATCAATAAGGGATTGGAGCACAAGGGCACCTGAAGCACTGAGATGAACTTTGAGATATTGCTCCAGGTGCTGCAAAACTCCAATTCCTACATAAAAAGGTTCTTGGACTCGAGGCGAAGAGCCTTAGCCTAGGATAAAGCTATTGTATGCAAGGAAGTGGCTAGACGATTGAGCTCCAAGCGAAGGTCAGGGATGGAGCTTGATTCTCTTGATTCATACAGAACCAAGGGTGATTGATGGGGGTTATGCAAAGAACATGATGAGGAATCAAGATAAGGTGAAATGGAGGTGGAATAGGGTTGGATTTACCATGGATTCAAGCCGGAGGTCAAAGCTCCATCCAATAAAGTTCTATGAAATTAACCTAATCTAACAGCTAATTATTGGAGGAAAGGAGTGTAATAAGAAAATGCAATGAAATCAGCTCGAACATGACTATTTCAGGGATTAGAGGGACGTCATTGGAGAAGATCGGGCGAGGTCTTGTATCATCGATATATGCCTCTTATCCAAGTGGACAAGGCCTGGATGATCTTGTTGCTGCCATGGGCTTCAACGTGGGGTATCTTGTTGGAGTTACGAGGATAAAATGGAATCAAAATAAAAAAGGGGGTTAATGGTGGTCTATTTATAAGAAAGATGGTGGATTCGAGGGATTATGGTGTGAGGACGAAGGGTGGTAGAGGAAGGCTACCATGCTAGCGAGATGGAGGTGAGCATGGAGCTCAACTTCAGTGAAGGGATCGAGATGTATCGAGCAGTGATTCATCTCCAAAAAAATAGAGAAGTTAGAGGTCCCCTGAGCTCTAACAGAAGAGGAGGCAAGGGCATATAGTTGACCTCCTGGGTCAACAAAGAAAGGGCTCTAATTGGTCCACGTGGACCAACCTAAGAATTCTAAGGGAAATTCCCTTATAAAATAAATTAAAAATAATAAACTATATTATTAATTTTATGTCAAAACATGAAAATGTTTATTATTTCATGTATTGTTTTATGGATATTTTTATTTATTTTTACGGGCTTATTTGTTAGGTGTTAATTTTTACATGTATATACATAAGTATATTTACCTATATTTAGTGTAGTTTATTTTTTTGTATTTTATATTTTATTATTAATGTATATATGCTTTATATATTTATGATATATTTCAATACATATTTTTATTTAATTTTTCTAATTTCATTTATATTTTTATTTAATTTTTCTAATTTCATTTATGTAAAATATAGGTACTTTATACATATATATAAATACTTTAATTATTTTAGTGTATTTTTAATAGTTTCATTTCATATTTATGTTTTAATTAATTTTTTACAATATTTACAAGGATTTAAAAATATAAGAAAGCAAAGAATATAAAGAATGAATATATTGAATATAATATACATGTATACAATACAAATAAGGACCCAAAAGCCAACTTTTGCATCTTAACCCCATATTTATTGAAGCCACCTTCATTGAATAGATAATTCAATTTTTTGAATAATAAGCGTATGCTTGTCAATTTTAAGTCTGTATGGAGGAGAAATAGGTCTAAGAAGTTTTGTTTGCAACTTTTTATTATGTGTGTCCAGAATGCACTGTGTATTGTTTTCTTGTGAAATTAATATTTGTATTTTTCTTTAGATTTTAATGTACAAGTTTCATGTTGAGTGTTTTATTTTTTGAGATGTATAAAAAGGAAAATAAAATAAGCCGAAAAGTTTATTCATTGGTAAATAAAAATTAGGGTTTTCATGTGTTATTTGCACAGTTTGAGTGCCCTATATCTCCCCTTACTTTATAACTGGTTGACAAAGTCAATATTGACTTGGTCTCTGGGTCTAGGCTATTTTAGTGTCTCTGGCACTTCATTTTTTTCTTTTCTTTCCTTTATTCTTTTATTTTGGAATTAAATACATGGAATTATACAGTACTTACATATTAATATTTTAGTGTTATTTTGTACAAATTCATGCTATTTACATGCATTTAACAAGGGATTTAAGGTCAAAATGAAAGAATACAAGTCATGAAATAGAGACTCATCACCCCCTATACTTGACTTTGCTAGTACCTAGCAAACATTTAAGATAATGAGTGTAGAAAAAAATAAAGAAAGGAAAGAGAAAGAACTTGGAATAATTGTGACTCTTAAACAAATCTTGATAAAGTCAAAGTTTGGAGCTCGGTTAAGACCTTTTGATTTTAGGTTTGTTCGAAACCACATTTAGAATAGGAATTGTGACTCAACAACCCTTTTATTCTATGCTCCTCTATTCAATTAAATTCACAACCCCGTTAGAACCATCCTTTTAGTCGCATACTCTCGCAACCTTGAAATGACAAGTACCATGTTTGTTGATTGTGTTATTTCTTCCCAGACAAATAGCCGAACAATCCAGTGGTCTCCTCCTCTGGCAACTTGCTTGGGAGATGGATATTTCCTTCTATGTTCAGGTGCATGCTAGCTCACAATCGAAGGAGGGGGGAGAAGCCAAAAGAATGGGAAAAGAAGTGGAAATGGACTAGTGTAGTCGTATTTCCTTGCGATGTTCCGCCAGTGTAACCGAGACTTCACTAAGTAGTAGGTATAATTTACAAGCTCAAAAGTTTTGGAATTTATCATATATGCTTCTTTTTGGATATTTTTCTTTGTTGACATTGCTTTGCATTCTTGTTTTGCCCTAACAAATTTAGAATCTTTTTGTTTCATCCATATTTTGGGATCTTGGAAAATGTTGTGCTAGCAAACCATTCCTCATCCGAAGCTTTATTTCAATCCAGTATCCAATCGTTAGATGCCCATGCTACCAGAGGAAGTGGGTTGAAGTGTCGATTTCGGTAATCCCTAAGAATGGTTCCTGAGTCACCATTGGAAGCGGCATAGTTTTCTATCGACTTAGACTTCAAGAGCTTTCAACAATCCATCTGTGTTGAGCTAAGTGTTAAGTACGAGGTCTCAATTCAAGCCACAATTTAAGAGTCGTACAGATGACATTAAAGGTTCTAGTTAGACCCAATGAATCGACTCCTGAACATAGTTCATAAAATCTAAAGAATTAAGTCATAGTGACCTGAAGCGTCATATTCCAGTCGTGAACAAGTTCCTTTGATTAAGTGGATTAAGGTCCAGACTAAGTTCCAATCTTTAGAGTTTATTTAGACTTGTTAAATTGTCATGATCATTCTAAAAAAATACAGATGATATGCAATGTCAATAATTTTTTTGTGGAACTAATTTTTATTCTGAACTTTTTATGGATCTTTGAAAAAGTTTCTAATTTTTTAGGAAATGTTTTAAAATATTTTTAAAAAAATTCATTTTGAAATTTTGATATTTTTAGGGATATTAAGTAAGGTTTAGTGAATGATATATGTTCAATATTTTCACAGGAGTACGTGCATATTTACTAGAGTTGGGTGTGTCTTTACATTGGTAATTTGTACGTAGGTTAAGTGATAGTTTATCTTCAAAGTTTACATACAAGGGTTATATCTATATGTATTTTATAAAGAATTTTGATTGATTATATACAAGGTTCTCAAAATAGTTTGAAAATATCTTTACAAACATTTTTGAATAGTTTATTTTGCAAATAATCTTTAGAAACATTTTACAAACATTTACAAAATTTGAAAACTATTTTGCAAAGATTTTTTGAAGGTATGAATAGATTTTTCAAAATATTTTTACAACTAATTTTATAATCATTTGCAAAGTGAATTTTCAAAATATTTATTCAAATAAATGAAACAAATTTGTGAAAATATTTAGAAAAAGGGTTTTACAAAGGTTTGAAAACATTTTACAAAGTTATTACAATTAATTTCAATTGATTTTCAAGTCATTTTACAACCATTATTCTTATCATTTTACAAAACATTCTAAATCTGTTTATTAATCATATTTACCAAGAATTTTTAAAACTTTTATACATGTTTAGGGTGTATTCTTTACAGTTGAGTAATCGTATTCCCTTACTTATAATAGTATATTATCGATAGTATTCAAAATACGAATGTACAAGTTATGGCTAAAGTACATACAACGTATATACGACCTCTCTATACTTAGAGAGAACTATGTACGCATAGTGCTCAAAGAGAAAAAGGAAGACAAAACTCGTGTTGAGTATAGGTAAATCTAAACTATAACTATGGACGAAGTCGGAAATTTCTGCCTGGGTTATCTTTATTATTATTTAACATTGTAATTATTAAAATGTGCTTACATCGGATACAAATCGAATATGCCTATTTACATATCTATATTTGGTTCATTTCTATACAATACGAATACGAAGGCATATATGATTCAGATATATGTTAAGGAAACCATATCCTTAAAAATATGGATACTTATGAAACTGCGATTCTTCATCTTTGTTCATTTATTTTATCTTAAAATCCCTTATAAAACACCTGCATATAACACTAACTCCACATTCTTACTAACTTGCATCTGTGTGTAAATATTGTATATTTGTATATTATTTTATCTTAAAATAAATAAAGAAAGAAAGAAAGGAAAAATAAAGAAAATAAAATAAAAAAATAAAATAAAAAAAGGAAGACTGTATATATGTAATAGATACAGACTGACCCGAACCCTGAGAGAAGGTCAAGATTTGACTTGATCGAGTAGTAATAAAGTAGGGGGAGATAGGGTCCTTAAGCACAAAATCCAAAACAATGTGTGTGTTTTCTTGTAAATACTTCTCACTTATTTTGTGTATATTTGTATAAAACTGACACTAATTTATTTGTGCATTAATTGACCTCAAATTAAATAACTTTCAAAATCAAAACTTTAAATAAAAATGTGCTCTAATTAATAAAAAATAATTACACAATTAAATCATGTACAGAATAAAAGCAACCACACTTGGAAAAAGCCATTAAGCACTAATTGAAAGACCAATTCCGGATCCATATGAACTCAAATTGAAAACAATCTCACTTTCATTGGTTTCTAAATTAAATTATCTTTAAAATGGCTGTAATTTCATAATTTTTGGAGTTACGAGTAAAAAGTTTGTTTTCTGGGGTGGTTTGTGCAATTTTCCCATGTATTTTTTAAATATTGTATTTGTATTTATTTGTAAATTATTTTTACTAATTATTTAAAACAAAAATAAAAAACACTAATTTACTTATTTACCCATGTAGATAATGTCATATTTGTGTATAGCATATGTATATATTTATTTTTTCTTAATTAACTCCACAAAAAATACAAAAAACCTTTATTTTTCCAATAATAAAGTGACAAAAAATAAAAAAATAGTTAATTTTGTAAATAATTTTATCTCTCTTTATCTTTATCTAAATCAATTTTCATCTCTCTTATCTCTTTATCCAAAAAGTCAAAAATTCAAATTTCATCTCCATTATCTTCTCTGTTTATATGGCTCTTTCTCCCTCATTCCAACTGGATCAATCTTTAGAGAGAGGAGCCCGATCTTCGAGAGAAAATTTCATCGAGAAAAGTGCCTAATCTTCGAGCCGTCCGGTGACAGCGAGTCTGCCTTCGTCGAGGCGATCACGGTCCATTTCTGCTCCTAAGGTGAGATCCATCGTCATTTTATTTTAATTTTTATCTAAATAATCATAGTTTCATTTATCGCATTTTAATTTCATCGTATTTTGTTTCTCTAAAGCTTTTTAAAAAAATTCCATCACGATTTGATCCGCTTCGACTCAATTTTTCATCTCACGCTCTTGATCTCTCCGCATTCAATTTCTATCTTCCACGATCTATCAACTCCGACCACGTACGGTGGTCAGAGAATCGGATTTGATTCCTTTCACTTTCGCCAGATCTCCGTTCATTTTCCAATTTGTAAATAAATAAACAAATAAAAAAATATATTTGTTTTCTTTTTCTTTAACATTTGTTTTGCAGGATCACATTAAAAAAACAACAAAAAATTAAAAATAAATCAAATTTAAAAAAAAATCTATGCTCTATTTTTAATTTCCTTATTTCACATTTATAAAACTAAATAAATAAATAAATAATTTTTATCACTGTTTACATTAAAAAAAGAGACTGCAGCTAGGAGCCGCCGACTCCCTCCTTCATCGCCGCTTGTGGGGGCGCCCCAACGCTCGACACCGGCCCGATCTCCCGGCGCCTCTGCCCAGCTCCGTGCCCCTCTTCCACACCTCGACGTCGCGAGAGGGCGGGACCCCTCCTCGGTAGCGTGTGCCCCTGCGTCATCGCCCCCATCGTACGAGGCGGCGAGACCGCCGCCCGCGCGGTGCCTCTGCGCTCCAGAATAGACTACGAGTAAATCCTCTGCCTGGACGCCATGCCTGCACCGACCCTGCCTCGACACAGTTCTAGGCTGCCCATGCGCATCCTCCCGTCTCGCGCCCCCCCTTCCGCATCTCGACGCCGCGAAAGGGCGGGACCCCACCGTCATCCAGCATGCTGCGCAACCTGGCCACCCTCTCCAGATCCACTCCAACGGTGGCAGGTGCCCTTCCTCCATCTTTACGATCGGTCGTCGCCCATCAAGAGCGAAGGAACAAGGGGTGGTGCCCTATCTGACTTGAGGAATAAGCAATGAACAGAAGTACAAACCCTAAGGATTATTTTATTGGGAAAACTACATTTTAGCCTTGAAAGTTTTGGAAATCACAAAATAGCCCCTGTACTCCAGAGCCTTGCACTTGCGTCACACGTGTACCTTTGGTAAATTCCATGTTTCCCTCCGCATTTTATTGTTGTTAATTTTAATGCAGAAACATTGAATAACTACATTTTAATCCCACATTTCCAGACTTTAAATTTGCATGATCTTTTCATTGGAATAAATAGTTTTTATTGCTCAAAACTTTTGAGAAAATTATGCAATGCTCCTGATGTAATTATCTTTTTAGCATAAAATTTTTGATTGCATCTTGTCATCATTTATTATTATTTAAAAATAAAAAACAGTGTCCTTTTATCTTCCTGAAATTTAAAAATTCATAAAAATTGAATATTATTCCAAAACTCCAAAAAATAGATTAGCTTTATTTCATTGTCTTTTAATTTCTGTGCAAATTGTGTGCAATAACTATTTTTAAAAATCAAAAAAAATTGAAAAATACTAAAGATCATATAAAATTATAAAAAAATCTAAAAAAATCCAAAAATAGTGATTTCATTTCCTGTTTATAGATAATTGCTTCTTCTTTGTCATAAAACTAATTTCCAGGAGTTCTGGGTATTTAAAATATTTTTAAGTTGTAAATTACTCCAGGCTATGCACAATTTTGCATTTTCCCACTGTTTGATTTTAAAAAAAATAGAAAAAAATCTTAAAATTTCACAAAAATTCCCAAAAACATTTGAAAATTTTTAAAACCCAAAAATATTTTCTCTGAATTTTTCTGAGCATTTTTTATAAATTCAATATTTACAAAAAGAGTTGGTGTGCGTATTTTTGATCTTCTGAATATTGCTCCATGTTATTTTTTAAAATAAAAAAAATTGGAAAATCAGAATCACTAAAAATTTGAAAAATCAGAAAATACAAAAAATTTTGAAATGTAAAAAATAATATATTAAATGTAAAAAATAATATATAAAAAATAACATGAGTCTCAAAGGATAGTTATCCTTTGAGACTCATGTTTTTCTCTAAATTGATTTTCGATTAGTTGAATAACCCTTGGGATTTGTAGCCTCCCTGAGTTCGACCATGTCCGCTATACAGGCTAATAAGTAGCAAAAAGAAAAAAAATAAATATTTGTTTGTTTGTGACGAGATTTTTGGGGATAGCAATGACAACTTTTACCATTAATTTCTGATACTCGAGAAAATCTCCAACAACAGATACGAATTCGAATCTGAATACGAATTGAATAAAGAGTAGACCCTGATACATATTGAATAAAGAGTGAATCTAAATATGGATTGAAGAAAGACATAATCAAATATGGATCCAATAAACATTGATTCCGAATACGGATCGAATAAAGACCGCATACGAATACGAATTTAACTTTTATCCAAATTCATAATGGTTTAAAAAAATGGAAATGAAATATAAATAAGTTGCATCATGATAAAAGGTAGGTCGAGATGATATATGATCTTGACTAGAAGTGAAAAAGGGATTTGGTTTTGTAACTTTCGCTTGTGCACGTCCCCAAACAAACGAAAGTTTATTAATATCATTAATATATTGTATTAATATATAATACTAATATAATAACACAGGAATGTGATTTATATTATATCAATTATTGTACAAAATAGTATTTAATGTTCTATTCGGATATTCAGATCCAGATCCGGATATTCAAGTCATTACCATATCCGAATATTAAATAATATTAATGTATTTTTGTATTATAAAAAGTCATTCAATTCATATATAAAACATGTCATATTTGTAGTTACGTAAAACATACAAATAGTTACAGTTAGAGTATTACCTTCATGTCATATTATTGAGTTTATATTATGATGGATACATGTATGATTATAGGTATTTCCTTATCATTATCCGTTTATGAATACAAATGCGGGTGCGGATACAGATATTGACGAATGAAAAATATTTTACCATATCCGTAAAAAATGGATAT
Source organism: Ottelia alismoides (assembly GCA_037367405.1). Classification (NCBI taxonomy): domain Eukaryota; kingdom Viridiplantae; phylum Streptophyta; class Magnoliopsida; order Alismatales; family Hydrocharitaceae; genus Ottelia; species Ottelia alismoides. The sequence goes on along the minus strand of JAZKJV010011288.1, from coordinate 174,685 downwards.
ACATATAAAACGGATATCGATCATATAAATAATATTAGAAATACTTTAAATTCGCTTAAATATACATGAATTGAATGGAATACATATGATATAAATATACTAAATATGCTTGTTTCGTAACAACTATACAGAATATGAAGAACGAAGGTATACAATTATGTTATATAAAGTTAGAAATAAATGTACAATTATATTTATATATAAATGGATATATGGATACATATATAGATATTTGTCAATATGAAAGTGATATTTGTATTCGTGTCTATTTGAAAACAAATGCAGAAACATATGTCAAAACCTGTATGATACGGATACAGTTGCGGATCAGATACGAATATATCTATATCTATACACCTGTTAATGGGAGATGGGGGGCTATTATATACAACCTATTAACTTTTATAGTTTTTGATCTGTATATAAATGACATTCTATTATAATAATATAATATATATATATATATATATAATATTAGTTTAGAGATTGGGGGGCCAAGCACCCTCCCCCCCCCCGTCACTGACTATAACGACTAAAAGAATGAGAAGTCAATAGCCCCCCACCCTATACTTAGGATCTACTAATCCTAAGTATAGAAAATTGCAAACTAAATGGGGATGATTGAGGATTTAGAATGTACAAAATCAATCGGCTCGGTTTGTCCCTCCTATACTTACGATGAAATATCCTTAAGTATATACAAAGTATCAATAAGTTTGAGGACAAGCTAGGGAATGAATAAAGAATAACTCAAATCTTTAGGATGGATCATATCCAATGTATAGCACAGATGAATGGGATGAGTGAAATACAAAGAAATAAAAGAATTGGAAAATTAAAATGTAATGAAGAAAAGGACATAAAAAGAAAATCAATAAAAGATATTTTGGGTTGAATTATCTGATTCTTATGATGATGTGGTAGTTGAGTGTTCTTCATCAAATACGACCTTAATTAAATTGACAACGGACAGGAATGTGTCAGGCTCTAGATATGGATTCAGCAATTGACTGTTGATGATAAATGTCTATGCGTCAGCTAACAACTTTGATATGACGATACTTTCATTGTCACAGGTAGTATTCATGGTGTATGGCCATGTCCATTAACTCTTTAATTTTTCTTGGAATATATTCAACTCCACGTCAAATAACCAAACTTTCTGTCCAGGTTCAAAAATATTTCTTCTGATGTGATGGTCGTGCTAGTGTTTGACCTTCTCTTTGTACATCAAGTTGTTATCGTATGCATATTTTCTGAATTCCATGAGCTTCTTCATATCAATCAAGATCCTATAACAACATTTTTGTGAGTCGAGATTACAGATTTTTACTGCTTAGAGAGATTTACGAATAGATTCCATTAGCAGATGGAATAGCTTCACATATTCAAGATGATAGGGTGGCATGCCCAGAGGAGACTTGTAGGTGATTCTTTAAGCCCAGAGAACCTAATCCAGAAGTTGTGACCAGTTCTTTTTGTCCTGTCTCACAAGTATTTACAGGATTGTCTTAATTTCTCTATTTTATAATTCAGTCAAACCATTGGATTGAGGATGATAAGAAGAAGTGAAAAGATGACTGATGTTGTACTCCTTGACAAGTTTCTTAACATCCTTATTGATGAAGTGCTACCATGCCTGATATGAGAATTTTCAGAATCTCGAAATGTGAAATGATGTTATCTTTCAGAAGTCGACAAACTATGCGACTATCATCGGCTCGAGCTGGGATAGCTTCTACCCATCGACTCATGTAATCTACGGCAAGCAGGATGTACTCGTATCCCTGACTTTTAGGAAATTGACACATGAAATCAATATCATATGCATCGAACACATTAAAAATCTAAATGAATTTGAGGGCATGGAATCTTTTGAGCTTAGGTTCCCCCCCATCTTCTAATAACTAATGCAAGATTTGACGTACGATATGCCTTCTTAAAATAGTGTGGGCCACCAGAGGCCACATTGCAATATCTCCGCTGACGTTCTACTTCCAAAATGTTGTCCACTAGATTCGAGCTTATGGTAGTGCTTGAGGACACTTGTGTACTCCTCCTGAGGAGTACACCGATGCGGTATGCAATCCGCTCTTTCCCTTAATAGGTATGGATCTTTGCTGATATAAATAGATGTCATATAGGAATTTATCCTTTTCGACTTTAGTCCAACTTGTGGGACTAGCCCATATACGAGGTAGTTCACAATATCGGCATAGCAAGGGAGAGATCCAATGCTGAGAATGGATTCATCATGAAAGTTTTCTATGATCGGTGCACTGTTCAGCTAAGTATATGGGCATTCAATTGTAGATATATGATATGCTACCACGTTCTGAACTCCAGATTTTTCTTTGATTTCCAAGTCGAATTCTCAGAGGAAGAGGATCCGTCATAGTAGGCGTGATTTGGCTTCTTTTTTCTTTTGTAAATATCTGATAGTAGAGTGGTCAGTGTAGACAAGGACTATAGATATAAGAAGATAGGATATGAACTTCTCTAAGGCGAAAACCACTACCAGCAATTCTTTCTCTTTAATAGTATAATTTTTTGTGCAACATCAAATGTCTTGCTAGCACAGGGAATGGCAAAGGGCAACTTTTCTCTTATTTTACCCAATAGAGCCCCTACTGTGAAATCCGACGCATCTGTCATGATCTCGAATGGGAGAGATCGATAGGGTGGCTATAGGGTTGAAGCCTAAATGATAGGATCTTTGAGATGATAAAAAGAATAGAGAACTTGTTGTTCAACAATGAAAGCGGTCTCCTTACATAAAAGCTTTGTGAGAAATCAGGCAATCTTGCTGAAGGCCCTAATGAATCTTCTTTAAAAAAAAGACATGCCCTAGGAATGACCTCACATTCTTCATAATCGTGGTGGCTCGAGTTTTGAAATGGCATCCACCATCGGTGGGTCAATTTCAATTCCATGCTAGGAAACGATATGGTCCAACACAATCCCTTCAGTGACCATGAAGTGGCTATTTTCCCATGACAAAAATAGATTATCTTCACAGCATTTCTGCAGTAATTTGTCTAGGTGTATAAGACAAGATTCAAAGCTGTCACCATGGACTAAGAAGTTATCCATGAAAACCTCCAGATAACTACTTACCATATCAACAAATACGGCAAACATACACCTTTGGAATGTAGTAGGGGCATTGCACAATCTAAAGGGCGTTCTTTTGAAAGCATATGCGCCAAATGGGCAGGTGAATGTAGTTTTCTCCTTATCTTTAGGGGAGATCACCATCTAGTTGTACCTAGAGTATCGATTTAAGAAATAAAAGATTTTTTTCCCGACCAATCTTTCAAGCACTCGATCAATGAATGACAGTAGGAAATGGTCCTTCTTTGTTGTTGAATTCAGGTGCACGTAGTCAACACACACACACCATGATGTCGGTACTCGAGTAGAATTATACTCTCCTTGGTCATTGGTAACTACAATGATCCTTGATTTCTTTGCCACTACATGTAGAGGGGTCACCCATTTTAAGTTGGAGATGAGATAAATGAAGCATGCTTCACATCATTTCATGACTTCTTTCATAACTACGTTCTGAAGAATAGGGTCCAACCTATGCTGAAACTCACGGGACAGCTTTCAATCATCTTCAAGATAAATATGGTGTGAATACACAAGGCCAGATTTATCCCTTGGAGATCCGAAACATTCCAACCAAGTGCCTTGCGGTTTTCTCTAGAAACTCAAACAACCGAGATTCCCGATCTGGGTTCATCCTATTTTTGATGATAACCAGATACATGTTATGCTCACCTGGAAGAAAAACGTACTTTAGACTTGTCAAAAGCTGCTTTAATTCAGGTGATTGTTGAGTCTTCTTGTCGAACACTTCAGAAACTGTGTCCACCTCTGTCACTTACGGCTCTAATAAAATGTACCAAACGTATCTGCAATCGGCTCTTCATTTTCTATTTGGATTTAATATTCCTCAAATAAGCTAATCAGTGAATCTGATTCACTCTCCCAGTTGACAATAGAGTAGGGGCTTATTGTGCTTTCCAAGTCCTCCTCTAAGAGAGGATTTTCTGTGTCAAAATGTCATTCAGAGGAATTTATCGATCACTGATATCAGCAATGTCATAGTCTTCACTTGTTGCTTCTGCTCTACCTTTAGTAGATATACTCTCAGCAGTTTTTGGGTCATTGATCATATCCAAAGTAAATCTTCCACTCTAGGACTGGAATGTTATCTTCCCAGACCGATAGTCAACTACCGCTTTGATTGTTTGAAGGAATGACTTACCAAAAATAATAGGGGTTTGGAGTAACGGTGCAGGAAAATCCATATCCAGGACATTGAAGTCCACTAGAAAGTGCATATACTCCATATTTACGGTAACATATTGCAGTAAACATCTTGGTCGCTTACTGGATTGATCAGCAAACTTAAGCACCATGTGTTTGGCTTTAAGCAGATCCAGTCCAAATTCTTGAACTAGTGAGGATGACATGAGGTTTATTGAAGACCTACTATCAAGCAAAGTTCGCTCGAAGAACTGATCAAAAATCTCACATCTGATTAAGGGTGCTCCCTTATCTTTCTTATTCTATGGGTGATCACTAATAGCATTAAAGTTGCATTGGTCAGAATGTGCATTTCTGCTCTATTGTGTTTGTTGTTGCAGCTCTGATGCTTCAATGTACATGCCTCTTTCAAACCCTTCCTTAATGTGTATTCCAAGTCCTTAGCATTTTTAACATAAGATTCTGAATTATTCAACACAAATTTCTATATTATTTCCACAACACCAAGATCAGATGATGTCTTTTTAAGTTTGCTGATTTTTTTTGGAATTTCTTATTGCTTCTGGAAAAAGGAATATGTAAAGAAGGAAATACATTGTTTTTAATGACATCATAATTTTGTACCAATGACCGACTAAAAGAAGATCAGTTATTCAAAATAGGAAAAATTAAATCCATAGGAGCTTTAGCTTCGTCGGTTGTCTCTAAAGTTATTACCGATGTTGGCTCCTTCTGGGCTAGTTCGACTTTGGCCTTGGCTCTTATTGTCTTTTTGAAGCTATTCATTTGTGCTGATTTTTCGTAGTTTTTAATGGTTTTGGTGGTGATTTGGTGCTTCTCCTCCATCATCATCTTCCTCACCCGACTCTGCTGCTGGTCTGGATGATGAAGAATAAGATGACTCGCTAGATGATGGTTTGTTCTTTCCATTTTATATTGCAGACAGTTGCAGTGTCCTACTGCTTCTAACAGTCACAACATTAGACAAAACAAAATCCAAAATACCTGACTCTGCGGGATTGGATAAATCATCAAAAATTACATGTTCCTTTCTCTTGAAGTTATTGGACTTGTCCTCGACCTATGCTGAAATAGGATTTTTTGTCAAAGTGAGATCATTGAGCTTCTAGCTCATCTTATCTAGGCTTTTTACTAATTGGGTCAAGCGATCAAGAGCAGGGTTCGCTGGAGTAGCCTCAGGTTTAGCATAATAACCACATTGAGAAGTATAATGATGTAGAGACTGCAGATGGGAATACTGTGAACTGTATAGAGGAGGAGATTGCTGGTTATGTTGAGGAGGAAGATACTTTTGGTGTTTAGCAGTTGCATAATTGTTATATCATTAATAATATCAGTGATACACGAGCTGCTGGTACTTATGGTTATGTCTCCAATTGTTCTGATAGGGTGGAGACTGCTGCAAAGGCTTCTCTTGGACAAACATCCCACTAGAAGACTGATGATACGATCGAATTAAAGAGGATTGACCCTGCTATTGTCCGGATGAGCCAGTTGGGCATCATTATTCTAGATGACGTCCACCAGTTGGATTTGGGGTGGAGATGGGAAAAATGGATCCACATAATATGGGGGATGTGGCTATGGCTGGTAGATTATAAGCTACTGTTGCGACAGCTATGGTGGTGCTTGGTTCGAGGCCTAAATGTAGTAGATGTGTTGGATCAGTAGCTGCCCTGAACTCGACCGAGATGGTTGTGGCGATGATGGCTTCTTCTGCTTAACGGGAGTAACGGCTGATGGGCTCACAGAATGAACGACATTGATCGCACTGACTAGCAGCTCCAGCTACTTGGTGATCCAATCCAGCTTGTCCACATGATGAGCTCTTTATGTGATAACATACAAAATTTCCAGGTCATGTCATCGCTTCTCAATAATATGAACCTTGGACATGTGGCTCCTAATGATGCTCTGATTGGAGTTCTCGTCCCTATCCGCTTCTTGTGATGCTGCCATATTGATGGATTTGTGGTGGATCTGTAGCTGACGCTAATATGCTCATGACGAAGACAAGGCGACCTCTCTTTCAGCCATTTCATTGAATATCTGCAATACTACATCCTCATCCTCGTTGAAATGAGATCCACTACATGTGGCATCAATAAGCCATTGATTTTCTTATGCCATGCCCACAATGAAATGTTGCACCAAGCTGGTTCGAGAAATGTCATGATGGTGGAACTTCTCTTGCAAATCTTTAAACCTCTCCTAGGTTTCATGAGTGGATTCATGCGATCTCTAGGAGGAGTTGTTGATACAAGATCGCATCTGATTTATCAACCAAGAGGGTAGAATTTGTGGAGGAAAGTAGACTTAAGTTCCTCCTATATCATCACTACCTTCCCCAAATGATTGATCTAGGACAAGGCCTTCTTTTGAAGGCTAAATGGGGAGGTTGTTATTTTAACAACACTTAACAAAATGTTAGGGTAGTGCATTATGTGGAAGATGCGAGAAAACTATTGGAGATGGATATAAGGCTCTTCATTGGTGTTCCCATAGAAAGAGGGAAGAAGAGCCAGGAAGTGCGCCTTCAGCTAAAAGTGTTCGTGCACCAGAGGAATATAAATCCACTCATTCATCTATATAATATCAGGATTGTATGTTTCCTTGAGCGTAGGCTTAGGACCCTCTCTTCTTGATTTGTCTACCAGTCCCCAAGGGGTCCATCTCTCAATTCTTCAATCTCTCCTCCTCTTTCTCCTATGTTCTCTCTATCCCTACTTGGGTCATTGAGCATATCTGTAAAGGGAATCTGGGCAAGAGCCTGATCTGTAAGATGCTACTAGATGAACTTTATAGAAGCAAGCAACTGTGCATTGACGGTGTTCTGATCTGGCTGAGGTCCACGATTTGGCTACTATGGTCCCTTTCCTTTTCCTTCAGTAGACATCTCTAAATTGGACTCAGAGGAATTGATTTGCAGGGGGTCTAGGTTCGGCTCTTGTTATGCACATTGAAATATACCCCGATTAGCTCGGTGTTGTGCACCAGATGAAGGGATGGATTTGGGTTTAGGGTCAATTACAAATAGATATGAATGGAGTACCCGATATGAGGTGAAATCGATCGTCATCCATAAGAGGCGAATGTCAGGGCAAGAGTGATCGTGGTTCATTAAGGAATGAGAAGATGAGAAGTCTGGAGAGTGGTTCATAAAGTCTGAACCGAGCTCTCAGTAATCGCCTTGAATTATTGAAGATGTCAAGTTCATGAAATCAATGTGGGTGTTGGTGGGGTCCTGACTAAACCATTCACAAGTCGACATCTTGGAAGAGAAGAGGAATGGATGAGGAATAGAACACGAAGATAAACAAGAGGATGTAATAAATAGTAAAACAGAGGAAGGGTTAAAAGTGAGTGGCGCAAAAATGAATGAAAATAGATAAAAGGAAAAACGGTGCAAGTGTGCGGGACTGATCTTTGGCATAAAACTAAATCCAAACTAACACCAAGCAAAGGATTTACCAACTCAACCCAGTGAAGTCATAAGAGTTGGCTATTTTTATTTTTTCTGTTTTAAATATTATTCATGCAAAATTATAGCAAGTCCTTAGAGGCTAGCCCGATGGGAGAGTGAGTACTGCCAGAAAAGTATCATATACTTTCCACTTCCATTGTAATATGTAGCATATACTTTTTAAGAGAATCCTTTTATTTGGTCTTGATCCACTACTCAGCCAAAGAATAGAAGAGGAAGCCAATAACTGAAATCGAACACAACTTAGTGAACCCACCTCCGTAGATCCCTCCTCTCCCTCCCCTTCACTCGAACCTTCAGCCATATTCACGATGTTGGTATTTAGTGGCATCTTTGTTTGCATGTAATTAGGTCACAGGAGATGGATACAGAACAAAGTTAACAAACAAATAGTGCAGCCGAAGCCAAACACCCAATCAGTTTCAGAAATCAAATCATAAAAAAAAGCAGCCAAAAATTACGAAACGAGCTCACCGGCTTGTTCAGGTCCTTCAGGAGGGAGAGGAACCCGGTTTTGTTTGTGGGTAGCTTCGACGACAGAGACAGAGTGCCGACGTCTCCTTCTTGGTGGTAGTGACGACATTCTGCTAGTGAGTTGCTTTGAGTAGGACGTCATTCCGTCAATGGGAGGCTGTAACCTCGTCTCATTCTTGTTGTTTTCGTTGAGCAAAATAACTTGGTGATGGGGTGGGCAATGGGCTGTTGCAACTGCATGGGAGCATGTACTGTCTCAAGACCTTTGATTTTCCTAATAAGCAGGGGAATGGGTTTTTTATGACCGATTCAGTTCGCTCAAATCAGACCGGTGTGATCGATTTGTATGCGGTTCAAAATGTTTTATTCTGAATGTACGAATCGACTGGACGTACCGAAAATCGGTTCCTGGTTGGACCAGCTAATCTGGTCCGAGATTTTAAACATTATGGACGCTACCCATCATGCGAGAAAGGGACAGGGCTGGAGAGAATCGGCAGTTGTTGGGGGCGGAAGATGTGCCGCCCACGCATGAGAAAAGAGAAAGGGGAGAGGGTCGGCTGCTGCTCAAGTGGGAATTGGAAAAGAAAAGGCCGTTGGATCAAAATCCAATCGCCGATGATGGGAATGGAATGGGGATGGATGTAAACGCGGATTTCTTTAATATGGAATTGGGTATTCAATGGGGGATTATGGGTCATTAAATTTGAATGGTTAAACTAAAAAGGAATGGCCTCGTGATTGAATGCAATGGACATAGAAGAGCATGTGCTTCCTATGTTGGGAAAGAAGGGTTAGACTTAATATGAAGAGATGAGGATGATAAAATGTTAGTTGGGATTCAAAGAAGAGATGGAGAATAAGGGGCAAAAGAAAATTCTAAGAGATGGGATGAAACGAAATTGGTGGACTTATTTTTGGGAACAAGAACAAAGTAGTAAATATCACCTAAGTACATAACTTATTATAACCTGATATTTTATTGAGTAGGATTCTTTTGTAAATTTTAATAATATTTTCTAAGGGGAAACTATGTGTATCACAAATATCCATCACCGAAAAGAAAAATAACACATTATTAAGAAAGATTTCGGAATTTTTGACATGAATTGATGTATTTTGGGGTACATAATGTTATGAGATGGAGTCTCATTATCAAACTAATGGTCTTCCTAATGTATATATTTAGACTTATAGTAACATATATGTCTCTGTTCAGAGGATGCATGTATGTATCGTGATAGCATACGATATGGGTCTTAGTTATCTCGATCCCGTTAAGTCAACTATTTGACCTAACTCATCAACAATCTCTAAATCCCTATCCCTATGCAGAAGACCTACATCAAGAGGTCGGTCGGATGTCAGTATTTGGACTAAGGATTGTCATCTTCTTCTCAAGCAGGACATCTCTTTTTTATTATTTTTGACGGTGTGGTTGAGTCCTCAATCTAACTCTTTCGATATTCAATCTTGCACCATCCTCTATAACCCAACCTTTGAATTAGAACATGTATGATATCAAAATGACCATGGTTCATAACCATATTTGTACTAAGGGACCTACTATGCAAATTAGTTATTTTTTATTGGGATTTTTACCCAGCAGATCCTATAATCTTTTTAAATGACCTCTACGACCTTTGAAGCATCGATATTCCTCCCTCGACCCCGTAAACTTGCTAACCCTTACCCTACAAACCTTGTGGTTAACACCTATTTATTTATTCGTTAAAACTAACTGGATTCCGTTATGTTCTTTAACATTTATCCATTTTGTTTATCAAATTTACATTCAATGTCATTCCCCATCTCACTCCTCCTTATCTTCGTTCCTCCCACCCCCCTCGCCCTCCCCGCCTCCCGCCCTTCACCCTCTACCCCTGGCCCTCCTTGCCCTCCGCCCCGTGCCCTCGTGCCCTCCGCCCCTCGCCCCCTGCGCCCCTCGCCCTCGTGCCCTCCCGCCATCTGCCCCTCACCCCCTGCGTCCCTCGCCCTCCCACCCTCCGCCCCTATCCCTCGGCCCCTCGCCCCTTCTGCCACCTGCCCTCCCGCCCTCCGCCCCTGGCCCTCCCTACCCTCCACCCATGGCCCTCACTCCCTCCGCCCCTCGCCCCCTACGCCCCATGGTTAAAGTTGCCATTGGAGACATTGACGATGGACATCTCGGTGGTCATGCGGTAGACGACCTGGGAGGAGGTCTCCTGCATGGCACCATCGGAGGGGTAGTTGATGCTCCCGGTGAAGGAGAACGAAGTGGAGGGGTCGACATTAACCAGGAAGCTGCGGTCGGCAATCCAATTCCTCCACAGGGTGTCATTGGCAGGGGAGACCATCGGACTGCTTATGTTTACGCGGTAAGCTATCTCCAGCGTAGTGGCGGGGAGCCCATCGAATTTGGCCATGGGAATGACGGTCTCAGTGTCATCAGTGACAAGATTGTTTGGCACGGAGATGACCTCGATGGCGCTGATGAAGGTGAAGGAGCTGGCGAAGGGCGTGAACCGGACAGAGAGAGCGCTAGAGGTGACGTTGATGAGGTACTCCCTAAGGGGATCGACGGAGGCATTGCGCAATTGGAAGTCGTTGAGGAGGGGTGAAAGGTGGGGCAGAGATGGAGAAGTGCGCAGCGATAAGGTTGAAGCCCTAGGAGACGAAGGGGAGGAAATGGAGGCGGATAAAGTGGCGGCTCGGCCGCTTGACAGGGAACGAGTAGGAGGAAGGGGAGAGAAGAAGAAAGGAGGGAGAGTGGAAGAAAACCTACCATTGGATTTGCTAGGGTTAGATTAACTCAACTTAAACCAGATCTAGTTAAGTCAAAAAGTCTCAAATTAACAACAGGGTCTATAGGGTAAGACGGAGCAAGTTTAGCGAGTCAAGGGAGGAATATCGATGTTTCAAAAGTCGTAGAAGTCATTTAAAAAGATTATAGGGTCTATAGGATAAAAATCCCTTTTTTATTTTAGAATAAGAAATTATATGCAATAACTTTAATTGCATAATGGCTCACTTGGACTCACATGTCCAACAATTACATGTAAGTCTCTATGTCTCAGTCAGATTGCTTATTGTTTGGTTGTGCGACTTCCTTTCTGATACAATCACTATAATCACTTCATAATTGATAATAATTCAATACTAATAATGTGACTTTATATGACCAATATTCATGTCCAATCTTTATTCAATCGGTGTTCATATTCACTCTATATTCAATTCATATTCATATTCGAAAGAAATTCAATTGGAATTTATGTTCCCAATTCATGTTCAATGAAGACATAGATATCAAAATTTATTTTCTGTAAATTTCTATACTTGATATAGATAAAATAAATATGGATATGAAATTATCCTTAAAATCGTATCTAATATAGTTTATTCCCAACGAGGACACACCATCGAGGTGTTACTCCAATGTTGATCATCCTCGAAAGTATCTAAGCAAACAAAACAATAGAGAAATAAGAATTCATCCATGAGAAGAAATAAAAGCATGGATGGGTTATCATCTTACGATATACGTTAGATAAATGACCTTCACAAAGAGGAAAGTACTTACTGTCACATTAGAGAGACAAACACGAAGTGGGGTGGGAATATAATAGGAATTATTAGTATTCTTAACATTACCAAATCCATTAGATTAATTTATCCAATATGCCTAAAAAATTATGTAAAAAAGTATATGAGATTCGAGCCAAAATAAGTACGAGCACGCATCCATTCTCCCTTTAACTTTTGACTGCAATAGCTTAGGAGGTGAATAATATATGAATACATCAAAATAGTTTAACCAAGAGCACTAAAGTTTGTCCACAACTCATTTATATAAATATAGCATCAATGTGGTTCACTAACTATTTTAATATTTATTAAAAATGTTATGTGTATGTGTATATATATATATTAATACAATTTGATAGCTTAGAAAGTTCAAATACTTTTACCACATCTCATTGATTTAATGAGGTTTTATAAAATTTTATACGGTTTTTTATCACTTGTGTCTTTTCTCATATATTGCAATGTTAGGCACGCCTCTCCCTTTTTTGGAATATCACTTTTGCTCCTTTTTTATAACTTCATTCTCACTTGTGACCTTCGGTTTAGTTGTCGTCTATCTGCATCTCAAGTGGGCATTACCTTTTGGGACACATGGGTAATTAGATTGAAAACCTAGGGTAAATGTTTCCATTGACCCTCACTTCCTCTGCTTCCCTCGTCCTCTGGCACCTCCTCTGGCGCCTCCTATTCTAGCTTCTACTCCTTCGATGTCTCCCTCGCGCATGCTCAAACCCCCTCCATCATTCATGGTCTTGCAAGATGGTTGTTGTTCAAATGGGTCTTCCTCTGTTTAGGGATCTTCGAAGCACCCATAGTTTAAGAAAATGATTTTCAAACCTTTCTCTTGTTAGTAGGTTTTCGATCTGCCACCATTGAGAACCATCAAGAGAGGCACAATGCCTCATCCAAACCTTGTAGCCACGCTCCAGGTCCCTTAGTTGAAAAGGGTGTTGCTGAAGGATATGGAAAGATCCTTATGCGCATCAAGGAAGTGTGAGGATCACATCATATGCGATCGGGAGAGACTACTCGCAGTTGCTCGAGGCGACGGAATCTAAAATATTTTCATGCGATGAAACTACATAATCAGAGAACACTTCTCGGATCATTTCATCTAAACCACAAACAAGTGCTAGGGTTACCCCTTGAAGTGTGGTTGTGATCGAGTCTCTAAATTAAGAGACCTCCTGTCTCAAGTTCGATCCGACGGAGGAGACGCTTGTGAGCGCGTTGATGAAACACGTGCTCCTCGCAGTCCATGTTGATTATCTAAATGACGAATCTCCTGATCTCATCACGCGATATACGACGTCTTCTTCATGAGTGAGGCACACCAAAGGAGACGGAGATCCACGAACAAACAATGCGGCAGCATAATGACGATGCTTCAGCAATGGAGACTCTCTCTAGGGCTTCCATGGTGGACGACCACAATGAGAGAGAGAGAGAGGACATGTAGAGAATGAGAGAGAAAGAGCAATAGTTGATGTCTCCAACTTATGTGTATGTAAAGAAGAGCAAAGGGGGTGCCTCTCCTTTATATTTTTTTGGGATCCATGGATCTCAATCCATGGACAACACAAATCCAATGGCTCACATTGATTTGTATTTCTTTTAATGGTTATGATCTTGTTGCTAAAAACACAACAATAATTGATTTAATTAAGATTAAATATATATTGAAAAATCAATATAATTCAATCCAAATTATATCAATCAAGCATGGAGATTATCGAATGTAGATTGCCTCCTTCCATAATATGGGAGTTGGTGGCAATCTCATGTAATCTCATGAGATTATATTATTTAATGGAAATCTCTAAGATTTACAACAACACTTGTTGTAAATTATTCAACAAAAATAATTCATAATTATTTTGTGAACATTGCAATCGTGCCATTGGAAAATTGTGAATCACATTCACAAACCAAAATGAAAATGTGATTTACATTTTCAATTAATTATCCAATGTGAATCCAATTCACATCAATAATTAGTCAACAAATATAAATCATAATATGCTCTCTCTAATTCATTATAAATCACATTTATAATATATATGAATAATTTGGATAGTGCTATCCACATTATTCACATCCATGATAATTAAATCACATTTAATCATCTTGAATCTCTATTCTCATGTGCCCAAATAATATGAATCACATCCACATTATTCGCATCTTTGATAATTAAATCACATTTAATTATATTAAATAACTCTTCTTATAATGAGAATCAAATTCATATTATTCATGATAATTAAATCACATTATTTATCAATTTTCTCAATGCATGGATACATGTATCAATGATGAAATTATCCTTGAACTCTTTTAAGGATAATGCGCTTTCTCCGCGCATACTTACAGATAAGGACATTGCGATTGTATTGTTCCACGTATAGTAATTTGGATATTGAGATCACATCTCAAATCCAGATCTTGCGGACATGCCATAGATGCTTGATTAAATCAAGAACGCAAATCTAATCTTCTCATTGCTTCTGAATCACATTCAGATCAATGCCCAACATTTGGACCAAGATCAGATTACTTCTCTTCTGAGAGGAGTCACTAAAATCCAGACCCGTTTCATCACTCTCTAGGAATGGAAGCGTCATGGTTATACAATCGTTTATGATCACTTCACCCTCATGTATAACTAATACATATACATCCTGCAGACTGAAAGGCCCAGATTAAACCCGAAGTATAAGATCAATTTTACACTGTCTGCTTCAATATTTTATCATTAAGTTTCTCATTTGACTATTGGGAGTTGGTATCGATCATATACTTCCCAAAAGCATATATCATACCAAGGTGTTGATCGTATACTTTCCAAAAGCATATATCAAACCTACAAATTCAGTCAAGCTTTCAAAGTGAGATGACCATGCACGGAATTTGATCCTCCCAATATCTCATGAGTGAGCTCATGTCTTCTAGTTCAGTAATGAACCTGTATGATCCCTTTGATAGATCGTATTACTCATATGCCCTTGCGTGCTTACCAACACTCTAGTGTATAGACCTTGGTTAGGTCATCAACCTATTGATCTGCCAAATGTACATACTCAGACATATAGTAACACATTTGTCTCTGGTCAGAGGATGTGTGCCGATGTCGTGAGAGCATACGATAGAGGTCTTTGGTTATCTCGATCTCGTTAAGTCAACCCTTTTGACATAACTTATATAACACCTTCGAATCTCAATTCCTATGTAGAGGACCTACATCAAGAGGTCGGTTAGATATCAACCTTTAGAGATAGGATTGTCATCTCCTTCTCAGGATGGAGATCATCTCTTAATAATCATTCAACGGTGCTTGATGAGTCCTCAATCCAACTCTTTAGATATTGATCACAGCTCCAGCCTCTAAGATTCAATAATTGAATCAACATATGTATGAACATCAACATGGCCATGGTACATGTTGAGTCGATTTTTTGCTATTTAAAATGATGATTTAATCAAGTCATTGTTTTCTCACGATAAATCGGAATCAAACAAATAATAATACAACTACAAGCGTAATGGAGGAACAAAAAATGTAGAGCACAAGAAGAGAATCGAATCCACAAGGACCAAGTAAATTTCCAATTTTAATTCGTCTTTTGAACTTGATTCTGATCTTAATCCGATGTAACGAAATGTAATGATAATTTCACTTAGAGGATGTCAAACAATATGATAGAATCTATTTCAAAATAACTGATATGCTTCCTAATATTTTTCAAGAGTTTTCTAGAATTTTGAACAATGTTCTAACACATGAAATGACTTCTAAAAAGTGTAGATGCAATTAGAGAGGACATTAAAGGAATGATCTAATGCTTGCAACTAATTAATATTGAAACTAAAGGATATGCTTGAAATAACTTAAAATAAAAGAGAGTTCAAGGGTTTAAATACAAATGACATATAAATAAAGAGAATCAAATAAAGAAAGAGAGGGATAATATGATTCTCATGCACGGGTGCTGAAGGATATGGTTAGATCCTCAAGCGCATCACGGAAGCGTGATCGTCGTATCGGATACGACGAAGAATGACTAGTCGTACTAGTTGTTCTATGCAGCGGAAATTAAAATTTTTCATACGACGAAACCACATGATCCAAGAATACTTTTCGAATCGTTTCGTCTAAACCACAAACAAGTATTAGGGTTACCTCTTGAAGCGTGGTTGTGATCGAGTCTCTAAATGTAGAGACCTCCTGTCTCAAGTCCGATCCGACGGAGGAGACGCTTGCGAGCGCGGGGATGAACTGTGTGCTTCTCGCAATCCATGTTGATGATCCAAGCGGTAGGATCTCCTAATCTCGACACACGAGATCTAACGTCTTCTTCACGAGCAAGGCACGCCGAAGTAGACGGAGTTCCACGAGCAAACCATCGAGCAGCATAACGACGACGCTGCGGCGATGGAGAGTCTCTCTAGGGCATCCATGATGGACGGCCAAGAGAGGGAGAGAGAGGGCTGACGTGTAGAGAGAAAAGAGAGTGAGAGATATGCTTCTCAAGCATTTTGTAAAGAAGAGCAAAGGGGTGCCTCTCCTTTTATAATATTTTGGGATCCATGGATCTCAATCCATGGGACAACACAAATCCAATGGTTCTCATTGATTGTGTTTCTTTCAATGGCTAAGATTTATGTTGGTAAAAACCAACAACAATTAATTTAATAAAAACCAAATATATATTAAATATAATTTGATTTATATCAAATCAATCTCCATTGGAGAAATAGGAAAGGAGGAAAGATCCCTTCCATAAGGAGGGTGGACGACCATGAGTCCTATAAGGACTTGGTGGCTGTCCCCTCTCTTCTTTTAGGAAGGAAGCCTCCTTTCTATATTACATGAGATTGCATTATCTCATGATTCTCTCCAATATTTGCAACAACTTTTGTTGCAATTTATTTCACAAAAATAAATCCAATCTATTTTGTGAATATTGCAATCATGCCATTGGAAATTTGTGAATCATATTCACAACCCAAAATAAAATGTAAATTACATTTTCAATTTAATGTCCAATGTGAATCCAATTCACATTAACATTTAATTAACAAATGTAAATTACAACCATCTCTCTCTTATATATTATAAATCACATTTATAATATATTTGACTAATATGGATATTGCTATCCACATTATTCATATCCATGATAATTAAATCATCTTGGATCTTTATTCTCTTATGTCCAAATAATATGAATCACATTCATATTATTTACATCTTTGATAATTAAATCTCATTTAATTAACTTAGATAACTCTCTTTATAATATGAATCAAGTTCATATTATTCATGATAAATAAATCACATTTAAGTATCCATTTTCTCAATGCTCGGATACATATTATCAACAATGAAATTATCCTGAACCCATTCAAGGATAATGCGCTTTCTCCGCAGATACTTGGAGATAAGGACATGGCGATTGTATTATTCCACGTAGTGTGACTTGGATATTGAGATCATATCTCAAATCCAGATCGTGGGCCTCCCATAGATGCTTGATTAAATCAAGACCGCAAATCTAATCTTCTCATTGCATCTGAATCACATTCAGATCAATGTCCAACATTTGGACTAAAATTAGATTACTTCTCTACTGAGAGGAGTCACTAAAATCCAGACCTGTTTCATCACTCCCTAGGAATGGAAGCGTCATGGTTATACAATCGTTTATGATCACATCACCCTCAGGTATTCCCAATACCTGTACATCCTGCATACTGGAAGACTCAGAATAAACACGAAGTATTAGATCAACTTTACACTATCTACTTCGTGGTTTTATTAGTAAGTTTCTCATTCGATCATTGGGAGTTGGTATCGATCATATACTTTCCAAAAGCATATATCATACCTAGATCTTGATCATATACTTTCCAAAAGTATATATCAAACCTACAAATTCAGTCAAGCTTCCAAAGCGAGACGACCGTGCACAGAATTTGATTCTTCCCAATATCTCATGAGTGAGCTCATGTCTTCCGTTTCAGTAATGAACCTGTATGATCCCTTTGAGAGATTGTATTACTCATATGCCATTATATGCACACCAGCGCGCCGGTATATAGACCTTGGTTAGGTCATCAACCTATTGGTCTACCAAATGTACATACTCAGACATATAGTAGCACATCTGTCTCCGATCAGAGGATGTATGCCTATATCATGATAGCATATGATATAGGACTTTGGTTATCTCGATCTCGTTAAGTCAACTCTTTGACCTAACTAATCTGACACCTCAAAATCTCTATTCCTATGTAGAGGACCTGCATCAAGAGGTTGGTTAGATATTGACCTTTAGAGATAAGGATTGCCATCTCCTACTCAGGCTGGAGATCATCTCTTAACAATCATTTGATGGTGCTTGATGAGTCCTCAATCTAACTCTTTAGATATTCATCCAAGCACCAGCCTCTATGATTCAACAGTTGAATCAACAGCTGTATGATCATTTAGATGGCCATGGTACATAACACTAATTGTACTAAGGGACCTATTATGCAAATTATTTACTCTTCATTTCAGATCATGGAATGATATTCGCAATAACATTTATTGCATAATGGCTTGCCGTGGGCTCGCATGTCCAACAATCGTCCACTAACCCAAGGATCTATTAATGGGCTAATCATTTAAACCTACACTCATGTGACAATCATAGGCTAGTAAGAAAATAGCTAGGTAAGCTGATCAGTCACTATGTTCCCGCGAGACTATGCCAAGTCCTTTTACGACACTTGCATATCCCTCGTAACAGCGCTCGCATCTAATGCGAATATTGCATCTTATGCAACCAATACTCAATCTTGTTCGTTATTGTGTCCTTGACATTACATCTTAACAATAACCAATATTTCCATAATCCTTATCAGAATACCTTTATTCCTGGAGATCACTATCTCTTAAGGTATCCACAGTTAAGACCTTTTAGATCTCTATTTATAAAGTCTTAAGCTTTTGAAGATAAGACTTTGAGATCACTATCTCAAAAATCTTGTCATCTTTGAAGATAATGTTATTTCTGCAATCAAGTGTTTTATATCCATAGTAGAATTAGTAACACTTTACTACTCCCACTGTATGGCAGATATCCGGCTTATGTACACATCTAGCATACACTCAGCTTCTCGTAACTAATGCACAAGTGCAAGTAGTTCTAGCATTCACTTCCTCAACTCTTTGAGGTGTTATCCCTTTACACAAGTCAGAACCATATCTTAAGGGATGGAAGCCTTTCTTGAAATTTTCCAAAATTGGAATATGTTCATGGTGTACTACTATTGTGACAGTCCCAATACCCTCTTCTCTCATCTTCTGAACACCTTCAAAACTAAGATCCAAGAGGTATCCTTGAGATCATATCTCAAATTATGGAACAACTAGATTAGAAAATAGTTATTATTATCCTTATATCATTTTAAATGATTAGGATATCATCTACATTTAGCACGATGAACACAAAATGCACTCCCACTAAGCTTCACATGGCTCATCAAGATTCTATCTGAAATCATAACATTTATAATCTCATCAAATCTTTTGGTCCAACTTCAAGAAGCTTATTTGAGTCTATAGATGGATTCCTTAGCTTGCACACCTTGCTTTCCTCAATCACGAAGCCCTGGGGCTACTTCATGTGAATATCCTCGGAGAGGTATTCATAGAGGAATGCAACATAGACTTACATCTTGAAGACACAATTGTCAAGTTTTGTACCTAAGGTCAGCAATATTCTGATGATTTTAAGCATGGTTACCAAAGAGCAAGTCTCATTGCAAGCAATGTCTTCTCTTCCATGTGTAGCTCATGGATACGAACTATGCTTTGACGGTCTCTACCTTCTCATCAGGTTCCCTTTCACTTGAAGATCCATTTACAACTTTACAGGTCTTACCCATATAGGTGGATCCTCGAGGGTCCACATACAACACATGTATATGAAGTCTACATTAGACTTTTATTGCTAGCATCCATCTATCCATGCTATGACCTTCAGAAGCTTCATCACATGAAGTTCGATCATTATCAGATTTCTCTGACACATGGAATCCATCTTCAAACTCATTTGAAGAGGTATTAGTGTTTCATCTTTAATTTTTCTTTTTAGTTTCCAATTTCAGGAGCCTCATTATCTTCTCAAGATTAAATGAGTTCCCACACTTCATTTTCATCTTGATTCTCAAGAATCTCAACCTCTAAGAATCACATTCTCAGAGACGAGATACTTTAAGAATCTCAAGGTCATAAAGTAGGTATCCTATACCATCCCTTATTTTGCTAATGAAGTAGCACTATCCAGTTCTAGATTCCATCTTGCGTGGAACCTTAATAAGGACATACATTGTAGTCTCTACTACACATATATACCCGGAATCTAAGGGATAATTATGCTAAAATTCATCATTGATAAGATCATGTCACACATGATCCAATTGTATCTCCCTATAACTCTACTGAGTTAAGGTATGTTAGGAGGATTGAGATAGAAACGATATTCTTATCTCCATAAGGTATCCTTTTGAATTCATCTAACATGTACATGCTACCTTGATTAGATCAAATTCATTTTATTTTCCTTCAAACTTTGGTTGTAGACCAAAATAATGTGAAATCTTTGAACACTTCAAAGGTTTCTAGGTGAAGAGAAGAAATCTCATATCATACATAATCATCAATAGATACCATATATCTATAATGTCTACTATGATATACATGATCCGCATAAATCAATATGTTTGAGATCCTGAATACATTGACATCTTACACCATTCCCAAAGAAGGGTGTATTGGACATTTTACTTTGAATACAGTATTCATAAGTATGTAAGTTTTGAAATTTTAGACATTCTAAAGTTTCATCTCTTACTAGTCTATTGATCAAATCAATAGACAAATGTCCAAGGCTTGATGCTAGATCATTGTCAAATGATCTTCATCCTCCTATTGATCTTAAGGTTTAATTTCAGTATTTAGAAATGTTAATGAACCATTCATTAATTTTCTAATTTAGTGGAGTCCACTAGATTTTAGATTACTATCTGAAATATCTCCATTATAACTCTTTATGATAGTTCTATCTCAGAATTCATGTTTATTTCCAACATTTAGAAACAAACAATGAGTGTATTCTAATATCTAGGTCATAGAGACATTCTCTAAGACTAAGGGCTCTCCCACTGAAATTACGAAGCATTTCAATCCAATAGAGATAGTTGCAACAATTGCACCAATATCTATGTGGATGACTATTAAACCTGAAGATCAAATTTTCTAATCTTCTAAAACATATGCAACCCATTGCAAGTGTTGTAGAAGATTGAGATACAATTACAGGACTTTATCTTATTCAATAAGCAAGTCAATATAATTGATTTATGTGATTATTCTGATGCTCTATCCGAGTCCTTCTCTAATGATTCTAGACAGGCTCGATAGTCATACTATCAACACATCAACTTATTATAGTTTTGGCATTCATCCAACTATTTGGATGTCATATGGAAGTCACAGAAGTACAGTCAACTCTTTGACTTTCCTTCTTACTTGGGTCCAACCCATGCTTCCACTGCGCTCCCTTCATCTATAAACAACTATTACTTAGGACTAAAGATTTCTTACGTTAAATTCAAAAGAATTCAATGTAAGAGCATTTAAACATTTATACATGCTTCATTAAATTCATACAATATGAATATTATGAAGATTCATGAATGAATAGAGTATAGATAGTAGAATGATGACACTCATCATGTCTACATCCATCTAGACTCTTGAAATATTGGTTCAGGTAGGTATTCAAACATTTTGAATACATCATCTCTTATGGAGCCATTCTGCATGATGTAGAGAACCATGTCATTTATGATTAAATGTTGAGAGCACATATGTATGCTAGAATATCTTCATTGATTTTATAAGGATTAATTGACAATTGTGATCATCATTGACATGTCACTTCCAAAGTACATCCGATGAGATCAAGACTATAGAGACATACAAACCTCAGGTTGTAGTCCTATTATCTATTGAATTGTCATTCCTCATTATTACGAGGAGACTTGCATATTGCAACCACATACGTTATGTGTCCAACTGCAAGCACAATATCTGGATCATGAGTCCAATCCATGATATTTTACTGGTTATCATTGAGTATAATATTGAGTGGGATTAAAGAAGGATTATCTGAAATAAGAAATTTGCATAAACATATATAAATATATAATTTACTTTGATTTAGGAATTTTTTTATCAATGTTGTCTTGCCATGTCAACAATGAAAGTTCATTCCCTCAATCACTTTCAATGTAAGAGATATACTTACCATTATATCTCAAGCAAGATCTGGGATCTCCTTCCTTATCTTTGTTACATCCCAATAATATGAGAACCTGTAACTCGGATAAAAAGAAGCAGGAACACATTCCACCTTGCAAGTCCAACTTGCATCTTCCAATTCGGTCTTTAAGACCATGGCCCACCACCCCTAAGGTGATGTTGACCCGTCATTAATTGAACCAACCGTCAACAGGAATACAATTCGCTATGCACAATCCAATATTACCCCAATAATATGAAGACCCGATATTGGGGTCACTATGCATACGTCCTTACTCTTTCGAGAAGCGACGAACCCGATCCAAATGGATCATATGCAGAGCTGTCACTTCAGACATGCGTCTCCTACATACAATATCTGGCGACGTAATCCTTCGCCTTGACGGGAGACCATGTATGTCACTTATGTGATCCTCCATATCATATTCAAATTCTAATTAATCATTATGAATCATATTCATTACAATGAATTCATCCAAGGGAAATAACACCTCTATTCATGATAGAGTGTTTTTAATTGGATATAATTAACTTAATCATATTAAATTAATTTTCAATTCAATTAAATCAACAAACTTGATTTTACTTGAATATATGGTATTATCTCAAATACGTATTAATTCAAATTTTAATAATTAGAAAAATACATCATGATCTCTCAGGCATCATTCGTTCCCTACTCGTTGTCATGGCCAGTACTGGCGGGAGTGGGACGGACCGCATACGTCGCAACCCGCTACCCTAGCGATCCCCGACTAGACACCATATCCGCCTTGGGAAAAAATAATGCCGAGTCAATCACTTTGTACTTGATATTATCATCAGTTATTCAACCAAAATTATTCCATATAGAAATAATCACAACATTTTTTATTATAAGGAAATTTTCTAGAGAAATTCCCAATCCTATTCAAGCAAGGAGTTTGTTGATTAAGTTTCCAATTCTGATCTAGATCAAATCTAATCAATTATTGGTTGAGGCCAATTCAATTAAATAAATAATCATCATCCAATATTTCTCAAATATTTTCCATAACTATTTCGTGAAATTAACAATTAATTTCATTAATTGACAATCACATGGTTCTTGATTAGGAAAGTAATTTCAGCAGTGACCCCTACATACTAAAATTAGAATATCTCAATCAATTTAAATCCAAATTAAGCAAAGTATGTTTTCAAAGTTTGCTAATTTGATTTACAACAGAATCTATATAATTTGCACGCATTTCAAGGTGATTCTAAAGAGTAATTAACTCCTTAATTACGTTAAGATTCGCAGTTCTCGTAACAGTGAATGCATGTTCATTAAAACAACCATATCTCGAGCAAACGGAATCCAAATTACGTAAATTCAGATCCTATAGTTTCCTTATTTAATGAGGAACAAAATACAAGCGCTATTTTTGTATTTAAACAATTTAAACAGGGCCGAAAAATTACACTAAACAGTGATGCGAAAAATGAAATGCGATAAAACTTTCGCAACCCTAACGAACCCATGTCGCCTTTGATTTTATGGATCGTATCCAAAACCTCAGACCTAAGGCTCTTATACCACTTGAAGGATATGATTATATCCTCAAGCGCATCACGGAAGCGTGATCGTCGTATCGGATATGACGAAGAACGAATAGTCGTACTAGTTGTTCTATGCAGCGGAAATTAAAATTTTTCATACGACGAAACTACATGATCCAAGAACACTTCTCGGATCATTTCGTCTAAACCAAAAACAAGTATTAGGGTTACCTCTTGAAGCATGGTTGTGATCGAGTCTCTAAACGAATAGACCTCCTGTCTCAAGTCCGATTCGACGGAGGAGACGCTTGCGAGCGCAGGGATGAACCACGTCCATCGGATGAACCACGTGCTTCTCAACACACGAGATCCGACGTCTTCTTCATGAGCAAGGCACGCCGAAGTAGACGGAGTTCCACGAGCAAACCATCGAGCAACATAACGACGACGCTGCGGCGATGGAGAGTCTCTCTAGGGAATCCATGATGGACAGCCAAGAGAGGGAGAGAGAGGGCTGACGTGTAGAGAGAAAAGAGAGAGAGAGATGTGCTTCTCAAGCATTGTGTAAAGAAGAGCAAAGGGGTGCCTCTCCTTTTATAATATTTTGGGATCCATGGATCTCAATCCATGGGACAACACAAATCCAATGGTTCTCATTGATTGTGTTTCTTTCAATGGCTAAGATTTATGTTGGTAAAAACCAACAACAATTAATTTAATAAAAATCAAATATATATTAAATATAATTTGATTTATATCAAATCAATCTCCATTAGAGAAATAGGAAAGGAGGCAAGCCTCCTTCCATAAGGAGGGTGGACGGCCATGAGTCCTATAAGGACTTGGTGGCCGTCCCCTCACTTATTTTAGGAAGGAAGCCTCCTTTCTATATTACATGAGATTAAATTATCTCATGATTCTCTCCAATATTTGCAACAACTTTTGTTGCAATTTATTTCACAAAAATAAATCTAATCTATTTTGTGAACATTGCAATCATGACATTAGAAATTTGTGAATCATATTCACAACCCAAAATAAAATGTAAATTACATTTTCAATTTAATGTCCAATGTGAATCCAATTCACATTAACATTTAATTAACAAATATAAATAACAATCATCTCTCTCTTATATATTATAAATCACATTTATAATATATTTGACTAATATGGATATTGTTATCCACATTATTCATATCCATGATAAATAAATCACATTTAATCATCTTGGATCTCTATTCTCTTATGTCCAAATAATATGAATCATATTCACATTATTTACATCTTTGATAATTAAATGTCATTTAATTATCTTAGATAACTCTCTTTATAATATGAATCAAATTCATATTATTCATGATAATTAAATCACATTTAATTATCCATTTTCTCAATGCTCGGATACATATTATCAACAATGAAATTAACCTGAACCCATTCAAGGATAATGCGCTTTCTCCGCAGATACTTGGAGATAAGGACAGGGCGATTGTATTGTTCCACGTATAGTGACTTGGATATTGAGAGCATATCTCAAATCCAGATCGTAGGCCTCCCATAGGTTCTAGATTAAATCAAGACCGCAAATCTAATCTTCTCATTGCATCTGAATCATATTCAGATCAATGTCCAACATTTGGACTAAGATCAGATTACTTCTCTACTTAGAGGAGTCACTAAAATCCAGACCTGTTTCATCACTCCCTAGGAATGGAAGCGTCATGGTTATACAATCGTTTATGATCACATCACCCCCAGGTATTCCCAATACCTGTACATCCTGCATACTGGAAGACTCAGAATAAACACGAAGTATTAGATAAACTTTACACTGTCTACTTCGTGGTTTTATTAGTAAGTTTCTCATTTGATCATTGGGAGTTGGTATTGATCGTATACTTTCCAAAAGCATATATCATACCTTGGTCTTGATCATATACTTTCCAAAAGTATATATCAAACATACAAATTCAGTCAAGCTTCCAAAGCGGGACAACCGTGCACGGAATTTGATTCTTCCCAATATCTCATGAGTGAGCCCATGTCTTCTGGTTCAGTAATATACCTTTATGATCCCTTTGAGAGATTGTATTACTCATATGCCCTTCTATGCACACCACCACGCCGGTGTATAGACCTTGGTTAGGTCATCAACCTATTGGTTTGCCAAATGTACATACTCAGACATATAATAACACATCTGTCTCCGGTCAGAGGATGTGTGCCTATGTCATGATAGCATATGATATAGGACTTTGGTTATCTCGATCTCATTAAGTCAACTCTTTGACCTAACTAATCTGACACCTCCGAATCTCTATTCCTATGCAGAGGACCTGCATCAAGAGGTCGGTCAGATATCAACCTTTAGAGATAAGGATTGCCATCTCCTACTCAGGCTGGAGGTCATCTCTTGACAATCATTTGATGGTGCTTGATGAGTCCTCAATCTAACTCTTTAGATATTCATCCAAGCACCAGCCTCTATGATTCAACAGTTGAATCAACAGCTGTATGATCATCAAGATGGCTTGCAAATTATTTACTCTTCATTTCAGATCATGGAATGATATTGGCAATAACATTTATTGCATAATGGCTCGCCTTGAGCTCGCATGTACAACTGGTGCAACTTTTCCCACTGAAGGAGGGCCTGGGAAGATGGTGGTTCGCGCGTGGACGAGGGGTCGTCGGAAGTGAACACCGGTGCGCGTTGGTGTTGCGATGATGGAGGGCGTTGGAGGAGGGCGCAGCTGCTTGTCGTGCGTGCAACGACTGTGCGGGCTGGAGAAGATGGTGTTGCACGGTGGCCGGTGGTGGTTAGAGGCGGGCCACACACGGGTAGTCGCACTGGACGATGGCTGGACGAACACCGGTGCGCTGAGGTGCGCTGGTGGAGTACGGCGGAGGAGTACATCGGCTGGAGTGCATGGGAGGACGATGACACACGCAAGGAGTTGCTGGAGGATGGTGGCTGGATGCGCTCAAGCAAGAGGATGGTGGCTAGATGCGCACCCGCACGCAGCTGTGGATAAGGACGCACGCAAGGGGGGAAGGCACGCTGGAGGACAGTGGCTGGTGGCGTGCAAGGGCGCAGCAGAGGAGAAAGGCATACTGCAAGTTAACGCCAGTGCGTGGTTGCTTGCTGAGCGCGCAACAGCTGTGTGAGCTGGAGAAGAATGTCCGCGCACAGCAGCGTGTAGGCTGGAGGTCGTTGGGGTCGAGAGAGAAATGGAAGTCCCTAGGAGGAAGAAGATAGATCGCGTTTATAGAAGAACGCCAGGGGAGAGGTTCGGAGGTCCTCGACCACCCTCGTTTGCGTGGATACCTCTTTCTTTTTTACAAGCCATATGCATCTCTTGCAAATACAATGAAGAGTCTCATGCATATAAAGACAAAAAACAATAAATTCATTCATGCATGGGGAAGTTGCATGGGCAAGAGGGAGAGAATATTATGGGCGTCTACTTTCATGGGTAATGGGAGAGAGAGAGTAAATAAAGAGGGTGTACATGCATGTACGTGAGTGGCTCTAGACATGATATTAAAGAGTGGAAAATTTTCACTCTCAACCCTCCCCTTTTCTTTCCAACAAAATGTCAATGGAAATTGTAATGCCAAATTGGATGATCAATGTGTAGGCTTTCTTTGATTCAATGCTCTAGATATAAATCTGGTGCAATTTTATTTTCCCTCTTGCTATAATATATATATATATGATTTGTTTATTTTATATTTTGGTGTTTGTCATGGATGATTTATAAATATTATCTCACCATGAAAATAATATGTGAATCGACATCTAAAAATATTTTGCCTAGATATATAATCATGATCTGTCGGCTTATGGCTTATGCTATGATTTGCTTAATTATGTGTAATTAAGAAGATTTTCTCCTCTGGAATCATGGAATGAATAACATGTGGGTTATGAAAGATTGAAGATTATATGTCAAATATTGAGCTTGTTCTTCACATAATTTTATCATATTATACCAATATATATTGTAATCATCACACCCCCATGTTTAAATCTTGTTAGTCCCGAGCAAGAATAAGATAAGTAATAATGAAGGACAACGAAAATAGCCAAGATAGATCGGGTGAGGGTTGGTGGACATGCGAGCCCACGACGAGCCATTATGCAATAAATGTTATTGCAAATATCATTCCCTGATCTGAAATGAAGAATAAATAATTTGCACAATAGGTCCCTTAGTACAATTAGGGTTATGTACCATGACCATCTTAATAATCATACAACTGTTGATTCAACTATTGAATCATAGAGGCTGGTGCTTGGATGAATATCTAAAAGGTTAGATTAAGGACTCATCAAGCACCGTCAAATGATTGTTAAGAGATGATCTCCAGCCTGAGTAGGAGATGGCAATCCTTTCTCACATAGGACGATATCTGATCGACCTCTTGATGCAGGTCCTCAGCATAGGAATAGAGATTCAGAGGTGTCAGATTAGTTAGGTCAAAGAGTTGACTTAACGAGATCGAGATAGATAAAGTCCTATATCGTATGCTGTCACGATACAAGCACGCATCCTCTGAACGGAGACAGATGTGTTACTATATGTCTAAGTATTTACATTTGGTAGACCAATAGGTTGATGACCTAACCAAGGTCTATACACCAGCGCGCTGGTGTGCATATAAGGGCATATGAGTAATACAATCTCTCAAAGGGATCATACAGGTTCATTACTGATCCGGAAGACATGAGCTCACTCATGAGATATTGGGAAGAATCAAATTCCATGCGTACGGTCGTCTCGCTTTTGAAGCTTGACTGAATTTGTAGGTTTGATATATACTTTTGGAAAGTATATGATCAGGACCTAGGTATGATATATGCTTTTGGAAAGTATATGATCGATACCAACTCCCGATGATCAAATGAGAAACTTACTAATAAAACCCTGAAGTAGACAGTATAAAGTTGATCTAATACTTTGGGTTTATTCTGAGTCTTCCAGTATGCAGGATGTACATGTGTTGGGAATACCTGAGGCTGATGTGATCATAAACAATTGTATAACCTTGATGCTTCCATTCCTCAATATTCAAGTCACTATACGTGGAACAATAAAAATCGCCTTGTCCTTATCTCCAAGTATCCACGGAGAAAGCGTATTATCCTTTAAAAAGTTCATAGATAATTTCATTGTTGATATGCGTATCCAAGCATTGAGAAAATTGATAATTAAATGTGATTTAATTATCATGGATAATAAGAATTTGATTCATATTATAAGGAGAGATATCCAAAATAATTAAATGTGATTTAATTATCAAGGATATGAATAATGTGAATGTGATTCATATTATTTGGGTACATGAGAAAAGAGATCCAAGATGATTAATTGTGATCTAATTATCATGGATATGAATAATATGGATAACACTATCCATATTTATCATATATATTATAAATGTTATTTATAATATATATATATATATAAGAGAGCCATATTTTGTTTTATATTTGTTGATTAATTGTTAATGTGAATGGGATTCACATTGAATGATTAATTGAAAATATAATTACATTTAATTTTGGGTTATGAATGAGATTCACATTTTTTCAATGGCTTGATTGATATTTTCCAAAAGGTAATTTGGAATTATTTTTGTGAAAATTATTTCGACAAGAGTTATAGGAGATATCATGAGATAATGAGATCTCATGATATATCGATGAGATTGACCAAGTCCCCTCTAATAAGAGAGGACGACTACAACTCCTCTAGAGGAGTAGAGTAGCCGTCCCCCCTTTTTAGGTGAGGACCATGGTCTTTTCATTATCCTATCTCTAGTCAAAAGTGATTTAATTTGAGATTAATTATATTGAATTATTAATGATAATTAATTTGAATTAAATCATTTGTTGTTGTGTTTTACCAACAACAATCCTAGCTGTTGAAAGGGACACAATCAATATCATCCGTTGATTGTTTGTTGTCCATGGATTGGGATCCATATACTCCCAAAATCATATATAATAAGAGGCACCCCTTGCTCTTCTAAGACACTCGACATCAATGAATGCTCTCTCTCTCTCTTTCTATATACACGCCCACTATCTCTATCTCTGATGTGGCCGTCCACCATGGGTGCCCTAGAGAGATCCTCCATCGCCGCAGCGTCGTCGTTATGCTGCCCAATCATTTGCTTGTGGATCACAATCTACTTCGGCGTGCCTTGCACGTGAAGAAGACAATGTATCTCGTTTGTCGAGATCAGGAGATCCGTGGCTTGGATCATAAACATGGATTGCGAGAAGCACGCGTCTCATCCACACGCTCGCAAGCGTCTCCTCTGTTGGATCGGACTTGAGATAGGAGGTCTTTTTGTTTAGATACTCTATCGCAACCATGCTTCAAGATTTAATCCTATTACTGTTTGTGGTTTAGATGAAACGATCCGAGAATTGTTCTTGGATCATGTGGTTTCGTCACATAGAAATTTTTAATTTCCACTGCATCGAGTAACTAGTGCGACTAGTCGCTCCCGATCGCATTCGATGCCATCATCACGCTTCCGTGATGCACTTGAGGATTTTCTCGTATCGTTCTAGTGGTATCAGAGCCAGGTTGTCGAAGGTTTTGGATTAGATCCATGAACCTACGAAGATTCGGGCTCGTTTGGGTTCGTGAAGATTTTAGCATTTCATTTTTCACAGCCATGCCTTGTGATAAAATTTCGGCCCTGTTTAAAATTTTTAAACACAAGATTTTAAATTAGATAATGTTCCCCATTAATTAGGAAAACAGTAGGATTTGAGTTTGCATAATTTGGATTCCGGTTGCTCAATATATGATCGTCTTATTGACCATATGTCCACTGTTTCAGGGATGGAGATTAGAGACGTAATTAAGATGTTAATTACGGTTTTAAAAATACTTGGAAACGCATGTTTATCATATGGTTTCATTTTTAAATCAAGTTCTCAATCTCTAGAAATTGATTTTGCTTAATTTGGATTTAAAATGAATGAGATAAGCTATTTTTTGTTAGTGATGGTCGCAGTTGGAAATTGCATCATTATCATGAACCTTGTGATTGTCATTCAAATAAATTAATGAAAATTAATTGTTAATTTTTTGAAATGATTATTGATAAATATTTGTGAAATATTTAAATATGATAATTATTTCCTTGAATGACATTGCATTAACCAAAATGATAAGATAGTTGATCTTGATTACAATTGGTTAATATGAAATTTCCAACAAACATTGTTTTCATGAAAACTCTAGTTTACCCTACAATAGTTGTAGGACAACTTTTACATGCAAAACCTTGTTGCTTAATAAGATTGGGGATTTGTTTAGCAAATCTCCTTATAATATTATCAAAATGGTTTTGTTGAATATTATATGGTATAATTTCGATTGAAAAATCGATGATCATCTCAAGTACAAAGTTATTGGCTCGGCATTGCTTTTTTCCGAGGCAGATATGGTGTCTAGTCGGGGATCGCTGGGGTAGCGGGTCGCACCGGTTGCAGTTCGTCCCACTCCCGCCGGTACTGGCCATGACAGCGGGTAGGGAACGAATGATGCCTGAGATATCATGATGTATTTTTCTAATTATTAAAATTTGAAATAATACATATTTGATATAATAACATAATTCAAGTAACAATTAAAAATGTTTGTTAGATATTAATTGGATCATTAATTTAATATGATTAGATTAATTGGAATCCAATTAAAATTAAAACACTCTATTATGAATAGAGTTGTTATTTCCCTTGGAAGAATTAATCATAATGAATATGATTCATAATGATTAATTAGAATTTGAATATGACATGGAGGATCACATAAGTGACATCCATGGTCTCCCGTCAAGGTGAAGGGTTCCGTCGTCAAATATTGTATGTAGGAAACGCCTGTCCGAAGTGACAGCTCTTGCATACAATCCATTTGGATCGGGCTCTTCGCTTCTCGAAAGAGTAAGGTCGTATACGTAGTGACCCCAATATCGAGTCCTCATATTATTGGGGCGATATAAGATTGTGTATAGCGAGTATTAAGCATGTTGACTGTTGGTTAAATTAATGACGGGTCAACATCACCTTAGGGGAGGTGGGCTCGGGTATTAAATACCGAATTGGGAGATGCAAGTTAGACTTGCAAGGTGGAATGTGTTCCCGCTTCTTCTTATAGGAGTCACAAGCTCTCATATTATTGGGATGTGACAAAGATAAGGAAGGAGATCCCAGATCTTGCTTGAGATATAATGGTAAGTATATCTGTTACATTGAAAGTGGTTAAGGGAATGAACTTTCAGTGTTGACAAAGCAAGACAACTTTGATATAAAAATTCCTAAATCAAAGTAAAATAAGTATATTTATAAGTATATACACTTATGCAAATTTCTTATTTCAGATAATCCTTCATTAAACCCGCTCAATGTTATACTCAATAATAACCAGTAAAATATCATGGATTGGACTCATGATACAGATATTGTAGTTGCAGTTGGACATATAATGTATATGGTTGCAATGTGCAAGTTTCCTTATAAGAGTTAGGAATGACAAGTTTGCATGTCTCTATAGTCTTGATATCATCAAATGTACTTTTGATGTGACATGTCGATGGTGATCGTAATTGTCTATTAATCCTTATAAATTCTAAGAAGATATTCTGGCATACATATGTGCTCTTGACATTTATCATGAATGACATGGTTCACTGCATCATGCAGAATGGTAGCTCTATAAGAGATGGTGTATTCAAAATGTTTGAATACCTACCAGAACCAATATTTTAATAGTCTAGATGGATGTAGACATTATGAGTGTCATCATTCTACTGTCTATACTCTAGTCATTCATGAAGCTTCATAATATTCATATTGTATGAATTTAATGAAGCATGTATAAATGTTAAATGCTCTTACATTGAATTCTTTTGAATTTAACATAAGAGATCCTTTGTCTTGAGCAATGGTTGTTTATAGATGAAGAGAGAACAGTGGAAGCGTGGGTCGGACCCAAAATGAGAAGGATAGTCAAAGAGTTGACCGTATTTCTATGACTTCCATATGACATCCAAAGAGTTGGATGAATGCCAATACTGCAATAAGTTGATGTGTTGATAGTATGACTATCAAGTCTGTCCGGAATCCTTAGAGAAGGACTCGGATAGAGCATCAGAATAATCTACATAAATCATTGATATTGACTTGTTTATTGAATAAGTCTTATAATTGTATCCCAATCTTCTAACAACACTTGCAATGGGTTGCATATGTTTCAGAAAACTGGAAAATTTGATCTTAAGGTTTATTGTTATCCACATGGATATTGATGCAATTGTTGCAACAATCTCTATTGGATAAATGGACTTCATATTTTCAGGGGGAGAGTCCTTCATCTTAGAGAATGTCTCTATGACCTAGATATTAGAATACACTCATTGTTTGTTTCTAAATGTTGGAAATAAACATGAATTCTGGAATAAACCTATCATAAAGAGTTATGATGGATATATTTCAGATAGTAATCTAACATCTAGTGGACTCCACAAAATTAGAAAATTAATGAATGGTTCATTAAGATTTCTAATACTGAAAGTGGAACCTTAAAAGATCAATAGGAGGATGAAGATCATTTGACAATGATCTGGCATCAAGTATTGGACATATGTTTGTTGATGAGATCAATGGACTAGTAAGATATGAAACTTTAGAATGTCAAAAATTTCAAATTTTACATACTTATGAATATTGTATTTAAAGTAAAATGTCCAATACACCCTTCTTTTGGGAAAGGTGTAAGATGTCAAGGTATTCAAGATCTCATACATATTGATGTATGTGGAAAATCTATATCGTAATAAAAATTATGGATATGTGATATCTATTGACGAGTATGTATGATATGAGATTTCTTCTATTTACCTAAGAAACCTTTGAAATGTTCAAAGATTTCATAATTTTAGTTTGGAACCAAAGTCTGAAGAAAGATGAAATGAATTTTATCTAACCTAGGTAGCTTGTACCTGTTAGATAAATTTAAAGAATACGTTATGAATATATGAATATCATTTCTACCTCAATCCTCCTAACACACCTAAACTCAATAGAGTTATAGGGAGATACAATTGGATCATGTGTGACATGATTTGATCAATGATGAATTTTAGCATAATTTCCTCTTAGTTTCCTGGTATATATGTAGTTAAGACTACATTATATATCCTCAATAAGATTCCATGCAAGTAAGATGGAATCGAGCACTAGAGAGTGTTACTTCATTAGGAAAATAAAGGATGGTATTGAATACCTACTTTATAACCCTGAGATTCTTAAAAGATCTAATCTCTGAGAATGTGATTCTTAGAGGATGACTCTCTTGAGAATCAAGATGAAAATGAAGTAAATGAACTCATTTAATCTTGAGATGATAATGAGGCTCCAAATGAAAACTAAAAGGATAATTAAAGATGAAACACTAGTACCTCTTCAAATGAGTTTGAGGATTTATTCCATGTGTCAGTTTAGTCTGACAATGATTGGATTTCATGTGACGAAACTCCTGAGGATCATGACATGGAAAGATGGATGTTAGCATTAAAAGTCTAAGGTAGACTTCATATACAAATGTTGTATATGGACCCTCGAGGATCCACCTATAAGGTTAAAACCTATAAGCTATAAATGGATCTTCAAGAGAAAGGGAACGTGATGAGAAGGTAGAGACCTTCAAGGTACGGCTCGTAGACATGAGCTACACGCCGGAAGAGAAGACATTGCTTGCGATGAGACTTGCTGTTCAGTAACCATGCTTATACCCATCAGAATATTGCTAACTGTAGCTACACAACTTGGCTTTGACATCTTCGAGATGAAAGTCAAGATTGCATTCCTCTATGAATGCCTCTCTAAGGATATTCACATGAAGTAGCCCCAGGGCTTCATGGTTGAGGAAAACAAAGTGTGCAAGCTGAAGAACTACATCTATGGATTCAAATAAGCTTCTTGAAGTTGGAACATAAGATTTTATTAAATTATAAATGTTATGATTTCAAATAGAATCTTCATGAACCATGTGAAGCTTAGTGGGAGTACCAATGTGTTCATCGTGCTAAATGTAGATTAGTATCCTAATCATTTGGAATGATATAAGGATGATAATAAGTGTTTTATGATATGGCTATTCCATACCTTGAGATGTGATCTCAAGGATACCTCTTAAATTTTAATTCTGAAGATGTTCAGAAGCAACGAAAAGAGGATATTGGAACCATCACATTTGTAGTACACCTTGGACATGTTACATTCTTGGAAAATCCCAAGGAAGGCTTCCTTCCCTTAAGGTATGGTACTGACCTATATGAAGTGACATCACCTCAAAGAGTTGAGGAAGTGAATGCTAGAACTGCTTGCACTTGTGCATCAGTTACGAGAAGCTGATTGTATGCTAGATGTGTACAAAAGCCAGATATCTACCATGCAGTAGGAGTAGTAAAATGTTTCTAATCCTACTATGGAGAGAAAACACTTGATTGCAGTAATAACAAAATCTTCATAGATGACAAGATTTTTGAGATAGTGATCTCAAAGTCTTATCTTCAAAAACTTAAGACTTTATAGATAGAGATCTAAAAGGTCTTAACTGTGGATACCTTAAGAGATAGTGATCTCCAGGAATAAGGGTATTCTGATAAGGATTATAGAAATACTGGTTATGAAATTATTAAGCAATAGTGTCAAGGACACTATAACTGCTTTATCAAGATTGAGTATTGGTTGCAAAAGATGCAACATTCGCATTGGATGCGAGCACTGTTGCTAGGAGATATGAAGGTGCCGTAAAAGGACTTGGCAGAGTATTTTGGGAACAGAGTGACTGATCAGCTTACCTAGCTATTTTCTAAATAGCCTATGATTGTCACATGAGTGTGGGTTTAAATGATTAGCCCATTAATGGCTCTTTGGGCTAGTGGGAGATTGTTGGACATGCGAGCCCACGACGAGCCATTATGCAATAAATATTATAGCAAATATCATTCCCTGATCTAAAATGAAGAATAAATAATTTTCATAATAGGTCCCTTACTACAATTAGGGTTATGTACCATGGCCATCTTAATAATCATACAACTGTTGATTCCACTATTGAAACATAGAGGCTGGTGCTTGGATGAATATCTAAAGGATTAGATTGAGGACTCATCAAGCACTGTCAAGTGATTGTTAAGAGATGATCTCCATCCTGAGTAGGAGATGGCAATCCTTTCTCACATAGGTTGATATCTGACCGACCTCTTGATGCAGGTCCTCTGCATAGGAATAGAGATTCAGAGGTGTCAGATTAGTTAGGTCAAAGAGTTGACTTAACGAGATCGAGATAACCAAAGTCCTATATCGTATGTTGTCACGATACAGACACGCATCCTCTGACCGAAGACAGATGTGTTACTATATGTCTGAGTATGTACATTTGGCAGACCAATAGCTTGATGTCCTAACCAAGGTCTATACACCGGCGCACTGGTGTGCATATAAGGGCATATGAGTAATACGATCTCTCAAAGGGATCATACAAGTTCATTACTTAACCGGAAGACATGAGATCACTCATGAGATATTGGGAAGAATTAAATTCCGTGCACACGGTCGTCTCGCTTTGGAAGCTTGACTGAATTTGTATGTTTGATATATACTTTTGGAAAGTATATGATCAGGAGCTAGGTATGATATATGCTTTTGGAAAGTATATGATCGATACCAACTCCCATTGATCAAATGAGAAACTTACTGATAAAACCCTGAAGTAGACAGTATAAAGTTGATCTAATATTTTGGGTTTATTCTTAGCCTTCTAGTATATAGTATGTATAGGTATTGGGAATACCTAAGGGTGGTGTGATCATAAACGATTGTATAAACATGATGCTTCCATTCCTAGGGAGTGATGAAACAGGTCTGGATTTTAGTGACTCCTCTCAGTAGTGAAGTAATCTGATCTTGGTTCAAATGTTGGACATTGATCTGAATGTGATTCAGATGCAATGAGAAGATTAGATTTGCGGTCTTGATTTAATCAAGCATCTATGGGAGGGCGAGATCTGGATTTGAGATGTAATCCCAATATCCAAGTCACTATACGTGGAACAATACAATCCCCCTGTCCTTATCTTCAAGTATCCGCGGAGAAAGCGCATTATCCTTCAAAGAGTTCATGGATATTTTCATTGTTGATATATGTATCCAAGCATTGAGAAAATTGATAATTAAATGTGATTTAATTATCATGGATAATATGAATTTGATTCATATTATAAGGAGAGACATCCAAAATAATTAAATGTGATTTAATTGTCAAGGATATGAATAATGTGAATGTGATTCATGTTATTTGGGCACACGAGAAAAGAGATCCAAGATGATTAAAGGTGATTTAATTATCATGGATATGAATAATATGGATAACACCATCCATATTAATCATATATATTATAAATATAATTTATAATATATAAGAGAGAGCCATATTGTGTTTTATATTTGTTGATTAATTGTTAATGTGAATGGGATTCGCATGGAATGATTAATTGAAAATATAATTACGTTTAGTTTTTGGTTGTGAAGGAGATTCACATTTTTTCAATGGTTTGATTGATATTTTCCAAAAGGTAATTTGGAATTATTTTTGTGAAAATTATTTCGACAAGAGTTATAGGAAATATCATGAGATAATGAGATCTCATGATATATCAATGAGATTGACCAAGTCCCATCTAATAAGAGAGGAGGGCTACAACTCCTCTAGAGGAGTAGAGTAGCCGTCCCCCCTTTTTAGGAGAGGACCATGGTCTTCTCATTATTCTATCTCTAGTCAAAAGTGATTTAATTTGAGATTAATTATATTGAATTATCAATGATAATTAATTTGAATTAAATCACTTGTTGTTGTGTTTTACCAACAACAATCCTAGCCGTTGAAAGGGACACAATCAATATCATTAGTTGATTCTGTGTTGTCCATGGATTGGGATCCATGGACTCCCAAAACCCTATATAAGAAGAGGCACCCCTTGCTCTTCTAAGACACTCGACATCAATGAATGCTCTCTCTCTCTCTTTCTCTATACACGCCCACTATCTCTCATGTGGCCATCCACCATGGGTGCCCTTGAGAGATCCGCCATCGCCGCAGCGTCGTTGTTATGTTGCCCGATCATTTGCTCATGGATCTCCGTCTACTTCGGCGTGCCTTATTTGTGAAGAAGAAGACGTATCTCTTTTGTTGAGATCAGGAGATCCGTGGCTTGGATCATCAACATGGATTGCGAGAAGCATGTGTTTCATCCATGCGCTCACAAGCATCTCCTCCATCAGATCGGACTTGAGACAGGAGGTCTCTTTGTTTAGAGACTCGATTACAACCATGCTTCAAGAGGTAATCCTATTACTTGTTTGTGGTTTAGATGAAACGATCCGAGAAGTGCTCTTGGATCATGTGGTTTCGTGACATAGAAATTTTTAGTTTCCGCTGCATCGAGAAACTAGTGCGACTAGTCGTTCCCGATCGCATTCGATGCGATCATCATGCTTCCATGATGCGCTTGAGGATTTTCCCGTATCCTTCAAGGGTTTGTAGCAGACATACCCACAAAGTCTCATGTTTCAAATCCTAACCACACAAATACATAAACTTCAGTAGAGCCGGCCCATGGATTAATGATTTGTTCGAATTGTCGACTTGACTTGAGTTTTGTAGTTTAAACAGCCTCTCAGTTCCAACAAAATCATACATGGTTTCAGAAGGTCGATCTGGTCAGCTCATCCCTAAGAAACAAGTATTCTCTTTGACTTTGAATGGATATAAACAGTGTTAGTGTTGTTTTAGCTTTCGTGAGTCAAGAGAACGAGCTAACATCACAATCTATCCAGGTACTGAATGATTCCCTGCACATATAGTCTCAGTTCTCACCTGAATTCAGGCATATTCTCTTTCTACCCAAGTAAATCAGCATCGAAAAAATAGGTCATAGTTTATTGGAGTATGGGACTTAATTTTTGGGGTTTTCCGTAGACCACTTTGGTCCGTTGCTCTCATTTTTTTTGCTTTTGCAGAGCATAACCCTGGGCCTCTTTTAAGAAATTAGGTAGCATCATTGTGTTGCTACCATGTCTTTGTTGGTGGAGAAGGGTTATTTGGTGGTCTTCAATCTTTGCTTTTGCTTTGCTTATCTTTGCGTGATTGGTGGTTTTTGGCATTCTTTTGTATGGTGATATGCCTTCTTGTGGTGTTTTTGTCTTGGGTTTGGCATCCAAGGTAGTATCTGCTTAATATTGAATTTGGATGCACGGTACTGGCTTATTTGCTGACATACTTAGACTAGAGAGATCATGTTGCCCCTGAGTCAAGTTCCTTCACTGACTATAGACAAGGTTCTGGCATTGGCACAACACGGAAACAACTCCTCACCTCAACTAGATTGTAATTGTATCTCGTAAAATAAACTCAATCAAGCTAAGTGCAATGTGCAGTTGTTTAATATCCACTGAAGAGTTTAAGAGTGCTACTAGTTTCTCAGGTGATCTAGTTTTATACAGAAGTTCATTCACCAGTACAGTTAGTGGAACTGAGGGAATAAAGTCCATATGGACCTGAAGAAAGCTTAAAAACTCATGCCTAGTGAAATTCTAATGGAATTAGGTGGATTAGGATCAACTCAGCTTTAGTCTATGATCTATGTAATGAAGAGTTGATTTCTTAAAAAGTAGGATAAATCTATGAAGGACATACTTTTGGTGGTTTTCTTACTTTTTGAAAATATTTTTAGTGGAATTTTTGCTAAAGTTTTGAATTTTTTTTTTGCAATTTTGAAAACTATGCAGACACACCCCCCGTACTTATTAAAGACCATGTCCTCATGGTGAAGACAAGGTGTAATAGGAGGACCAAAAGAAGGGGTGAGTGATATGAAAAGTATTTTTGTGTTTTTTTTTTAATAGTGTGGAGGGGTACGCCCATACTTATCTAATGCAATGCAGTGAAAATAAACATGTGAGAAATAAGAAGAAAAGATACCTGTAAGGAAAGGCTCACGAGAATGCATGATTTAACGCCTCAACTCGGCGTTTTGTACTGCTTATTGTTCTTGTAGAAGGTATGTTGCACAAACAGGCATAGGACCAGAGGGTTCAACAATGGGTTTTAGTCTTTGACCATTGACTCTGAAAGTGGTTTTAGTGTTTGGGTCAGAAATTTCTATCGAGTCATTATCGAAGACTTGAGTTACAATGTATGGTCCTTTCCATTTCGATCTCAGTTTTCCTAGAAATAACTTCAATTTTGCATCAAATAGCCATACTTTTTGATTTTCTTGGAATGTTTTCCTCAAAATGTTGGCATCGTGCCACAGCTTGATTTTCTCTTTGTATAGTAGGTTGTTATCATAGGCCTGTGATCGTAACTCTTCCAATTCAGCTAAATCCAATAATCTTCTTTTTCCAGCCTCATCATAATCCAAATGACATTTCTTTATCGTCCAGAGTGACTTATGATGGATCTCAACGGGTAAATGGCATGGTTTTCCATAGACTAGTCGGTATGGGCTCATTCCTAAGGGTGTGCGGAAAGCTGTGCGGTAGGCCCAGAGAGAAGAAGGTAAGTGTTGAAACCAATCTTTACGATCAGAGCGGATAATTTTCTGGAGGATGGTCTTGATTTCTCGATTTGACAGCTCAACCATTCCATTTGTCTGTGGGTGATAGGCGGTTGAAATATGGTGTTCGACTCCATTCTTCTTAAGTAGATTCTTTACTGAAGCATTCAGGAAGTGGGTTCCACCATCACTAATGATCACCTTTGGTAGTCCAAATCGAGAGAAAATGTTGTTCAAGAATTTGACGACAGTGACGCTATCAGCAACGCGAGTGGGAATGGCTTCAACCCAACGGGACACGTAGTCAACGGCGAGTAAGATATGTTGATAGCCATGTGAGGTGGTGAAAGGTACCATGAAGTTTATTCCTCAAGTATCAAAGATTTCAACTATATGTACGGGTTGGAGGGGCATCATGTTGCGTCAGGTCATTATTCCATTGGTCTGACAAGTAGGACAAGATTGAGTAAAATGATGGGCATCTTTAAAGAGTGTAGGCCAATAGAAACCACATTGTAAGACCATAGCGGTTGTGCGCTTCCCTGAGTGGTGTCCTCCACACCCAGAAGTGTAGCAGTGAGATAAGACATCATTGACTTCAGATTCAGGGATACATTGTCTCCATATCAAATTAGTACCCTCTTTGTAGAGAAAAGGGTCTTCCTAGTGGCAGTATCGAGCTTGGGCTTTGGTTTTGTCTTTCTTATGTTTTGTCCAGTCATCAGGAAATGTGGAAGTGACGATGTAATTGATGATGTCTGCGTACCAAGGGAGTTGAGAAGCAGACATGATACTTTCATCTGGAAAGTTATCAGAAATTGAGATTGTATCTGTGATTGATGTAGGGAATCTCGAAAGGTGGTCGGCCACGAGATTCTTTGCTCCGGCTTTATCTCGAATTTCTAAATCAAATTCTTGGAGCAGTAATACCCACCTAATGAGTCTAGGCTTAGCATCTGTCTTTGTGAAGAGATATTTCAGAGCAGAGTGGTCTGTGTAGATTATGATGTGGGACCCTAAGATGTAAGACTGAAGGTTTTCTAATGAAAATACCACAACCAAAAGTTCTTTATCAGTCGCAGTGTAGTTCTTTTGAGCATCATCCAGAGTCTTGCTGGCATAGTAGATGGCGTATGGTTTTCCATCTTTCCTTTGACCCAATACTGCCCAACAACATAACCAGACGCATCACACATGATTTCAAATTCACAGTTCCAATCAGGGGGTTGTAGTATGGGTGCTTCAGTGATGATTTTCTTCAGTGTTTTGAATGACTCGAATGCTTCCTCGGTAAATGTGAAGTCTTGGTCCTTTTCCAGTAATTTCATGAGAGGGCAGGAAATTTTTGAGAAATCCTTGATAAATCGGCGGTATAAACCGACATGACCTAGGAAGGATCGAACTCCTTTTATATTCACTGGTTGACTTAAATGGGTGATGGTGTCTATTTTTGATGGATCCACTTCCATCCCCTTCATTGACACAATATGACCCAGCAAAATCCCTTGTTTCACCATGAAGTGTGATTTCTCCCAGGATAATATCAGGTTTACTTCATTGCATTTCTGTAGGACTCTATCCAAAAATTCGTGTGTTTCCTCGAAAGAGTCCCTAAAAATAGAGAAATCATCCATAAATAC
This sequence comes from Ottelia alismoides, assembly GCA_037367405.1. Classification (NCBI taxonomy): domain Eukaryota; kingdom Viridiplantae; phylum Streptophyta; class Magnoliopsida; order Alismatales; family Hydrocharitaceae; genus Ottelia; species Ottelia alismoides. The sequence continues at coordinate 132,672 of JAZKJV010011288.1, read as the reverse complement.
TTCCATGAAATCTCCGATCATATCGGTGAAAATTCCCATCATGCATCTTTGAAAGGTTGCTGAGGCATTACATAATCTGAAAGGCATGCGGTGAAAGGCGTAAGTCCCAAAGGGACAAGCAAAAATGGTTTTATCTTGATCTTCTGGTGCTATGGCCACTTGGTTATAACCGGAATATCCATCCAGAAAATAGAAGAATTCTTTTCCGATTAGCTTCTCAATGATTTGGTCAATGAATGGAAATGAGAAATGATCTTTTCGGGTAGTCTTGTTGAGTTTCCTATAATCTACACAGACTCTCCAAGATGTGGCTACTCTGGTGGGTATGTCCTCTTCTTTTTTCATTCTTGACAATTGTTAATCTAGCTTTCTGGGGACAAATTGGAGAGGACTGACCCAAGGGCTATCAGCAATAGGATAAATGATACCCGCACTTTCCCATTTATAGATCTCAATCTTCACAACCTCACGTAGATTGGGATTGAATCGTCTTTGCATTTCTCGAGATGGTTTACTATCATTTTCCAGATATATGTGATGCATACAGAATGTTGGGCTTATTCCTTTTAGATCTGTTATATTCCATCAAATGGCCTAGGAATTCTTTTTTATAATTTCCATGAGGTGGCTCTCTTGCATATGATTTAGGTTGGCATTGATAATGACTGGTAGAGTGTACGCATCATCCAGAAATGCATACTTCAGATCTTTGGTTAGTGGTTTCAATTCAATAATGGTTCTCGGTGGAGTCAGAGTTGTAGTCTTTCCTGAATCTATTACAGAAATGGTCTCAAATGGTGGTTCCATCATGGGCATGATCATGGTTGAGGTCAATGTGAGTTCAGAGTTTAATGTGTCCCAGGCATTATCAAGCACATCAATTTCTTGTCCGGTGAGAGGGCATGGTGGAACTTCCAGTATGAGATTCAGATTGTATGTGGCAATTTCATGAGAAGTGTTCTTGTAAGTGGATCTAGAGGTGTTCAGACTAACCTCTTAGGGATCTTTGGCGAGATGGATGGGAGCAAAGTCATTTTATATATTGAGAACAACACATCTCTCTATCCAACCACAGTCTTCAGTCTCAGAGTCAATAGAATTGGGTATGATAAGATCAATAGGGACGATTTTTCCATTGATTGAAAATTCGACTCTACCCCCTTCATAATCAAAATATGCTTTAGCAGTAGCTAGGAAGGGTCTTCCCAAAATGATGGGTGTTTCACTCAGTGTCTTGGGGAATCCATGTCCATAACAATAAAGTCCACAGGAAATTTATGTCCTTGTACTGTGACTATAACATCTTCAAGAAGTCCTATTGATCTTTTCACCATACGATCAACCATTTGTAAAATCATTGAAACAGGTTTCAGTTTCCCTATGTCAAAGTACTCTAAGATAGCAGTAGGGAGAAGATTGAATGAAGCGCCATTATCTAATACGATACGCTCGAAGGTCAATTCACCAATCGTGCATTTAACCAAGGGTGCCCCTGGATCTTTCTTCTTGGTGGGAAGGAATAGGGAAATGGCATTTGATGTGGCTCGAGGTAGCACATACTTTTCTTCTTGGTTTTCCTTATTCTTTTCTCTTGATTTCTTTTTGGGTGTGCATTTTTTCTTTAAGAAGCAGGAGAAGGTTGGGACTTGTTCGAGGGCTTTTAGGAGCGGGATTTCAATGATAATGTCTGAGAAAAGTTTTTATAGCTTTGGATTGATGGTGGATGATCGAGTATTTCTTCGATGAAGAGCTCTGGGAAAGGGAATGGTTATGATTGGGGAGGAAGGAGGGAGCATGGTTGTCTCAGTTAGCTTCTCTTCATCATCAGTCTCTCCCTCAATTTTAGTTTGATCCTCTGAAGCCAGTGGTCTGGTGAAGGAAGAAGTGGTTTTCCCGTTTCTCAGAGTGTCCGCATTAGCAGAGTGGTTTGGACAGGTTGGAGTTTTGAAATTCACTTGATTCCTAGGTGCTTGTTGTGTATTCCCTTGATTTGTCCTAGGAGATGTGAAAAATCATTGATTTTGGTTTTGAAAACCAGGTGGTGAGGTTAAAGATCTAGCAGGTGGTGGAGTTTGAAGTACTCCAGATGAACTAGCCTTGTTGGTGTTGGGATTGGGCAGAGGTTGAGGCGACAAGGCTGGGATGTATGATCTGATCTCGACAAATTGCCGAGCATTCTTAGAGTTGGCTTGTTGTGGAGATTCAGTGGCATGTTGTTGTGCTATGGCGAGCTGTTGTATAGCTTGAGCCAAGGCATCAAAATTCACAGCAGTAGTGTGTGGTTGAGTCACTGGTGGTGTTATCGGTTGTCTGGGATGGGTGTGATTTTGGAAATGATAGTTGTGTTTTCCATTCCACCCATTATTTGATTGTTCTCTCCGTCCTGCATTTTGGGTGTTTGAATATGCCCCTCCTTGATTTCTTTGTACCCAATTCACAGTCTCAAGGGTCATGTCTTGGTTATAAGTGAATGGGGTGTGGTCAATTTCTTGAACGATGGGATTGTTCATAGTCAATTTTCCTATGACTTGGGTCAGAAGGTTCATTTGCTTGGAGAGGGTTTCCCATTTATCATGAATTTCTTTGGATAGGTCATTGGTAGATTTCTCATGATCGATTACGTTGACTGGTCTCATGTTTCCACCGTATTGTTCAATGGAGGAACTTTTCACTGAATTATCAGCCATATTTTCAAATAAAGTCCAGACAAAATGTTCATCACGACAGATGTAGTTTCCATCGCAGGAGCCATCAATCACTCTCTTAAATGATGTATCTATGCCCTCATAAAATATATGAATTAGCTTCCATTTGGGGATTGCATGATGAGGGTATTTCCTTTGAAGTTTCTTAAAACACTCCCATGCTTCATGTATGGGTTCTTTGTTCTTCTGGGTGAATGATGATATGGCTTGTCTCAAGGCGTTTGTTTTTCCTATTGGTAAGTATTTCTTGATGAAGGCTTCCCTTGAGATATCCTAGGAAGTGAGAGGAGTCCCGTAATTCCTAAGCCATTGGAGTGCTTTTTCTTTTAGTAAGTAAGTGAAGGTATTCATGTAGATGTATTCCTTATCTACTCCAGGGATGCTCATTGTGTCACAGGCCGAGCGGAAGTATTGGATGTGAAGAAAGGGGTCTTCATTTTCACTACCATTGTACTTTGGAATCAGGGAGAGGGATGCTGGCTTAATCTCAAAATCTCCTATCTCAGGTGGAATCTGAACCCAATGGACTACATCTTCTACGGCATGGTTCTAATGTGTGCTGATGGGTGGTCCCCTATTCAGAGGAGTTATGACTCAGTGAATGGTTGCATTTTCCTCCCTCAGAAGTTGTAATTGCTGGAGGATGAGGTCCATAGGGTTTGGTCTGGTTTCTTCTCCCATGTCTCCTAGGTCAGGTGAATTCTCAGGTTTCTCAGTTGAAGGAGATGAGTTCGGTTTTCTTTTATATATCGAGTCGTAATCTAATGGTTGTTGCAATGGATCATTCAGAGACCTATGACCTAGCATATAGAGCAAAAAACACCAGACAAGTTGTTGATTCACCAACTCACACAAAAATTATCGTGGGAGCGTATATCTTTTCAATTTTAATTTAGCGATTCAACCAATGTTATGAGAGAATTTAGGAGTCCTTAATGAAGAGGTGGGTATGGAAGATTGTTAGAATCTATGTCCTAATCTGACCGAGGGATACAAGGTGCAGTACTCAGATCGAGGATATGTTTGTCCCACAAGAACCTGTGCCCAAGCGTCAAGGAGTTATGATTTCTCTCTGTAATCCCACATAGCACCAAGGATTTTTGTCTCTATCCAAGGGTTCTATGTGCTTGTAATTTTTGTGTCATTCATGTGCATCAAACAAACGTTCAGAAGTTTGTCTACTTTCACTTGGGCCACTGCGGTGGCCTTTCAAGCTTATCTTCTTAATGTGATTAAACACGATTTGGTGATCTTTAGATTACATTATCAGAGGGAGAAGACCCCAGAGATGATGTAAAGAATAAGTCTTTTTTAAATTTTTTCGGTTTAATTCGAAGCACAAACAAATGCAGAAATTTAAAAACCTAAGATTGCTAAGAGAAAGGGAAGCTCACAGTGCATGCACTTCTGGCGCTAATCCGTAATATTTTGTCCTGCTGATGGCGAGCTTTTCCGAGAAGGAAGGAGGAGAAAATATTACAAATTAAAGATTTGCAAAAATAAAATGCATGAAAAGATAAGTATTTTTTCTTCTTGAAGCCTAAGTACCTGCAAAACAAAAAATGTGCAGATTAGATAATTGAATAAAAGTTAAAATGAAAAGAAAAAATTACAAATGTTGCCTAATCACCGGCAACGGCGCCAAAATGTCAAGTTGATTTTTCGCAGTTTAAAATGATTATTTAATCAAGTCATTGTTTTTCCAAGATAAATCGGAATCAAACAAATAATAATACAACTACGAGCGTAATGGAGGAATGAAAAATGTAAAGCACAAGTAGAGGTTCGAATCCACCAGGACTAAGTAAATTTGCAATTTTTAATTCGTCTTTTGAACTTCATTCTGATCTTAATCCGATGAAACAAAATGTGATGATAATTTCACTTAGAGGATGTCAAACAATATGATAGAATCTATTTCAAAATAACTGACATGCTTCCTAATATTTTTCGAGAGTTTTCTAGAATTTTAAACAATGTTTTAACAAATGAAATGACATGTAAAAAGTGTAGATGCAAATAGAGATGACATTAAAGAAATGATCTAATGCTTGCAACTAATTAATGTTGAAACTAAAGGATATGCTTGAAATAACTTAAAATAAAAGTGAGTTCAATGGTTTACATGCAAACGACATATAAATAAAGAGAAGCAAATAAAGAGAGAGAGGGATAATATGATTCTCATGCACCGGTGCAACTTTGCCCGCTAAAGGAGGGCTTGGGAAGATGGTGGTTCGCGTGCGGATGAGGGTTCGCCAAAAGTGAACGCCGATGCACGATGGCGTTTTGCTGAAGGAGGGCGCTGGAGGAGGGCGCAGTTGCTTGCCGTGCGCGCAGCGACTGTACGGGCTGTAGAAGAAGGTGTTGCGCGGTGGCTGGTGGTGGCTAGAGGCAGGCACGTGCACGGGTAGTCACGCTGGATGGTGGCTGGACGAACACCGGTGCGCGGCGGGACGCTGGAGGAGTACAACGGCTGGAGTGCAGAGGAGGACGATGACACACGCAGGGAGATGCTGGAGGATGGTGGCTGGACATGAGTAAGGAGGAGGATGGTGGCTAGATGCGCACCCGCGTGCGACTGTAGACGAGGACGCGTGCAAGGGGGGAAGGCGCGCTGGAGGAAAGTGGCCGGTGGTGCCCATGGGCGCAGCAGAGGAGAGGGGTGCGCTGGAAGTTAACACCGATGCGCAGTTGCTTACCGAGCACGTAGCAGCTGTGCGAGCTGGAGAAGAAGGTCTGCGCACAGCAGCATGCAGGCTGGAGGTCGTCGGGGTCGAGAGAGAAATGGAGGTCGCCAGGAGGAAGAAGATAGATCGCGTTTAGAGAAGAACACCAGGGGAGAGGTTCGGGGGTCCTCGACCAACCTCGTTTGCATGGAGACCTCTTTCTTTTATACAAGCCATATGCATCTCCTGGAAATGCAATGAAGAGTCTCATGCATATAAAGACAAAAAACAATAAATTCATTCATGCATGGGGAAGTTGCATGGGCAAGAGGGAGAGAATAATATGGGCGGCTACTTTCATGGGTAATGGAAGAGAGAGAGTAAATAAAGAGGGTGTACAAGCATGTACGTGAGTGGCTCTAGACATGATATTAAAGAGTGGAAATTCTTCACTCTCAACCCTCCCATTTTCTTTCCAACAAAATGTCAATGGAAATTGTAATGCCAAATTGGATGATCAATGTATAGGCTTTGTTTGATTCAATGCTCTAGATATAAATCTGGTGTAATTTTATTTTCCCTCTTGCTATAATATATATATGACTTATTTATTTTATATTTTGGTGTTTGTCATGGATGATTTATAAATATTATCTCACCATAAAAATAATATGTGAATCGATATCTAAAAATATTTTGCCTAGATATATAATCATGATATGTCATTTTATGCTATGATTTGCTTAATTAAGTGTATGTAAGACGATTTTCTCCTCTGCAATCATGGAATGAATAACATGTGGGCTATGCAAGATTGAAGATTATATGTCAAATATTGGGCTTGTTTTTCGCATAATTTTAGCATATTATACCAATATATAATAATCATCAGTACATAACCCTAATTGTACTGAGGGACCTATTATACAAATTTTTTATTCTTCATTTCAGATCAAGGAATGATATTTGCAATAACATTTATTGCATAATGGCTCGTCATGGTATCGCATGTCCAACAATCTCTCATTAGCCCAAAGAGCCATTAATGGGCTAATCTTTAAACCTGCACTCATGTGACAATCATAGGCTATTTAGAAAAATATCTAGGTAAGTTGATTAGTCACTCTGTTCCTAAGAGACTACGCCAAGTCCTTTTACGGCACTTGCATATCTCCTAGTAACAGTGCTCGCATCCAAAGCGAATGTCGCATCTTATGCAACCTATACTCAATATGGAGGCAGTTATAGTATCTATGAAACTACAATTCAATAATCGTTATAACCGGTATGTAATTTCCATTATCCTTATCAAAATACCCTTATTCCAAGAGATCTCTATCTCCTAAGGTAGCCTTAGTTAATACCTTTTAGATCTCTATCTATAAAGTTTAATTTCTTGAAGATAAGACTTTGAGATCACTATCTCAAAAGTCGTGTTATCTTTGAAGATATAGTTATTACTGCAGCCAAGTATTTTATCTCCATATTAGGATTAACAACAATATACTACTCCCAATGCATGGTAGGCACCTGACATTTGTACACATCTAGAATACACCCGACTTCTCATAACTAATGCACAAGGGCAAGCAGTTTTATCATTCACTTCTTCAACTCGTTGAGGTGTTATCCCTTTAGACAAGTCGGTAACATATCTTGAGGGAAGGAAGCCTTTCTTGGAATTTTCCATAATGGAACATGTCAAAGGTGTGTCGCATAATGTAACGGGCCCAGTACCCTCTTCTCTTTGCTTTTTAACAATTTCAGAACTAAGATCTAAGAGGTATCCTTGAGATCATATCTCAAGGTATGGAATAACCAGATTATAAAACGCTTATTATTATCCTTATATCATTCCGAATGATTAGGATATCATCTACATTTAGCACGATGAACACAATGGTACTCCCACTAAGCTTCACATGGCTCATCAAGATTCTATCTAAAATCATAACATTTATAATTTCATCAAATCTGATGTTCTAGCTACAAGAAGCTTATTTCAGTCCATAGATGGAGTTCTTCAGCTTGCACACCTTGCTTTCTTCAACTATGAATCTCTGGACTACTTCATATGAATATCCTCATAGAGTTATTCATAGAGGAATGCAATATTGACTTCTGATAATGCGGTCCCGACCTGCGGATTAATGCGTTGTCGATGTAGAAAAAGCCACAGAGAGGGAACCGCGTTGAATCAAACAAAAAATTACGATAAAATAGGAGAAAATCCTATTTTATCCTTCATTACTAATTTTACCAAGTGATTGTGCGTGGGTCGAACTCAAGGAGGCAGAATATTAAAACGGTGGTTTCGAGACAAGGAAAGAATTCCAGAATAGTCCTCTTTTATTCTTGATTTTACAAGGAATGAAATTGAAAAGAAATACGGCTGGAAATCAACTCGAGAGGTCGAAAATCAAAACTATAAAACAAAGCAACGAAAATTTCGAGAAAAATGCTCAAACAATATCTTGGGTAGTTATCAAGCAACCCTAGAAAAGACGCAGAAAAATGTGAAAAATACGAGGTCAAAATGGCCCCTACAAGCTAGGGTCCTAACTGCAAAGAAAAATACTTAGTTTTTATTACAGATTGATCCATGTAGGGACTAAAATGAAAAAGAAACTAAAAGAATTGCATTTAGGTCCATGCGCGGGGACCTAAATACAATTTCTGGAAATCTCTGGGGCGCGTTTGAATTCAGGAACTCTGTTGGTTTGTTCTACCCCTTCATAATGAACGGCTCAGATTAGATTCTGGCGCGTGATCCAGACCGTCCAAGTACGCTACGTGTCATGGCGGTTCTAATTGTTCTTGAGTTCGAGTGCACTACTGACGACGGAGCTTCCTTCTTCGAATATTCTCTGGTGAATGAAGATTATCTAAGGCTTCCGGGGGGTGCCAAAGGGGTGACTCCTTCACCCCTCTAGCTCGCTCATGGTAGAGATCCTCCAAGGGTGGCCGAAAGGTAATGATCTCAGTCGATGAAGTTGGCGTCTCAACTGATCCTGGAAGCTGATGACGAATTTGCTTCTTCTTCAAATGGCTCGTTCCTTGCATTTGGGAGTTCCAGTTTCTTTGAGATTGCTACAGATGAAAGTTAGATATGCAAATAATGAGGGTATGTGCTCAATTTGTGAGGAAATCGGCTAAAGGATTTAACGATTGTAAGATTAAAATAGTGATTCCATAATAGATGAAAATCGTATTGCAAAGTAGCAAAAGTGAATCACAAAATGGTTTGATTTTGAATTGGATGGAATAGGTGATTTGTCTGGACATCTAAGAGGATTGATTAGTGAAACTAATGATGCGATTAACTATCTTAAATATAGCAAGATCGTCGAGAAAAGAATTAGCAAAGGTGGAGGATTAGATCTGTGAAGAGAGGTTTATTTACCTCAGATGACGGCTCGATGGTCGATCTTTCCGAAGCTGAACGCGGCGCTGGGCGGCGATGCAAGGCTAGCTATCACCTTGGAGCTTCTTTTCCGGCGTCCCTCTTCCATGCGAGGCGGCTGACTGGCGTTGTCACATTGGAGTTAGCCGGCACGGATCTCGGAAGGATGGGAGTCGGTTTTGGAAGTGGTGGCTTTAAAGTAGATGGAGAAGACTGAAGTGGTTGTACCAACTTCGTGGCTTTTTATAGATGAAATGGTGAAGCTCTAGAGTGAGTCTAATGGCCGGCGTGCATGAGGGTTGTTAGGAGGAATTAATGGAGGGTTAAGATTGATCAAGGGCATTAGAAAGTGAGCTGGATAATTTGTTGAACTTCGACCGATGGAATAGAAGCCACACCGGCTTCTTGAAGAAGAAGAGCCAGGTGCTCACACTTGTCAGCACCTGGTTGGCCAGATGAGGAAAATGTTTATAAATTATATAATAAATAATAAATTACATTATTTTAAACAGGTATAAAAACAAAAGATATATATAATTTAATTATCTAAATTATGGTATAATTAATTTTTTAAATATTAAATATTATTCAAAATATTTATATTATATTAATAAATAAGTATAGATAATACTTAATAAATAGGTATCGAATTTTTGATTCAATAATTACTTAATTTTTAATAATTTTATATTTTCTTAATTATTAGAATAATAAATAATGCCTTTATGAATTTTTGTTGATTTTAATAAAATAATTTAGATATATTAATAAATACAGGTATAGGTTAGATAGTTCAATTTCATCTATAAATTAGGGTTTTGGATTTTATTAAAATAATAAATAAGTTTTAAAAATTCTGAAATAAATCATGGTGAAAATACAATATCATTAAAATAATTAGAAATTTTAAAATATAAGAAAACTTTAATAAGATGTCCTGAATAAAATAGATAGCCTAGAAACCCTGTTGTCATTTGGTCCAAAAACCGACTTTTTGCAAATAGACTTCGATTTTAATGAAACCACTCTATTAATTAGAGAATATTATTTTATGAACTTTAAAGGTGAGTAGAGTGAAATTGGAGTTCATGTGAGGAAGTTATGATGTTCGGAAGTTGAGAATTTGGCAATTTAAAATTTGGATTTCTTGGCATATATATGGGATAATATTTTTAACTTATTTTTATATTTTTATATACATTTTTAGAAATAATTAGGAAAATAAGAAAAATATGTTCATATGAATTAATTAAAAATCAATGAATTTTGATAATTATTTGATAAATAATGAATAATGTGTGAAGAGTTATTTAATTATTTTTCTGATTTTCTTCCCTTATCTCCCCCTACATGTTATTTTATCGACCAATCCATGCTGACTTGGTCTTGGAGGTTAGGTTATATAAATATATCTTACATCTATATTTATATTTTTCTCAATCATATTGTACATATATAAACATCTACGATATGTCTTCTTTTCTTTATTTTTTTGTTCTTTATTTATTTACTTACATGTTTTTGATGCATAAAAGTGCATTTTTATTCATCAACAGGATTTTGATAAAATGTGGAAATTAATGAATATTTACATGTATTTGTTAAGGGTTTTATGACAAAATGCAACAGAAATGTTAATGAATCATGTATTCATTAACCCACTATACTTAAACTTTGCTAGTCCCTTAGCAAACACTTATATGAAAAGTAAGTGAAAAAGAAAGAAAGTTAGAATGAATTTGTTTTCCTAAACCAATTCCTAAGAACAGACAAAGGACAGAGCTCGATCGGGCCTGAAACAAGCATTTTGTCGGAGCCTTAACTAGGATTAGAATTTCATCCTCAACAGTCCTCAAGTTCCACAAATCCTTACTCAAGATCACCTCATCAGTTAGTTCAGACTCACGTATTCATATCGCAAACTCTATCAACCTTGAAGTCAATTTGTGCAGTGTGTGAATTGTTTTAGCTCTTCCTGCTTAAAGAAGTAAAGAAACCGTCCATCCCAGCTATACACTTCCATTGATTCCTCATCCAGCTACTATTTCCTTGGGGAGGGAGGTATTCCCTTCTGAGGTCAGTTCGTGCTATGTTCACAATCGAATATAGAGAGAAAGTAGAAGAATGAGAAAAGAAGTGGAGTGCGACTAGTGTAGATGCATCTTTTTGTGAAGCTTAGCTAGTGTAGCTAAGTCTCCACTAAGATGTACATGCATTTTTGGTGGAAGCTTTGGACCATTGTGGTCGTATTTTTATTTGGTGGCTTCTTCTTTGATTCGGCTTTGTATTTTGTTTGCACTACATTCATCTCTTTGTGCCTCGACGGATATAGCATCTTTTGTTCCGCCCCTTTTTTGAGGTCTTAGAAAAAAATTATGTCAGCAGATCCTTCTCTCATCTGAAGCGACTATCGCAACACCAATCTCTCTCGTCTTTAGACGTCAATGCTGCCCAAACAAGGATAGAAATGCACTACCAAGATGTACTGCCCTTTGCAACTCCATGCAAGTCGAGCTAAGTGCAGAGTGCATGTGTCCAAGATTGGTTCACTGGTGCAGAGTTGTGCGGATGACACCAAGTGTTCTACTTAAGCATATATGATTTGTTATCCCACATATGGTCGTATGGAAGGTAAAGATTTTAAGTCAAAGGCCTGAAGAGTCTAAATTCCAGATCCTAACTAGGCTCCTTACAACGAAAGTTAAAGGCTATAATCAAGATCCATCCTTTAGAATAGACTCAATCCTTAGTTCCAGAAATCAAACTTATTGTGAAAAATGCGAATACAAATGCAACAATGTTATTGTGAAGTATATTTTCTAAATTTTAGTCATTTTTGTGGATTTTAAGGCTTTTATGATTTTTATGGATTTTAGGACTTTGTATTTTTTATATGGATTTTCTGAATTTTATAAACAAGTATTTGTAAAAGAATTTTACAAGGTATATTTTATTCAAATTAAATATCTAATGTATTTTACAAATTTTATATGCAGCGAATTTTACAAGGATTAAATGATTTTTACACATATTTTAATAGATAAGATTTTAAATAAGTATTATACATATTTTAAATACATATTTTAAATTAAGTATTTTAAATACAGATTGTAGACATATTTTACTTATTTACAAGGATTTTATAAAGAATAGATAAATAAATAGATGGATTTTAAATTAACCTTTACCCACTTTTTATGGATTTTATAGAAATAGAAAATACATAAAAGTACGAGTTATGGACAAAAGTATATATACAATATATATGTACCCCCTATACTTAGCTTGTGTTATGTCCTCATAGCGTCAAAGGAGTAAAAGGAGGACTTAACTCGTGCTAAGTAAAAGTGGGTGAAAAAGAATAAGAGAATAAAAGTCATTCGACCCTCCTATACTTATGATCTGGTCATCGTAAGTATATTGGAAGAGCAAAAACAAGGTGACTGAGTGAATAGACTATACAACGAAGGAACAAAAGAAATAAAGAAAATGAGATCATCGAAATCACTCGATCTCCCCAATACTTAGGATAAGGCATCCTAAGTATAGAAAAGAGTGTAGCCAAAAATTGGGGATCAGTGATTTGTGAAAAAGAAAGGATATACAAAAGACAAAGAACAAAATAGAAAATGGTAATCAACGGGCAATCAATCCCCCCATACTTAGGATCTGGTATCCTAAGCATAGAAGACGAGCAAAAAGTGGGGACGATTGTGGTGTACGAAGAATGAACAAGTGTTGTGAACTCCAAAAATCGAATGGCTCAAAAATCTTCGTACAGGATGAGATAAAGTAAAAGATTGATCATGAGTCGTGTACAAAATAGATCACTTCAACACAGGCCAGATGATCAGTAGTCTCTACGAAGTACTTCAGCATCTGCCCGTTCACCACGAATGGCGCTGCACCAGGTGACACATCTGATATAGCTATGCTTCCATTGTCGTGCATCGTTCTGACTATGTAAGGTCCTTCCCACTTGCTTTTTTATTTGCCAGGAAAAATTCTCAATCGTGCATTAAACAACCAGACTTTCTGCCCAGGAACAAAGATCTTGTGTCGAATATGTCTATCGTGCCATTTCTTCACTTTGTACTTATAAATGAGTGTGTTCTCATATGCCTGATTTCGAATCTCTACTAGCTCATTCAGATCCATCTTCCTTTTGGCTCCTGCTTTCTGTATATCTAACAAAATTTCTCAGATAGCCCATTCAGATTTGTGCATGATCTCTACGAGAAAATGGCATGGCTTCCCATAAACTAGTCTGAATGGTGAAGTACCTAAGGGAGTTTTATACGAAGTACGATATACCCAAAGAACCTAATCTAGAAGCTCTGACCAGTTCTTTCTATCTGATCGTACTAATTTCTAAAGAATTGATTTCACCTTCCTATTTGAAACTTCAGCCATGCCGTTTGTCTGTGGGTGGTAATGAGAAGCTACTCTGTGATCAATGTCGTATTGCTTCACTAGCTTTTTGACCTCGTTATTAATGAAATGGCTACCCCCATCTGAAATAAGAATGCGTGGAATCCTGAACCGTGAAATAATATGTTCCCTTAGGAACTTGCACACTATTTAGCTATTTGTGGTTCGTGTGAGTATAGACTCCACCCATCTACTAACATAATCTACAACGAGAAGAATGTACTCAAAGCCGTTGCTAGCAGGGAACGGTCCCATGAAATCTATGCCCCATGCGTCAAAGATCTCGCAAATAATAACAGGTCGCATAGGCATTGCATCTCAAGCACTGACTGTCCCTACTGCTCTCTGACAATTCGGGCAACTCTTCACGAATGTACAAGCATCTCTAGTAAGAGTCGGCCACCATAATCCACTCTGAAGTACATTCTGCACTGTCCTCTTCCCTGAATGATGTCCCCCTGCCTTTAAGGAATGGCACAGAGTGAGGACACTATTATATTCCTCCTAGGGAATACAACGCCTGTACAGACAATACGGTCCCTCATGAAAAAGAATCGGATCCTCCCAATGGCATTGGGATATCGTGCCTCAGAAACTAGTCTATCGACTCGGTCGACCAACCCTGTGGACTTTTCTGTGTCACCATAAAATTCACTATATCTGCATACCATGGTAGCTCGGTAACTGCAAAGATGCTTTCATTTGGAAATCTCTCTGCAATCTCTAGCGTGTTATCATATGAAGGCTGCTCTATCTGTAATCGGGAGAGGTGATCAACTACCACATTCTTTACTCCAGGTTTATCTCTAATATCCAAATCGAATTCTTGAAGTAAGAGAATCCATCTAAGAAGGAGTGCCTTGGCATCCTTCTTTTCCATCAAAAACCGGATAGCTGAATGATCTGTGTAAATTGTGATTTTGGGGTCAAGAAGATAAGATCTGAATTTATCCAATGCAAATACCACTGCCAACATCTCCTTTTCTGTCACTGTGTAATTACGTTGAGCATCATCTAAAGTTTTGATGGTATAGTGGATAGAAATAGGAAGTCCGTTCCTCCTCTGTCCTAATACAGCCCCGACCATAAAATCTGAAGCATCCGTCATGATCTCGAAGGGAAGAGACCAATCAGGTGGCTGTAGGACAGGAGCACTGATCAGCATCTCCTTTAATGTGAGGAAGGCATTAAGACATATATCATCTAACAAAAACTCGATGCCTTTGCCTAACAATTCAGTTAAGGGTCGGGCAATCTTTGGAAAATCCTGAATGAATCGTCTGTAAAAGCCGACCTGCCCCAGAAATGATCGTATTTGCTTAATGTTGGATGGTGGTTCGAGACTCTTGATGACATCCACCTTGGCAGGGTCAACCTCCATGCCTCGCTGGGAGATGACGTGCCTCAACACGATCCCGTATGTAACCATAAAATGGCTCTTTCTCCATGATAGAACGAGATCTACCTCACAACATTTCTGAAGAACCTGGTCTAGGTGCGCTAAACAATCATCAAAGGACTCACCATAGACTGAAAAATCATTCCTAAAGATATCTAGAAAATCACCAACCATGTCTGCAAAAATAGCAAGCATACACCTATAGAAAGTAGCAGGGGCATTGCACAATCTAAAGGGCATCCGTCTAAAGGCATACGTGCCAAACTGACATGTGAAGGTGGTTTTCTCCTAGTCTTCAGGAGTAATAGTTACCTGGTTGTATCCGGAGTAACCGTCAAGGAAATAAAAGTATTCCTTCCCTGCCAACCTTTCTATGACCTGGTCTATAAAAGGCAAAGGGAAGTGATCCTTCTTCGTCATGCGTTTAGTTTCCTGTAATCAACGCACACCCAACACGACGTGGTTACTCTCTTTGGAGTCTCCTCTTCACTCTCATTCTTAATCATCTGAATTCCCGACATCTTCAGGACAACATGTAATGGGATGACTTATTCAGAGTTGGAGATGGGATAAATAAACCCTGCATCATACCGTTTCGTAATCTCTTTCTTGACAACGTCCCGTAAAATCGGATTCAGCCTGCGCTGAAATTCTCTGGAAGGTTTTTTGTCATGTTCGAGATATATATGATGAGAACACAAAGCAGGACTAATCTCGTGGAGATCGGATACAGTCCACCTAATAGTCTTACGGTTTCTTTCAAGAACCTCCATCAGAAGATATTCTTACTCTTCGGTCAAAGATGAGCTGATAATGACCAGAAACTGTCGATGTGGACCCACAAGGAAATCGTATTTCATGTTTGGTGGCAATAACTTCAGCTCTGGTAAGGTAGACTCTGGATCTGTTATAACTTCATCTTTATGTATAATGGGATCTGTATTAGTGGTAGTTATATCTGCGGTATGGTTGTCCACCATCTCAATTGTTCTAGAATCAGACTACATAAAATGTCTAAAACATCATCTGACTCGCTACTATGCTCATCCTCAGAATGACTAGAGGAAAACAACTCAGCTAAATGAAATTCAATCTCTAGATCATCTGAAGTGGAGGAATTATATAAACCCTTTGAATCTGAAAGATCTTCAATAAAAGCCTCAACATTTTAGTCCCTTTGCTTCTCATCATCCATACTGAAATATACAGTACCATCAGAAGAATTGTGAACTGTAGTCTCCGACCCATCCTCTGCTAGGAAATCCTGGGTCTCTACTCGATACATCTCAAGGTCGTTAAAGCGAACCTCATTCATGTAATCACAGGGGGGCTAAAGAACTTAAGATATCTGAAGATGCGTCACTGGATGTGTATAATTCTCTCGCCATCTCTATACGTACCTTCTCTCCCTCGACGCGAAAAGATACCTTCCATGTATCATAATCGAAGAGAGCCTTCGCGGTCTCTAGAAAAGGCCTCCCAAGAATGATCGAGGTAAGGTGCAACTGTGTAGGGCAATCCATGTCCAGGACAGTAAAGTCCACTGGGAACTGCAGGCCATGTACGGTCATGATAACGTTCCTTAATATGCCCCTAGGACTCTTTACGGATCTATCAGCAAACGAAGGATCGCACAGGATTTGTAAAGAGGACCTAACTCGAGCTTGTCGACTAAAGAAGTTGGTATCAAATTGATCTACGAACCATTATCTAATAGAGTGCGATTGAATGTGGCATTGGCAATCTCACATCTGACATAATGTGCTCCTAAATCCTTCTTCTTCATAGGTAACTTGTTATGTATGGCGCAGGATGTAGCCTTGGTTAAAACATGCTTTTCTGTACGTGATCTCTTTTCCCTACGCATGGTACATCGATTCTTCAACTAATTCTTGAGCGTAGGAAATTTATCCAAGGCATCGTGAAGTGGGATCTTCACAAAGATGTGATCTTTTAGTAAATGTTCAGTCTCTGGAGTCACAACACTCTTTTTGGTATTTTTCTTTCCTTTTCCAAACAAGGCATCGGGAAAAGGAACAACTTTGGGAATGACAAAATCAAACTTTTTCTTCAACTCAGAATCAGCTTGTACATCGAGAGTTTTAGAATTATGTACAAAACTCTCTAAAACAGGGGAAGAAAAAATTTTGTCGGGAGTATTTGCATGGTATGGCGTGATATCATCGTCTTACTTGCCGGTATCCATGTCAACTATTTCGGCATCGCTTCCTTCTCTTTGATCTTCATGATGGTCCTCATCAGTGTGTTGGTTCTCCTCCCCAGCATCAGAATGTCACTGCTCATTGTTTTGCTCTCGCTCCTCATCAAGTGTCCTCTCCTCTACTTCATCAGGTGCTCATGGTGATCTACCGCTCCTGAGACGAATGAAATTAGATAAAAATTCAGGAAAAGAGATCATACATGTAGTGGTGTCTACTTGATCTGGATGCCCCCTTTTGTTATTCGGATTCATCAGAGGTTGAGCTGGGAGAGTGGTCTTCGGCGCGGTTAACTCATCCAGACGATGGTTAACCTGCTCCATCTCTGTTCTATGTGCAATCTGGAGTATTCTTAGCATATACATAATTTGATTCAGTGACAGGACCTGTGAAGACATCTCAGATTCAGGGTGGTGACCCTGGATTTCTACTTTCTCATGCCTTGGCATGTATTGCTGCGAGGTGTAAGGCTGGGAAGATCTCTATGGTGTAAAGGAAGACTGTTGCTGCTGTTGATAATGATATGTCTGTGAATGATTAGCAGGATATTGATAGGAATGTGGTCTCTGATTTGTATGCTGGTGAGACAGTTGCTGCGTGTATGGATTTCGGTGCTGGAATTGTGGACGTCCATGCTGCGGGTGACTATACTGCTGTTGTTATAGATGAGGTACACTTGGTTGCTGAATCAGAGTATACCAAATCCCATTGATCTCAAGAGTGGCTTGAGGCTCAACATCCATATCCACAGCACTGGTGATCTGACCGGGATTGGCGTGAGACTGATCCTCATGCCAATCAATCTGCGGAGTCTCAGGCTCGCTCTGAACAAAATGTATCTGTCGGGTGGGCGGAGTGGTTAAAGACCTCCGTGCAGGTTGTGCAGTCGAAGAAGATTGGGCTTGTTGATACTGAAGTTGTAGCTCTGATACCTTCTTCGTGAGATCACTCAACTGTTGAGGCAGAGATGAGAGTTTCTCCAACTCTCGCAGCGGCTGTAAGTCCTGAACTTGCTTCTGAATCACATATACCTACGTTAATTTCTCGCTAATAAATCCCATATTGGTGTTGGATTCAGACTCTGAAATATTCGCCACCTTATGATGCTCTCGGTGATGTGGTGGCTGAGGGGCATTCTAGAATGCCCGAGTAGAGTCTACGACTCTCGAGTTTTTCGCCATCCCTTCGAAGATGGACCAGACTGACTCAGCATCCTTATTTAGATAACTACCACCACATGCGACACTCACCAACCCCTGAATGTCTGGCTGGAGTCCTCCAAAATATATCTGCACAAGCACCATCATTGGTATTTGATGATGCGGGCATCTCTCCGTAATCTATCCCATGCCTCATGGAAAGATTCATTCGGTAGCTGTGTGAAGTTGGAGATCTGACTCCTCATCATGTTCGTCCTTCCCAGAGGAAAATACTTACGCAGTAATGTGGACTTTAAATCATCCCATGTAGAAATTTCCCTTCCTATATGACTCAACCAATAAAGTGCCTTATCTGCTAAGGCGAAAGGAAAGGATTTGAGGCGAACAACCTCCTACGTAACTCCTGGATAGCTTGTTGTACCACAAATCATCTCGAACTACTGCAGAAAGGTAAACGGCTCCTCTATAGCATTCTCGTAGAACTTGGGAAGCAATGAGATGAAGGACGGTCTCAACTCGTATGGCCCTTGATTCGGCGGTCACAGAATCCAATGATGTAGCGTTCTAGGGCCCATGTCATACTCATCTCGTAAAGTGGCGGGAACCACTACAGACGGTAAAGGGTTCCCGACTCCTTCTCTCAATGCAGCTATCTCAGCTCGCAACTCATTCTGAGTTCTGAATTGTTCTTGAATCTGTATGTTCATCTATTGTAATGTATCGAGAATTCCGGTCGTGATATCCACGGCTGGATCTTGTCTTCCTTCATTATGGTGATACTCAGCTGGCCACTCCTCTGCTGGTCCTTTTCCAGGAGCCATGTACTTCAGATCTTCTGTCAAAGAAAATTTCTCGTAAGAACTCAACGAAAAATCAACTGGAGAAATTGATGATGTATTGAGGCAAGGGTCTGCCTCAAAAGACTGGCCGGGAGGCGAGGGAGTCTGGGTCTGACTCTCCTTGAGATCAGATGATACCAACTCGAGAAGAGGGTCATCCCGAGTTTGTAAATATGTACGACAAATGGTGAAAGATCAAGGGCTCACGGAGTTTGAGCAAAATATTTGTCTAGTCGTCATCTTCAATGTCAAGAGAGTGATCAGGAGAGCACGGTTAACGATTCAAGAGAGATGGAAAATGCGTAAAAGCCACGGTAAATCACACCCTGCAAGTAAACACAAAGCAAACCCCGTTTTCACCAACACAACCTGATGATGATGATAAGAGTTTGGTCGTTTATCTTGTCAGTTTTAGGATTGTATTAGCATACAAGTATAATCTCGATTAACGCGAGCTGATAGGTGCCTGAAATTTCCCCGAAATACTGTCCCGAGTCTTTATAGAGAACCACTTTCTCTCAGCCAATATGGGGGTAAGTACAGACCATTTCCGACTACCCGTGTTACTTGAGGACGGAGCCTTATGCAATGTCCTATAAACCCCCCACTCTTCTAAGTAAACTCGGACCTTTTCCAGCTACCCGAGCGTACCCACTGAAAAGCGGTGATTAGGTGTATAGACTAAGTAGTATTTTGAAAGAAATACGAGTTTTGGTCCTATCCTTAAGGGTCATCTCTCACTCGCGTACTCTGAGAAGTACCTGTGTGGGGATTACTCTCCCAAATAAATTGAACCTTACGTTTGTTTAAGATCATATACTTAAGCAATCCCGATTTTAGTTTTGGTTTTATTTTTTTTATTTTTTCAGACAAGCTTCTAATCGAGTGTCTTTATTTTTTATAGAATTCCTAAAATCATGCACCTAGTTTGCGAGTCCTAAGACTTACTAGGAGAGCGCAATCAGATAGGAAAAAAACTCCTAATCAAGCACCTAGCCTCGTAAAAAGTCGTGGAAAACTGATGATGCAAGAAAAATAGCGGTGGGTGCCCTGATCCCCCGAATGCACGGCACTCGGTGAATCAGACCCTGAGAAAAAATGGGAGGGGAGGTACAAGTCGGGATGGCCTTATGGGGACCCTTTCTAAAAAATAAAAACACGGGCAAATGCCCTTTCTTTTTCTTTTTCTTTCTTTTTTTTATAAGAATAAAAAAATACGACACAAATCGATCTCTGCACTTTCAACTGTTTCAGCTTCTGGGGAAGATGGTTGAACCTGCAGGCCCTGCAAGGATTAGTTTAGAACAAAAAATACTTAAAAAACTATAAACAAAAATTTCAACTAAACACGAAAAACCATAAAGAAAAACCAAAGAAAAAAATCGTAAGTCAAAAACTGAAAGAAAATAAAAAACTGTAAAATCATCATATGAGAGAAACTCGAATCAAAAACCGCTGTAAAAATAATGCTTCCCCAGCAGCGGCGCCATTTTGATAATGTAGTCCCAATCTGCGGTTTAATGAGTTGTCGGTGTAGAAAAAGCCGCAGAGAGGGAACCGCGTTCAATTAAACAAAAAATTACAATAAAATATGATAAAAATCCTATTTTATTGTTCACTACTAATTTTACCAGGTGAGTGTGCCTAGTTCGAACTCAAGGAGGCAGAATATTAAATGGTGGTTTTCGAGACAAGGAAAGAATTCCAAAAAGTCCTATTTTATTCTTGATTTTACAAGGAAAGAAATTAAAAAGAAATACGGCTGAAAATCAACTCGAGAAGTCGAAAATCAAACTACAAAACAAAGCCACGAAAAATTCAGGAAAAAATGCTCAAAAAATATCTTGGGTAGTTATCGAGCTACCCTAGAAAAATCGCGGAAAAATATGAAAAATACTAGGTCCAAACAGCCCTACAAGCCAGGGTCCTAACTGCAAAAAAAGTATTAGTTTTTATTATGGAAAGATCCCTGTAGGGACTGAAATGAAAAAGAAACTAAAAGAATTGCATTTAGGTCCCTACGTGGGGACCTAAATGCAATTTCTGGAATCTCTGGGGCGTGTTTGAATTCAGGAACTCTGCTGGGATTAAGGTGCAATTGCTCTACCCCTTTGGAATGAACGGTTCAGATTAGATTCGGGTGCGTGATCCGGACCATTCAAGTGCGCCACGTATCACACACCTGTAGCCTCTAGCGGTTCTAGCTGTTCTTGAGCTCGGGTGCATTGCTGACGACGGAGCTTCCTTCTCCGAATATTCTCTGGTGAACGAAGATGATCTGGGGCCTCCGACGGGGCTAGAGGGGTGACTCCTTCTCCCCTAGATCTCACCCGCAGTAGAGATCCTCCAAGGGTGGTCGAAAGGTAATGATCACAGTCGATGAAGTTGGCGTCTCAATTGATCCTGGAAGCTGATGACGAATTTGCTTCTTCTTCAAATGGCTCCTTCCTTACGTTTGGGAGTTCCAGTTGCTTTGAGATTGCTCCAGATGAAAGTTAGATCTGCAAATAATGAGGGTCTGTGCTCGATTTGCGAGGAAATTGGCTAAAGGATTTAAGGATTGCAAGATCAAAATAGTGATTCCATAATAGATGAAAATCGTAATGCAAAGTAGCAAAAGTGAATCACGAAATGGTTTGATTTTGAATTGGATGGAATAGGTGATTTGTCTGGGCGTCTATGAGGATTGATTAGTGAAGCTAATAACGTGATTAACTATCCTAAATACAGCACGATCTTCGAGAAAAGAATTAGCAAAGGTGGAGGATTAGATCTGTGAAGAGAGGTTTATTTACCTCAGATGGCGGCTCGACGGTCGATCTTCCCGTAGCTGACTGCAGCGCTGGGCGGCGATGCAAGGTTAGTTGTCACCTTAGAGCTTCTCCCTCCGACATCCCTCTTCCACGCGAGGCGACTGACTGGCGCTGTCACCACCGGAGTTAGTCGGCACGGAGCTTGGGGAGGGGAGTCAGTTCTGGAAGTGGTGGCTTTTAGGCAGTTGGAGAAGACTGAAGTGGTTGTACCAACTTCATGGCTTTTTATAGATGAAATGGTGAAGCTCTAGAGTGAATCTAATGGTCGGCATGCATGGGGGTTGTTAGGAGGAATTAATGGCGGGTTAATATTGATCAAGGGAATTCGAAAGTGAGCTGGATAATTTGTTGAACTTCGGCCGGTGGAACATAAGCCACACCGGCTTCTTGAAGAAGAAGAGCCAGGTGCTGACACGTATCAACACCTGGTTGGCCAGATGAGTAAAATGCTTATGAATTATATAATAAATATTAATGACATTATTTTAAATAGGTATAAAAACAAAAAATATAGATAATTTAATTATCTAAATTATAGTATAATTAATTTTTGTAAATAATAAATATTATTCAAAATATAAATATTATATCAATAAATAAGTATAAATAGTAATTAATAAATAGGTATTGAATTTTTAATTCAATAATTATTTATTAATTCTATATCTTCTTAATTATTAGAATAATAAATAACGCCTTTATGAATTTTTGTGGATTTTAATAAAATAATTTAGATCTATTAATAAATACAGGTATAGGTTGGATAGTTTAATTTCATATATAAATTAGGGTTTTGGATTTTATTAAAACAATAAATAAGTTCTAAAAATTCTGAAATAAATCATGTTGAAAATAGAATATCTTGAATATAATTAGAAATTATAAAATTAATAAAAATTTAAATAAGATGTTCTAAATAAAATAGATAGCCCAGAAACCCTGTTGTCATTAGGTCCCAAATCCGTCTTTTTGCAAACAGACTTCGATTTTAATGAAACCACCGCTATTAATTAGAGAATATTATTTTATGATTTTTAAAAGTGAGTAGGGTGAAATTGGAATTCATATGAGGATGTTATGATGTTCGGAAGTTGAGAATTTGGCAATTTAAAAATTGGATTTCTTGGCATATATACAGGATAATATTTTTAACTTATTTTTATATTTTTATATACATTTTCAGAAATAATTAGGAAAAGAATTTGGTGAAAAATATGTTCATATGAATTAATAAAAATCAATGAATATTTGATAATTATTTGATAAACAGTGAATAATGTGTGAAGTGTTATTTAATTATTTTTCTGATTTTCTTCCCTTATCTCCCCATACTTGTTGTTTTGTCGACCAATCCATGCTGATTTGGTCTCGGGGGTTAGGTTATATAAATATTCTTACAGCTATATTTATATTTTTCTGGGTCATATTGTACATATATACACATTTACAATCTGTCTTTATTTCTTTTCTTTATTTTTTATTCTTTATTTATTTACATATTTTTTATGTATAAAAGTGCATTTTTATTCATGAATAGGATTTTGATAAAATGTGGAAAATAATGAATATTTACATGTATTTGTTAAGGGTTTTAAGACAAAATGCAACAGAAATGTTAATGAATCCTGGATTCATCAACTTCCATCTTAAAGATGTCATAGTCAAGTTGTGTAGCTATAGTTAGCAATATTCTGATGGGTTCAAGCATGATCACTGAAGAGTAAGTCTCATCGCAAGAGATGTCTTCTCTTCAGTCTGTAGCTCATGGCTATGAGCTGTGCTTTGAAGGCCCCTACCTTCTCATCAGGTTCCCACTTTCTCTTGAAGATCCATTTACACCTTAATGGGTCTTACACATAGAGGTGGATCCTCGAGGGTCCATATACAACATCTGTATATGAAGTCTACTTTAGACTTTATTGCTAACATCCATCTTTCCATGTTATGATCTTCAGAAGCTTCATCATATGAAGTTAGATCATTGTCAGGTTTAACTGACACATGGAATCCATCCTCAAACTCATTTGAAGAGGTATGAGTGTTTCATCTTCAATTTTTCTCTTAGTTTCCAATTTCAGGAGCCTCATAATCTTCTCAAGATTAAATGAATTCCTTTACTTCATTTTCATCTTGATTCTAAAGAGTCTCAATCTCTAAGAATCATATCCTTAAAGATGAAATCTTTTAAGTATCTCAAGGTCATAAAGTAGGTATCCAATACCATCCTTTATTTTTCTAATGAAGCAACACTCTTTGGTGCTAGATTCTAGCTTACTTGCATGGAACCTAATTAAGGATATATATTGTAATCTCGACTACATATATACCTGGAAACTAAGAGGTATTTATGCTAAAATTCATCATTGATCAAATCATGTCACACATGATACAATTGTATCTCCCTACAACTCTACTGAGTTTAGGTGTATTAAAGGGATTGACATAGGGATGATATTCATATTTCCATAAGGTATTCCTTGAATTCATCTAATAGGTACTCGCTACATAGGTTAGATCAAATCTGTTTCATCTTCCTTCAAACTTTGGTTCTAAACCAAAATCAGTGAAAGCTTTGAATATTTCAAAGGTTTCTAAGTTGAAGAGAAGAATTCTCATATCCCAAATAACCATCAATGGATATCACATATCATTAATGTTCATTATGATATAGATGATCCACATATATCAATATATACGAGATCTTGCATACCTTGGCATCTTACACCATTCCCAGAGATGGGTGCATTTGACATTTTTACTTTTAATAAAATATTCACAAGCATGTAAGTTTGAAATTTCAGACATTCTAAAGTTTCATGTCTTACTATTCTATTGATCTCATCAATAGACAAATGTTCAAGGCTTGATGCCAGATCATAGTCAAATGATCTTCATCCTCCTATTGATATTTTGAGGTTTAAATTTCATTATTAGAAATGTTAATGAACCATTCATTGATTTTATAATTTAGTAGAGTCCACTAGATGCTAGATTACAATTTGAAATATATCCATCATAACACTTTATGATAGGTCTATTCCAGAACTCATGTTTATTCTCAACATTTAGAAATAAACAATGAGTATATTCTAACATCTAGGTCATAGAGACATTCTCTAAGACTAAGGGCTCTCCCACTGAAATTATGAAGTTCATCTATTTAATGAAGATTATTGCAACAATTTCATCAATTCCCATGTAGATGATTATTAAACCTTAAGATCAAATTTCTAGTCTTCTAAAATATATGCAACCAATTGCAAGTGTTATTAGAAGAGTGAGATACAATTATTAGGCTTTGATCTTATCAAATAAGAAAGTCAATTTCAATGATTAGATGTAGATTATTTATTATTTCGATGCACTACCTGGGTCCTTCTCTAAGGATCTAAGATAGTCTAGATAGTCAAACTGTCAGAACATCGGTTTATTGCAGTATTGGCATTCATCCAACTCTTTGGATGTCATATAGAAGTTACAGAAGTACAACCAACTCTTTGACTTCCCTTCTTACTTGGGTCCGATCCATTCTTCCACTACGCTCCCTCATCTATAAACAATCATTGCCTAAGAAGAAGGATCTCTTATGTTGAATTCAAATGATTTCAATATAAGAGTATTTCAACATTTATACATGCTTCATTTAATTCATACAATTTGAATATTATGAAGTTTCATGAATTACTAGAGTATAGATAGTAAAATGATGACACTCATCATATCTACATACATCTAAACTCTAAAGACTTTGGTTCAGGTAGGTACTCAAACATTTTGAATACATCATCTCTTAAAGAGCCACCATTCTGCATCATTCAGTGAACCTTGTCATTCATGATAAAATGTCAAGAGCACATATGTATTCCATAACATCTTCTTAGATTTTATAAGGATATGACGATTACGATCATCATCGACATGTCACTTCCAAAGTACATTCGATGAGAAATCAAGATTGAAGAGGCATACAAACCCTAGGGTTGTTGTCCTGTTGTCTATTTAATTGTCATTCCTCATTGTTATGAGGAAAACTTGAACATTGCAACCACATACATTATGTGTTCAACTACAAGTACAATATCTTGATCATGTATCCAATCCGTGATATTTTACTGGTTATTATTGAGTTTAGTATTGAGTGGGTTTAATGAAGGATTATCTGAAATAAGAAAATTTTCATATATATGTATTACTATGATTTAGGAATTTTATATCAAATTTGTCTTGCCTTGTCAACACTGAATGTTCATTCCCTTAATCAATTCCAATGTAAGAGATATACTTACCATTATATCTCAATCAAGATCTGGGATCTCCTTCCTTATCTTTGTCACATCCCAATAAGATGAGAAATTGTAACTCGGATAAAAAGAAACGGGAACACATTCCGCCTTGCAAGTCCAACATGCATTTCCCAATTCAGTCTTTAATACCCAGGCCCACCACCCGTAAGGTGATGTTGACCTGTCATTAATTGAACCAACCATTAACAAGAATACAATTAGCTATGCGTAATCCAATATCCCCATTAGTATGAGGATCCGATATTGGGGTCACTATGCAAACGTCCTTACTCTTTCGAGAAGCAAAGAGCCCGATCCAAATGGCTTGTATGCAGGAGCTGTCCAGGCGTCTCCGACATACAATCTCTGATGACGGAACCCTTTGCCTTGACGGAAGATCATGAAAGTCACTTATGTGATCCTCCATATCATGTTCAACTTCTAATTAGTCATTATGAATCAGATTCATTACGATTAATTCTTCCAAGGGAATTACACATCTATTCATAATAGAGTGTTTTAATTTTAATTGGATTCCAATCAATCTAATCATATTAAATCAATTATCTATTAATATACAACAAACGTTCTTTATTGTTACTCGATTTATGATATAATCTCAAATACGTATTATTTCGAATTTTAATAATTAGAAAATACATCATGATCTCTCCAACATTATCCCTTCCCTACCAGTTGTCATGGCCAGTACCGACGGGAGTGAGACAGACTGCACACGATGCAACCTTCTACCTCAACGCTCCCTAACTAGATACCATACCGCCTCTGGTTAGGATAATGCCAAATTGATCATTATGTACTTGAGATGATAATCAATTTTTCAATCGAAGTTATACCATATAGTAATAATCAAAACCATTTTGATTATAAGGAAATTTGCTAAATAAATTCCCAATCCTATTCAAACAACTTTGTTTGTTGGAAAGTGTAGGATGTAACCAATTTGACATCTAGACCATATCTAATCAATTATTGGTTAATGTAATATCATTTAAGGAAATAATTATCATCAAATTTTCATAAATATTTATCCATATTTATTTCAGGCAATTAAATCACTTATTTCACTAATTTATTAAATGACAATCACAAGGTTCTTGATTAGGAAAGTAATTTCTAGCAGTGACCCTCACTTACTAAAATTAGCATATCTCAATCAATTTAAATCCAAATCAAGCAAAAAATTTTCCAAAGTTTGCTAATTTGATTTACAACAGAACCTAAGTGATTTGCATGCATTTCAAGGAATTTCAAAATAGTAATTAACTCCTTAATTACGTCAAGATTCGTAGTCCCTGAAACAATGCATACATGTCCACTAAAATGACCATACTTGAGCAAACGGATTCCAATTCATGCAAACTCAAATCCCACTATTTACTTATTTAATGGGGAACAAAATTCAAGTGATAATTTCGCGTTTAAGCATTTTAAACAGAGCTGAAAAATTCATAAAACAGGGTTGCGTGAATGAAATGCGATAACAATTTCGCAAACCCTAACTAGCCCAAGTCGTCCAAGGTTTATCGATCGTATCCAAAACCAACGACCTATTGTTGTGATACTACAAGTTGCTCGAGGCAGCAGAATTTAAAAAAATTTCATGCGATGAAACCAAATGATCCAAGAACACTTCTCGGATCATTTCATCTAAACCATAAACAAGTATTAGGGTTTCCTCTTGAAGCATGGTTGTGATCGTGTCTCTAAAAAAGAGACCTCTTGTCTCAAGTCTGATCTGACGGAGGAGACGTTTGTGAGTGCGTTGATGAAACACATGCTCCTCGCAATCCATGTTAATGATCCAAGCGACAAATCTCCTGATCTCGTCACATGAGATACGATGTCTTCTTCATGAGTGAGGCGCACTGAAGGAAAAGGAGATCCATGAGCAAACAATCCGGTAGCATAACGATGACACTGTGACGATGGGGACTCTCTCTAGGGCTTCCATGGTAGACATCCACAACAAGAGAGGAGG
Organism: Ottelia alismoides; assembly: GCA_037367405.1. Classification (NCBI taxonomy): domain Eukaryota; kingdom Viridiplantae; phylum Streptophyta; class Magnoliopsida; order Alismatales; family Hydrocharitaceae; genus Ottelia; species Ottelia alismoides. The sequence continues at coordinate 104,749 of JAZKJV010011288.1, read as the reverse complement.
AGAGAGGACATGTAGAGAATGAGAGAGAGAAAGACCAATAGTTGGTGTCTCCAACTTATGTGTTTGTAAAGAAGAGAAAAGGGGGTGCCTCTCCTTTTATAATATTTTGGGATCCATGGATCTCAATCCATGGACAACACAAATCCAATGACTCACATTGATTTGTGTTTCTTTTAATGGCTATGATCTTGTTATGAAAAATATAACAACAATTGATTTAATTAGAATTAAATATATATTGAAAAATCAATATAATTCAATCCCAAACGAAATCAATCAAGCATGAAGATTATGGAATGTAGATTGCCTCCTTCCATAATATGAGAGTTGGCGGCAATCTCATGTAATCTCATGAGATTACATTATTTAATTGAAATCTTCAAGATTTACAACAACACTGGTTGTTAATTATTCAACAAAAAAATCATAATTATTTTGTGAACATTACAATCATGCCATTGGAAAATTGTGAATCACATTCACAACCCAAAATAAAATGTGATTGACATTTTCAATTAGTTATCCAATTTGGATCCAATTTACATCAATAATAGTCAACAGATATAAGTCATAATATGCTCTATATAATACATTATAAATCACATTTATAATATATATGAATAATTTAGATAGTACTATCCACATTATTCACATCCATGTAATTAAATCACATTTAATCATCTTGGATCTCTATTCTCATGTGCCCAGATAATATGAATCACATTTACATTATTCAAATCTTTGATGATTAAATCACATTTAATTATTAGATAAATCTCCTTATAATATAAATCAAATTCATAGTATTCATGATAATTAAATCACATTTACTTATCAATTTTCTCAATGATTGGATACATATATCAACAATGAAATTATCCTTGAACTCTTTAAAGGATAATTCGCTTTCTCTGCAGATACTTAGAGATAAGGACAGGGTGATTGTATTGTTCCACGTATAGCGACTTGGATATTGAGATCACATCTCAAATCCAAAACTTACGGACCTCCCATAGATGATTGATTAAACCATGACCACAACTCTAATCTTCTCATTGCATATGAATTACATTCAGATCAATGTACAACATTTGGACCAATATCAGATTACTTCTCTTCTTAGAGGAGTCACTAAAATCTAGAACCGTTTCATCACTCCCTAGGAATGGAAGCATCATAGTTGTACAATCGTTTATGATCACATCTCCCTCAGGTGTTCCTAATACCTGTACATCCTGCATACTGGAAGGCCCGGATTAAACCCAGAGTATAAGATCAATTTTACACTATCTACTTCAGGGTTTTATCATTAAGTTTCTCATTTGACTATTGGGAGTTTATATCGATCATATACTTTTCAAAAGCATATATCATACCTAAGTGTTGATCATATACTTTCCAAAAGCATATATCAAACATTCAAATTCAGTCAAGCTTCCAAAGCGAGACGACCGTGGATAGAATTTGATCCTCCCAATATCTCATGAGTGAGCTCATGTCTTCCGGTTCAGTAATGAATCTTTTTTATCCCTTTGGGAGATCGTTTTACTCATACGCCTTTGCATGCACACCCACGCGCCATATATAGACCTTTGTTAGGTCATCAACCTATTGGTATGCCAAGTGTATATACTCAGACATATAGTAACACATCTGTCTCCAGTCAGAGGATGCGTGCCGATATCATGATAGCATACGACACGGGACTTTGGTTATCTCCATCTTGTTAAGTCAACTCTTTTGACCTAACTTATCTAACACCTCCGAATCTTAATTCCTATGCAGAGCACCATCATCAAGAGGTCAGTTAGATATCAACCTTTAGAAAAAGGATTGGCATCTCCTTCTCATGATGGAGATCATCTCTTATTAATCATTTGACGGTGCTTGATGAGTCCTCAATCCAACTCTTTAGATATTCATCACAGCACCAGCCTCTATGATTCAATAATTGAATTAACAACTTGTATGATCATCAATATGGACATGGTACATAACCCTAATTATCCTAAGGTACCTATTATGCAAATTATTTATTCTTCATTTCAGATCAGGGAATGATATTCGCAATAATATTTATTGCATAATGGCTCGCCGTGTGCTTGCATGTCTAACAGTTGCTACGATGTTCTCCATGCAGTTGGCGATCAGGTACTCGATCAGAGATGGAACTAGAGTGGAGGACCTCTTGTCCTCAGCTTGCCCAGTCGGTGGTGCTGCTCGAAGGTACTTTCCAAGGGATTCACCGAATCTGGAAGAAATAAGAGTAGATGTTGCAAAGTTGCTCGTCAATGGTGGCGTGCAACACTTGGTCAACTAAGACAGATGTTCTTAGTGTTCTTTGATCTCAAGTGAGATCTACTATGCATGTTCTTCACCTTAAAATATCTTAAAGGTGCGTTTGTTTGCTGGGTTACCTTGAGGTAAACTGGGGGAGGATAACATGTTTTGTGGTTTGGTGTTTGGATAGAAGATTTTGGGTTGAGTGGGTTTGTTGTGGTTTGATTGTATTGGAGTCTGAAAAAGTAGTAGTCATTGTGATGTGATTGTATTGATGTTTGGAAAAGTGAGTAGAAGTTGACTAGTTTATAATTTTTAGACGATATGATAATACAATATATTATTTTTTGATGAAATGAATGAAAGAGAAATGATTTATTTAATGTATTAAAAAAGAGATGAAAAGTGTGCCCCACATGAGAAAAGAAGTGTGCATTTTGGGGAGTAACCACCCAAAAAATGGGAGTAACATGAACGGCCCCTAAGAGCTTAGCCCCTACAACATACAAATTATGATAGGATTATCGAATTATCTCGTGAAAGACGAGATGCTCGAAAAAAACTATTGTCAATATTATGGTTTCTCTCCTAAGCAAATGTAATATCCAAGATCAATAGCTCATCGCCCATATCAAGCATCCATATCAACCTGTATCAATCAATACAATCCATATATTTATATCTTAATAAATCATCGGTTAAAAATAAACTTAAAAAACATCTTTTGCAAATATTCGGGGTACCAATAATTTAACATATAGAAAATTGCGGCCTTTTGTGCCCAGTACTTGACCTAATTTCCATATGAAATTTGGGTAAGCATCATATTACCATAAAAGTAAAAAATTAGAAAAAGGAAAAACAAAATGTGGGTTGATATTATGTTTACAAAACTAACCCCCAGACCAATCAGGAAAAAAGTGGGTACTTGGCAAGTCTTCCCGAAGGAGCGAGCAGATCCAAACTAGTGCCTTCACCGACACTCTGAAGGAAGGGCGAGACAGATGGTAGTTGCTCCAAGAATCCAAATCCAGAAGACAAGTGCGTCATCGGATCTGGAAAAGCGAAGGGTACCTAATGCCAAGTTGCTCGTCTATGCTTGCGTGCAACACTTTGTCGCCTGAGACTGGTGCTCAGTTTCCGGGTGTTCTTCGATCTCACGTTGTTTCTATGGGTTGATAGGAGGATGGAGCTTATAAGGGTTCTTCATGATTCTGATCAGCGAAGATGGGTTGCTTCCATGGGTAGACCATTGTCTCAAAAGGAGGAGGTCGGTGACAGGGGGTGGGGGTTAACGGTTTTACCCCCCTCTTCCTCACACCATACTTTGAATAAATCATTTTTTATTTCAATCATTGATAGCCTAACTAACATAAGGGCATACGTGATATTGGAACAAGAAGTCGGAAGGCAATTGATGTTCCAAAAAAAGAAGGGAGATAACTTGTATGACAACATATAAGAAAGGCTCAAGTAATAAAATCCCAATTTTATAACATCATTATTCAGTTGAAGTAATTTGATTCCATAATCCGTGGGATGTAAGATGAGATTTAGGTTTCAGTCCCTTTCCGAATTCAAAAACATTGTTCCACATTATTTCCAGTGTTAAAAAAATACTTTAAAACCTAGAACTCGAAGGGGTTATTCGTTCGAATGTACAAGTTAGAGATAAGACATTGTTTCTATTGAATTTGTAGGAGAAGATAATGAGCAATAAGGAGAGATAAATAATAGTTATTTGTTATTCTATATTCAGTAAGAGAGATTGGTTAAGGATAGATAATGGGATTCAAATCGAGTAACTAAGTCGTTGCTAGAAAAATACTTAGTTATTCCCCTCTATCCAAATTTCTCGTGGCCCCGCAACTTGCTTGCGTTTAACGGGGTACCCGGGTGGCTTCAAAAACCAGTGCTCTCCCCTAAACCTAAAAAGGTAGACTTTTATTCCTACACACTTCTTTAATCGACAAATAAATTGCCAAGTAAGCGAAACAGGCTACGGAAACTCGAGCTCTTGAAGACCGTTCAAAATCAGGTTTTTTTAATTATTATTAAAGGGGATGGTGGGGTTGAATACTGCTTCTATCACAAGAACATAAGGCGGGTTCTCAAAATCAGGTCGCTCGATGTCTCAAGGTAATTGAACTTTTGAAGTCCTTCACGTATCCGTTCGTGACACGTAACTTATTTGTCTTCGACTAATGGTAATCCTATTGTCATTTTCCCTCTGACGTTGATGCGCTGATGTAGCTTTAACGCAAAGAAGAAGCTATTCTGTTTATGTATTTTACTTACAGACGTTCTAAATATATGATTTTGTTTAGAACTGCGATAGATTGTAAAAAATTGATGATTTAGCCCGCACCTCGAAACTCATCAAGAGGTTCCTATCGGAAGTAAATTTTAAAAAATTTGCCTTCTCATTTATTCTAAATCCTATCTTCCTCTCTTTTCCCGAGATGGCATCGTTGGATCAGAGATCACTATAGTTACGCCATTGTTTAAACTGGATCGCATCGATCGGTTCGACGGGTTGGACTAGTGAACTGGGATTGGACTGGACCGTTGAACATGTTTGAACTAGTTCGATCTGAATGCCAATTTTTTTTGGTCAATTCATGGTTTAATTGGGTTTTTTATCCCGATTTAATCCGGATCAACAGAAATTGAACCACAATTATTTTGAATTTCTTCAAAATAAATATCACTAGTATATACCCTTGCGTTGCATAGATATGGTTGTGTACAACAATAAATTTGTTCATGTTGGTAAGAAATTATTCCTTAGAGTGCATGAGATCAAGAAGCAACGAAGGATCACATCGTAAGTAGCGGGTTAAGTAGACCATTAAACATGAAAGTTCATTTTGCGTAGAAACGGATAATATTCAGGAAGTGGAATGAACCTTCAAATGTATACAGAGTACTGAGCATGTTGCCTCTACATGATTCCCTTGCGAATAAATAAAAAGGTGTGGTATATTAGACCATATGATTAACATACATGCATTGCAAATATATGCAATCAACAAAATAATACATAAAATAATGTAGACAAATACTGAGAGCAAATGTTGTAATCTAACCTGCAACATGATAGTTTTTCGCATTCTTTTTGTTGGATAATTGTCTAACAGGAAAAAATTTGGAAATAAGGAATAATAATAACGAATTCTTTGTAAATCATCATCATTTTAATCTCAAGTGTTAGAAGTCTCCAAATGGATAAAATTTTCACTTTTCATACTAAATAACACAACGATGCACAACCTTATATATTGGAATCGGTGGTGATCATTGCATGGCAAATAAAATTAGCATAAACTCTTTAAGATAAAAGCAGAACGTAATTTCTCCACCGACGGTAACTTTATAGAATAACATGCTGCACACTAAGATTTCTGTCGCATGGTATATATGAGCTAAACAAACAATGAACTATACCCTAAAAATTAGAAGCAGAAACTAATAACTTACAATACTTGTCTTGTCATATGATAACTGTGCATGTTAAAGGGACACTAGATCAACAACCTAAACACAAAGATTTGGTAGAAATCAAGCAACAAAAAATGGAAGATAAATTAGATGAAACAAATAAGGACCTCTTACCTAAAACGGAAAAGTTGAAGGTCTAACTCAACTATTTAGTCCGTTGTAACTCTTCATTATTTATCATGGTGTTCTCAAATCTATGTGATGCCAAAAAAACAACAATTGGAACAAGTGAAAAAAGTTAAAATAGAAGTATACTATGCATATGTCCTTCTCTAACACATGCATTTCAGGATAATTGGCTATATTTCAAGTTAATCCGATCTCAAAGCCACCATGTAAATGTGTCCATATAACCCAACCTTTAACAATTTCCAATAGATATGCTAAATTTCCAATAAATATTGACGTGTATCTCATACATGTTTCCATTGAAGGCACATGTATATCCAATACATACATCGGTGTGTGATATTTTAAAAAAAGAAATAGCTGAAGATAACATGAGCTCATATACCCGCATAACCTCGTTTGTTGATTCAACCTCAGATACAGCAGAAAGCATAATACACTATATAAACATCACAACATCAGAATGAATGAAGCTAAAGAAAAGATACAGAAGCAACAAACATTATAAGCTCCGATTAGAAGAAGCAGATGGTAACAAAGATAAAGGACATTGAATATAAGAAGATACATCCAACATCATATCAGCTAATTTTAGCTGCTAATACGTCCTTTTTAAGAAATGAAACCCTTAAAATTCGTTTACCCGTTAGAATCCAAAGAGGAAAAAGAAGTCTATGTTGTGTACATGAGACATACAAAAAATATAGATATAAGAAAGGGTATTTAATCGTACCTCCATCCACAGATAAGGCAGGCATTGCCTTTTAAAACAACAAAGCAGTAGCTAAAAATACCATCGAACACCTCAGCCGAAGATGGCTTATGAAGGAGGAGTTGTCGATGCTCCTAGACATACACCGAAGATGGCCTCTAGAGGAAGAGTGAGGAACTATCGATCCTCTTAAAGGAAATCCCAAGATGGCCTCTTGAGGAGAAGCAGTCGATGCATCTGTACACACAAGACCACCAAAGGCTTTGGGCGAAGGGTCAGTTAACTCAGAAGCTTGATGCCGAGTTTACTGGAAGAGGGCCATCATGAGCATCTGCATGGTGATATGACGGTTGTACTGCCAATGTTGAGATAATGGGAGCTGAAAGAGTCAAGAAACTCAAGAATATAAAGAGATAACGTGAAGAACAAGGAAGGGGGATAAAGATGGCAATTAAAAAAAATGAAACATGGGCATAAGGTGAAAGGCGTGGAACAATAGTTGCTATAGTGTTGTACCTGTGAGGAATTATATATAGTTAGATTGATGGGAGTTGAATTCATGACCTTCAACAACCACATCAAACCTCTAACTAACTACTCAAGCTCTTGTATATTAAATAGAATTTAAAAATAACTTAAACTGTTAGTCTTCTATTGAGTATATTGTTTAAATAATATATATATATATATGTATAACATTTAATGTTGAATATTAAAAAAAAATTATGTTTACTATAAGATATGTACATTATCAAATGCACCCTTATGGGAGTTGCATCAGGTAATCGATATCCAATATAAAAAATATTCGAATCTTTCAAAAATAGTTGGTTAGCATATAAGTAGTAACCCCATCCTCTAGGACAATGGGAAATTCAACTGTCCCTTCTAGGGACTCTTCGTTGGAGAGGAATTAATGGGTTTCATTATCATCTATGAATAATGTCGTGTCTGTGATTTTTGCCTAAAAGTCACAGTCTTCAATCTCTTTCTGAATCTGGTCACTCTCATCTGATACAGTTTCAACAAGCTTCAGTATTTGGGTTGTTTCAATAAGGACATTGTCGTTGCTTGAGTGAAAGGTGATCTTTCCGGTATAATAGTCAACTATTGCTTCGGTTGTTAGAAATAATGACCCTCCCAGTATGATCGGGGTATGATGAAGGGGTGTCGAGATTGAAGGATATGGGAAAATCCTTAAGCGTATAAAGTGAGAGGATCGCATCGTACACGATCAGGAGCGACTAGTCATACTAGTTGCGCGGGGCAGCGGAATTTAAAAATTTGAAAGATTGAACCATCTGATCCAAGAACACTTCTCGGATCATTTCAGCTAAACCACAAACAAGTATTAGGTTTCCCTCTTAAAACATGGTTGTGATCGAGTCTCTAAATAAAGAGACCTCCTTTCTCAAGTTCGATCACGTCGTACCTCTCCTAATCTCGCTCATGGCAGAAGGGGTAGGATGTTGTCACTGTCCTCGAGTCTCTCTCTCGGAGCTCACGGAAGGATAAGGTCGCAAATTGCGGATCTATGATTCTCGGAGGGGATACAAGTGGTTTTATAGGGAAGAAGACGCATGGAGTAAGAAAGATGATGGTGTCATCGACGGAGGATGATAGTGGGGGAAGTTGGTTGGGTAACGGCCAATGGCTGGACATTGGGGTGGTTGATGATGAGGGTTTTACAAGCGATAAAATATGAGTCGTTAGTGTAAAAGAATCACTCAAAACAAAACCCCAGTTGATCAAACAAAAATCAAGAATATAGGAGAGAGAGAAGTGAATAGAAGAAGCGGCTCTCTCCTATTTTATCTACACTATATTATTTATCAAGGTAAGTGAGCCTGGATCGAACACAAGGAGACAAAATAGCTAGACTTCGATTTTTGAGAAGAAGGGTATTTTTGTGATTTTTTATTCTTCTTGAAGAAAGAGAGAAAATGAGAAAATCTTTTTATCGGTTTTTATTTTTGAAAATTTTATTTTAGTTTTATCTTTCAAATTTTTATTTAGTTTTTAAAAGGATAATTTTGCAAGTAATTTATCTACAATATAATATTTGAAAACATGGATTATATAATACTATATAGTAGAAAAGTCGCTTGAGCAATGGGCTCGAAAAGGACTCAAAATGGACTCAAAACAGAGTCGAAAATTGAATAAAATCTTGATGAGATAGCAATGAAATCCTTAAAAATAGACTCGAAATAAAATGTAAGAAAATACTACAGTGTAAGAATAATGTTCAAGGTCCACAAATGTTCAATATCTAGTGTATAACTAGAAAAGTAAAATAAACAAAAAATAGGACTCTTCTTTCAAATATGTCCCTGGTCATGGATCTATCTGTAAGAAAAGTTCTGGATTCTTTACAATTAGGTCCCATGCATTGAACAATTGTAACAATGCGAAATTTCTGGAGCATGTATGAGTTTCTGGAACTACCAAAGGTATACTTACAAAATTTCCACCGTTTGAGAATATGATGGCTGAGATTGGAAGGCTTCGATTGATCCGGATCGTAGATTGATGACATGTATCGTAAGCCTGCGTGGCGCATGTTCTTGAGCAGTTCTTCCCCAAATGGATGTGGCGGCAACGGATTTCCTCCTCTCATCAACAACCTCCGGCTACACCGCGACGATGACAATCGATGACGAGCACTTGTAGGGCCAGAAGGGGGCTCCTCCCCCTTCGAGCTCACCAATGGAAGGAGATGAGCAGAGATGAACGTCAGTGAAGGTCTTGAAGCTCGACTAGGGCTTGGTCCTGTATGGAACAAATGTTGTCGCTCCGATGATGGATTGGAAAAGAAGGAAGTAACTCCAGATGGTCGCTGATGAAGGCAACTCTCCAGATATCGTGATACCTGCAAATTAAGATATTGATTTGCTCAGTTCACGATGGAATCAACCTAAGATGTAAGAGATATTGCAGTCCAAAATAAGTTTCTAGGAATAGGATTTGTAGATAAAAATTATTGGCCTTTTGAAAATGATTGGAGATGGAATTGAATCACAAAAAATAAAAGGGTGATTAAGGTAACTAAGAACGTGATTATATCCCTAATTTAGGAGCGAAGATCGAGAAATAAAATGAAAATGAAGGATGACCTGAGAAGAAGAGGTGTATTACCTCAGACTATTGCTCGACGGTCTGTCTTTGCCGGAGCTAAACACACGTGGTGGCGCGATGTAAAGTGGTTGGCCACCGTGGAACTCCCATCCGATGATGCCTCTTCAATGTGGAGCGGTCACCGGGCGCTGTCACCCCTGGAGGTGGCCGGAATCAATGGAAAAAAGGGGCTACTCGATCATTTAGACTGGAAGTTGGGAAAGTTAGTTGGCTCACACCAACTTTAGATCATTATATAGAAAGATTGGTAACTAGTTTAGTTGAAATAAAGGGTAGGCGTGAATTACGGTTGTTAGTTCTAGGGATTAGATGGTTTAGACGGGGTTTTGGGTGAACAATGAAGCGGGTAGAATTAGGAGAAGAAGGTCGGTTAGAACAGAAACTAACAACTTCTTGATGGGGAAGATGTACCAGGTGCTGACACGTGTCAGCACCTAGTTGGCGAGATGAGAAAATATGATATAAAATCATTAATAAATAATAAAGATCATTATTTAAATTAGGTATAAAAATAGAATATGTAAATAATATAATTATCTAAAATATAAAATAAATTATTTCGATAAATAATACGTATTTTATGAAATATAAATATTATATTAATTATAAGGTAAAAATAATACTTGGTAAATATGTATTTGATTTTTAATTTATAAATTAATAAATAATTCCTTATTTTTATATTTTCGTAATTATTAGAATAATATATAAAGTATTTTGTGAAGTTTTGTGTATTTTATTAATTTAATTTAAGTATATTAATAAATACAGGTATATAATATGTAATTTAATTCTATCAATAAAATAGTGTTTTTTGGTTTATTTAAAATAATAAATAATGTCAGAAAATTCTGAAATAAATTATAGTTGAAATACAAGATAATGAAAATAATAAAAAAATTATGAAATTAATGAAACTAAAAATAATATATTCGAGATAAAATAAATATCCTAGAAACCCCGTTATCATTGGGTCCCAAAACTGACTTTTTGAAAACGTATTCCGATTTTAGTGAAATCAACTTCGTTAATTAGAGAATATTATTTTATGAATTCTAAAATGAGTAGGTTGAAATTGGAGTTTGTTTGAGAAAGTTATGATATTCACAAGTTGAAAATTTGACAATTTATTGGATTTCGTGGCATATGTGCAAGATAATATTTTTAACTTATTTTTATACTTTACTATATATATTTAGAAAAAAATAGGAAAAGATTTGGTAAAAAATATAAACATATGAATTAATTAAAAATCAGTGAAAATTTGATAATTATTTGATAAATAATGAAGAATATATAGAGTGTATAATTAATTATTTTTTTATTGTTTTCTTTCCTTATCACCTCCTTCTTATTTGTTTGTCGACCAATCCATGTTGACTTGGTCTCGAGGGTTAGGTTATAAATATATCTTTCAACTATATATATATTTTATAAGTCATATTGTACATATATACATACTTATAATCTGCCTTCTTTTTATTTTCTTTATTTTTATTCTTTTATTTATTTACATGTTTTGAATGTGTAAAAGTGCATTTTTATTCATGAGTGTGGTTTTAATAAAGGATGGAAATTAATGAATATTTACATGTATTTGTTAAGAATTTTAAGACATAATGTAGATAGAATGTTAATGAATTATGAATTCATCAACCCCCTATACTTAAACTATGCTTGTCCATTAGCAAACACTTATTTAAAAATAATGGAAAAAGAAAGAAAGTAGAATGAATTTGTTTTCCCAAACCAATTCATGAGAACAGACAAAGGACAAAGCTTGATCGGGCCTAAAACAAGCATTTTATCTGAGCATTGACTCGGATTAGGATTTTAATTTCAATTGTCCTCAAGTTCCACAAATCCTTATTTTGGTTCTTCTCAACAACGAGCTCAGATCCACTTATCCATATCGCTAACTCTATCAATCCTTGAATTCAATCTATACAGTGTGTGAAGTGTTAGATCTTCCTGCTTAAAGAAGCGAAGAAACGACTCATCCCAATAATACACTCCCACTGGGCTCTCATCTAGCTACTCTTTCCTCGAGGAGGGGGTATTCCCTTCTAAGACCAGGTCATGCTGTGTCCACAATCGAATAGAGAGAGAAAGTAGAAGAATGAGAAGAGAACTGGAGTGCGACCAGTGTAGACGCATCTCCTTGTGAAGCCCAGCCAGTGTAGCTTAGTCTCCACTAAGATGTGCAGGCTTTTTGGTGGAAGCTTGGACCAATGTGGTCATATTTATTTTTGGTGGCTTCTTCTTTGGATTAGCTTTGTAATGTTTCTTGCACTGCATCAATCTTTTTGTGCCTCGACGGATATAGCATCTTTTATTTCCATCTATTTTTTGAGGTCTTGGAAAAATTATTCCAGCAGATCCTTCCATCATCTATAACATAATTTCAACCCCAAAACTCTCGCCTTTAGACGTCCACGCCACTAGACAAGGATGAAAATGCACCACTAAAACATGCCCTTTACAACCCCATGCAAGTTGAGCTAAGTGCAAAGTGCATGTGTCCAAAATTGGTTGACTGATGAAGAGTTAAATGGTTGACACCATGATGAATACCCATTCATCACTCTTTATTCTTATATTTTAGCTACAAAAACCTATGCAAATGCATGTAGATATGTGTAAATAGGAAAAGTTAGCAAAAGCATGCATGTTTGTAAATATAGATAATTAGCATGTTTTTGTGCAAAAATAAAAGAATAAAGATGAAAAAGAAAAAGAGGGAAATATTTAGAATAAATATTGAGCAACCTAACCCAAGGGAGGGCTCAGCATGGGCATGACCGCATAAAAGCCAAGTAGAGGGAGATAGGGGCTCACATGTGTACATATTTTATGTAAATAAATAAATAATATTTTCCTCATCCAAAAATATGTTTGTATATATTTTGTATATATTTATACACTATTAAAAACAAAACAAAAATTTAAAAAGCAAAAAGACCAAAAATACCCTTACACCATGTACATAAACCACCTTCCCTATTTATTTAACCTTCTAAATAAATAAAATTATTTTCCACAACTTTTTGTAAATATTCTATGGTATATATTGTAAATAAAATAAATAAAAAGAAACAAAACAAAAATCAAATAAAAATTACAAAATTAAAATTGCAAAAACATATTGTACATATGCCTTGTATATAGTGTACATAACTATTTACTTTACCCATGTATATAATTAATAAAAATAAAATAAAAATAGCTTTTTATTCCTCATTTTATCCTATAAATAAATAAAATATAAAATGGGAATAAAAATACATAAAAATAACTAATTAAAAATCAAAAATTAAAAATCATATATTGTATATATACCTATGTATAGACCTATATTGTAAATACCTTATTTTTATTTCCAAAAATTAATTAAAAATCACAAAAAAATAGAAAAAATTAAAACAAACATTTTTTATGTTTTGAGTTTTTCATGAACCGGCCACTTCCTATTTTATTTTGAATTTCTAAATCTTTATGACGTGGCCCTTCCCCATTGGTCCACGGGGATTGTTGACCGCCCGGTCAACTCCCCCCTGTGGACCACTTCACACGGGTCGTGACGCCCGACCCGACTTCCCCGATTTATTGCGTCACGACCCGGCTTCCAAACCCGCAAATCTCGTGCTCCGATCCTTCCTCGTGCATCCGGGAACCACGCCCGACTCCTTGCCTAGGGGTCCGTGCTTCATCGAGCCGGACCCAACCCCTTCTTCCCGGACCTGCACCCATATAAAGCCTGAGCTCAGCCGCCTCCTCTTTCCATCTTTGGCTCCCTACCTTCACTCCCGTGACCTCCATCGTAACCACCGAGGTGACAGCTCGCGTTGGCCCTTGTTGCAGCGAGGAGGAGGTGGCCGGTCACTGATCCGGCAGCTTCACGCCGTCGTGCTCCGCCACTCGACCGGAGCTCTAGCCTCAGGCAGTGACGACCTTCGAGGCGACGACCAGGAGCTAGCCAAGCTCCAGCATAGTCTCCCGCATCACCCAGGTATCCATTTAGCTCGCCCATTTAGTGTAATTTTTCATTTCCCCTAAATCGCATCTCCGCCGTGTTCCTCTGATTCCGGCCACATCGAGTACCATTTCGATCATCGGGACACACCATCATCTTCGCCATCCACCCACGCACGTTCTTCACCTAGTCATTCAACCCAGCTCGCCCCGGAGCTGGGAGTCGAGCTCCCCCATCCTCCGCTCGCCGGAGCTCATTCGCCCCGACGCCCCGTTCACCCTCACGCCGCTTCCTTGGGTCGAGGCACTTTGCCCTCGACCCGCGAAGCTTCTGGTTTGCTTTGCAGGTACCAAGGAGGCCATCTGAGGCTTCACAACTTTAGTCCAGGAGCTCGTTCGCCGCTGACCTCGCCGGAGCCCCTCCAGGGCTCGGCTGGGCCATCGGATAGCACCCACAGCTGCGGCACACCGAGGCGGACCTGCTCCGATCTTCAGAGGCAGATGAGGAGGTCCCCAGCTCGCGCACGAGGCCGGCGAACCTCGCCGGCCACCTGTTCTTCGAGGAGCCTCCAGCACCGTCCGATCGCCCCTTCGCTCCAGTCTCGATCGCAGCCGTCCATTCACTGAGGAGCAGCTACCGTCGATCACCTAGAGGGGCTGATCAGGACCGTTAGCAGCAGAGAGAGGAACCATCAGCACCTGAGGCCGTTCGATCTTCCACGTGTCCTCTCCTGCACCGTCGATCCGGCTCAAGGGCAGACGAAAAGGAGCGCCAGCCATCCAGGACCGCCCGATCTTCCACGTGGCGCGCATCCAGCCGTCGACGAATAAAGGGGTAAATTACTTAGGCCCCCTCGTAGTTTGAGTCTTTTATTTCTAGTCCTGTAAATATTTTAGTTATTTTTTTACGTAGGGTAATTTGCACTGAGGACCTTGTGCTTGTTTTTATTTGCATATATACCCCTGTGTATGTGAGCTCACGTGCTTCGTCACGTGCTTGTTTGGGTTATTTGCAGTATTAGTCCTGTAGTTCTGGCTGGTTTATTAATGAATGATAACTTTTTGGTAATTGCATTTATGCCCCTGTGAGCCTTTTATTCACGCTTGTGCGGATTTTAGTGGGATTTTTGCATCCAAGCCCCTGGACTTTTGGTACGAGTTCCCAAAAGGTCCAGGAACTTGGTTTTTATTACCAAAAGGCCCCTGAGTGCCCCAGGCACGTGCCACGCGCGTGTTTAGTTGGGATTTTTGCACCTTGGCCCCCAGACTTGCGGGTATTTGCACTTACGTCCCTGTGCACAGTGCCCCCTCTTTGATTTTTGAATAAATATCAAATCACCTCCAAATTCGATGAAAATTTGATACATGGCTCCTGCCATGTTGTTGGATTTTTGAGAATTTTTGAGGACATTTTTGATTTTATTTAGTATTTTTAAAAATTCAAAAACCTTCTTTTTAGCTACTGTCTAGGTTTAAAAATCCCAAAAAAATATAAAATCACCCCCAAAAATTCTAAAAATAATAGTTACTCTTTCTTGTGTGTTGTTTGATTTTCTAGCTAATTTTGGCTATTTTTCATTGCTTAAAAACCCTAAAAATCTAAAAACCCCTAAAAACTCATAAAAATTATAATAAATAATATAAAAATCCAAAAACAATAATTTAGGTGCCCAAATTTTCCTTATTCTTTCTAGATTCCAGGAAATTTACCTCCAGGGCTGTTGAGATCCATAAATATTTTATTTTTGGGTTTCAAGCCTTGCTGGACAGTACCTAGGCCTTTGAGCACTGTTTGATTTTTATAAAATAAAATATACATTAGGAAAATACCAAAAATTCACCAAAAACACTTAAAAACATAAAAAACATAAAAACCATTTTTCTTGAATTTTTGCTTGAATTTTGGTGTGTTAAATAAATTGTGCAAGTGTGCTTTATTTTGCCTTCTTTTATTTTCTTCATATTTTAAAAATCCAAAAAAATACAAAAATTATTAAAAACCACTAAAAATCTCTTTCTTTTATTTTATCTTCTTTTTACTACTTCGTAGGCCCTAGGCCAACCCGTGCTCCTTGTGTTCGACCCTAGGAGCTATACCAGGTTAATCCCATAGCTAGGACCGCATTTCGTGTTTTGATCTCTGATTTATCTCGCGGTTCGACATTTTTCTTGATTAAGTGACTCTGAGTGATAGAGGTCGCAACGACCTATTTAGTACCTTTACCTCGTTCGCTCGGGTCGCTCATCAGAATGGCGCCGTTGCCGGGGATCACGGCTTAGTAGTGTTGTTTTTATTTTCGTTTTTATTTTCGCGGCTTTTCGCGGCTCTTCGGAGCTCGCGGCTTTTCACGGCTTTTGTATTTAGTTTATTTTTGATTTATTTTGTTTTATTCTTATTTTCTTTTCTTTTTATTTTTGTTTTACTTTGTGTGATTATTTTATTTTCCATTTTTGCACATATACCCTCACTTGTATTTTCTTTTATTTTTCTCTATTATTTGATTATTTTATTGGTCTGACCACTCTCTTCTCTGTTTCTTGCGAGGGCCCGAGGACCGCGGAGGCTACTTTCGAGGAGCCGGTGCAGCCGCGGAGTTCGGAGGCGGCTTCTTTCTCTATGAAGCCGCAGGAGAGAGCGAGAGAGAGAGAGAGAGAGTTGAGTGGGTGAGGTATTAGGATAGTTTTATTTCAGTTCATTCATTATTATTTGTAATAATACAGGGACAGGCCTTTCTGTTGGACTTGGACACTTAGACCGTAGCGGGTCTGTTTCGCCGAGCACCGGCGTGCTCGGGGGACCCATTAGGACTTGCGCGGTTTTTCGCGGCTTTTCATCGCGGTTTTATTTTCTCTTTCTTTCTGTCATTTTCCGGATTTTTCGCGGTTTTTGTTCGAGCCCCTAGACTTAGGACTTTCTGGTGACTGTGCCGTAGTTGAGTAGGATCCACACCCCCTAAGGCTTATCTGTTCCTATAGAACCGTAATTGGACCTACTTAAAATAAATAATAAAAATAACCGACTCGCTAGCTTCCGTAGCCTACGTGTCGTAGCTCGTCCTGTAAAGCGCTTACTCCTACCCCCGATTTGTCGGGCAGGGGAGGGACGAGCCAAGACCGGACCCTTTGGCTTGGAGGTCGGTGACCGGTTAGACGGTTCTTCGCTAGAAGTTGCTCGTCTAGGACTCGGCTTTCACCGTTGCATCATATAGCTTAGTTTACTTTCTGTCTTTTATTTTATGCGCGGATCACTTTGCATGTAGAGAGCTGGAGGTAGGTATGCATTTCTGACTTTGCATGCATCATTGATTTCTCGTGCATCGGCTTTTTCGACTTCTCCCCCCTGTTTTGGACTTAATAACCAGGAGAATCGAAAAATTCGTTAGGCGTTTTTGTTTGATTTGAAAAATACCTAAAAAAAGTGAAATCATAAAATTGGGACTGCTAAGACTATTGACCTTAAAAATCGCTCACCCTAAAATTCTGTCTTGGGGAGAGCAACCCCCTCAGTGCTTGGTTTGTATGCGCGAGAGAGTGACCCGAACACTAGGTAGAGCCCCCCGTTGCTAAACTCGACTGACTACCGACTCTTCCGTGCGGGACAGTCGGTTGGGGTTAGCAGCGGATATCCCAACATGTCACGTAAGCGCTCTGATATTTGTGTGTTCACCAAAATAAAATTGACAAGATAATTTGACCGAACTTTCACGGTCTTCAGCTCGCGTTGCGTTGGTGAACCGGGGGTTTGATTTCAGATCATAGTTTTTCCAGATCTCATCCGCCCTACTCGCCAGATCAAGATGATGGGTAGACGATCTCTTAGGCAGCCTCTGGCTGCACCGCTTTCGGGCACGTCTACCTCATCATCTAGGTTGGCTCGCGAGAGCTCAGACCCGCTCTCCGAGCCCGAGTACGACTCCACCCTGTTCCCCCTCGATCCCCTTTCTGATCTTCCTGAGAGACATGAGCCCGAGGAGAGACTGATTCATTTGACGGCACCTGAGTTGGGCTCATTTGATTTTGCAGACGTCGAGATGGCCGGCGCAGGCAGTTCTGATGATCACTCTCGTAGACCAGAGCACATTGTACTAGACCAGGGAGCGATCAACTCCACCCTGATCGCATCACTTGATACAGTTCAGCAGCATCTCCGCGATCAGGGAGCATTCATGATGGAGATGAGGCGTGAGTTGGAGAGGCTCAGAGCAGAGAGAGACCAGCAGAGCGAGCCCGAGGAGATCCCGGATGCAGATGCACATGCACGAGTCGCAGCAGCAGCAGCAGCAGCCGCGGCCGCCGCCGCAGCGGCAGCAGCCGCAGGAGGAGCAGGACCACCTAGACCGATGCGGGAGTTGCACAACCCCGGATCTACTTTGATGCACCATTGGGTTGTGGTTCCAGCCATCGTGGGGGACTTCAAGTTCCCCCCGAACACCTTGCAGATGCTCCCTCGATTCCACGGACTTGCTACAGAGGAGCCCCACCTCCACCTTCAGGAGTTTCTTATGATTTGCAGTACTGTCCACGACAGGCATGTGGACCAGGACACGATCAGGATGATCGCATTCCCCTTCTCACTAGCAGACAGAGCAGCCACCTGGCTGAAGCACTTGGGGAGATTTGTCTATACCTGGGAGCAGCTCCGCACCGAGTACTTGAACAAGTACTATCCACTCGGGCGGACGAATGCAGCGAGGGCCCTGATTAGTAACTTCTCCATGTTTCCCAACGAGCAGTTCCACGAGGCTTGGGAGAGGTTCAGAGAGCTTTTGGACAGATGCCCGCACCACGACATCACGAAGCCGAACCTAGTTCAGAGCTTCTTCAGCGGACTGTCACCAGAGCTACAGGGCCTGGTGAATGCTTCTTGTGGCGGGTCCTACTTCGCCAAGGACCACGACCAGGTCTGGGCTATTTTTGAGGAGATGGCAGAGAACTACATGGTCATGTCCCAGACCCGGCTCTACACCCAGAAGACCCAGCCACATCAGCCAGGACCCGTGCAGTACCAGAAGATAGCACGGGTAGATGCAGGTCCTTCCAGTTCGTCCGCAGCCACAGCAGCAGCACAGTTAGAGTCGTCAGCTGCGGACATGGGCATCATCAGCGAGAAGTTGGACCGCATGGAGCTGATAGAGAAGAAGCAGTGCTAGAGCATAGTGCAGATGGATCAGATGGCACAGGTCTTGGGCGACTTGAAGACACAGCTCATGTGTCTCCAGGAGGCACAGACGGCTTCTCAGCCCCGTCTTCAGTCGCGAGGCGACGCCGGCAGCAGCAGCAGCTCGTCCCAGCGCTCCAGCACTCCAGTGCATCCTAGACAGGTTCACCTTGTACAGGCGGAGCCGTACCAGCAGCCGCAGCCCACCTACCAGTCTCCACCATCTTCAGAGATGCAGATGGTGGTCTACCAGCCGGACCGGCCTTTGGCAGTACTCCCGCCAGCCCCCTTTGATGCCGAGCCGTTGATGGATGTCAACGGGATCTGGTACGACCGTCCCCAGCCTGGGATCCGACGAGACCATCCCGGATTCAGGTAGGGGAGTGGTGGTGCCCAGCCCCAGCAGCAGCCGTCAGGTCAGGGAGGGCAGTACTCCCAGCAGAGAGACCATCACCAGCCGCAGCAGCAGCCCCCAGCGTATCAGCAGCAGTCAGCCTACGGTCCTTGTCCCTATCAGCAGCAGGGACAGCCTTGGAGACGTGAGCAGCAGGCTCACCAGGGATACCAGCACCAGCAGCACCCTCCTTCCTACCCCTCTTACCCTTACCAGCAGCCACAGCCTCATCCACAGAGAGGCCACCCGTCGGGCTCCCACGAGAGCCCCGCTTTGGATGATATCGCCCGCCTCCTCACGGACCAGCAGGCTACATTCCGACGGGAGATGGACGAGTTCCGCCAGGAGATGTGGGACCTGGTGAGAGGGAAGGCCGCCATACCAGCCCAGATAGAGCCCAATCCGAACAGCCTCAAGAGGAAGTCTGAGCAGGTAGTACCTACTGAGTCAGCCACTCCTAGTGACCCATTTGATGATACATCTTCGGATTTATTTGATGCTGATTTTGTCACACTTAGGAGCGGTAGGACCCCAGCAGGCGGCAGCGCCTCATCTGAGCACCATCCCGAGGCGCCCCAGGAGGAGGAGGAGAGCGGTACTGAGGCCGCTCCAGATGATGACGGTGGTACTGAGGCCACCAAGGATGCTGATCCCACCGGCGGTACTAAGGCCGCCACTTCACCAGAGCTAGGAGGTGGTACTGATGCCACCCATGCCGCCGAGCCAGCCCGCGGTACTGATGCCGCGCGACGTCTTCCTTCAGCAGTAGCAGAGCAGCCAGCCCGTGGTGGTACTGAGGCCACCGGTGTTTGTAGAGAGAGATCTGATGTTTTTCCTCGTGGTTATGTATCTCAGAATTCTGCTATGAATAAAGGAAAAGGTTTACTTTCTTTTGGTCCCACTGTGGTGCATGATGTATGTGTGGATCCGGTCCTTGAACCGCTTAGACCTTTTCCTAGTCCTTCATCTGAGAAGGACCCTGTGATCCCCTTCCCTAGAGCCCTTCAGATGGGGAAGGGGAAGAAAAATGACCCAAAAAAGAGAGAGCTTGAGGAGTTCAGCCAGAGCATGATAGATCGGTTTCACATTCAGCTGACCCTCCAGGAGGCTTTGCAGCACATCCCCCTTCTCCAGAGATCTTTGAGAGAGAGGACTACAGTCAGGAGGAGGAGGAGGAACCACACTTCATAGATCCATGTGCTGACCAAAGCCACGTGCGTTGCGATCCAGAACCGACTGCCAGCCAAGAGGCCAGATTCAGGGGCCCCGTATGTCAGATGCCAGATTAGTGAGCAGTGGTTCGACCGTACTCTTCTAGATAGCGGATCGTCGATTAACCTTCTTCCGGCAACCCTTCTCGACCGCTTCGAGTTGGGCACTCTTCGACAGAGCAGGACAGTCCTTCAGTTCGCTGATCGATCTGTCAAGAGGCCGAAGGGGTTATTACGAGACGTTATCGTCACGATTCAGGGTCTGCAATTCCCCGTGGACTTCGTAGTGTTGGACATGGAGATCCCTGAGTCAGTGACCGATACCCCCATCATCCTTGGTCGTCCGTTCTTGGCCACAACCAAGGCGGTGACTGATCATGATAGCGGGAAGGTGTACTTTCGCGTCCAGGGCGAGAGTATACAAATAGAGACGGTCGAGGACTATAGAGCCAGATTCAGATCCCGCTCAGATGCGAGTACCGATTCAGAGCAGCTGACAGACGCAGAGCCAGACATTCACCAGGACTGTGATTTTGTGATCACAGATGATGACGCGGCTTGGGCAGACCTTGAGGCACAGACTACCCTCTCACTTTCAGACACAGCTGATGCAGAGATGACAGCAGAGGAGAGTCTGGAGAGCACAGACCTGGTTCAGGATACCATTGCGGCAGCAGAGCCGGTCCTTGATCGCAGCACGATGAGTCGTGATGGTGGTGCTGAGGCCACCTTGTTTCCCGGTGGTACTGATGCCACCGATTCTGATGCAGATCCCTCAGATTCAGAGTCTGATTGGGCCGATTGCTATGATCAGATGCCAGACTTGAGTCCAGTTGAGCCTATTGATGAGGAGGAGGTAGATGCAGAGCCGAGCAGAGACAGTGCAGTAGAGCCGCTTTCTCCCGATCCAGTTTGCGAGAGTACGCTTTCACTTTCCCAGGCAGATTTGGCCGACCTTGCAGCTTTCACTCAGTTCCTACCACAGCCAGATTTGCCGACACCCAGCATTCCAGAGCTGAAGCCGCTCCCTACTTCGCTGAAGTATCGATTCCTTGCGGGCGATCCAGAGATGTACCCAGTCATCATCTCCGCCGAGTTGACTGGAGAGCAGGAATCCCATTTGATGGGGGTTCTTGAAAAGAACCGCAAGGCGATCGGATGGAGCGTAGCAGATCTCCATGGGATTAGTCCATCAGTGTGCTCCCACCACATCTATCTCGAGGATGGGGCTAAGCCGTCGCGTGAGTTCCAGCGGCGTCTGAACCCCAACCTGAGAGAGGTTGTCATGAAGGAAATATCGAAGTGGTGGGGTGCAGGTTTTATTTATCCCATTTCTGACTCCAAGTGGGTTAGCCCCTTGCATGTGGTGCCCAAGAAGACGGGCATCACGACTGTGATCAGTGAGTCAGGAGAGGAGATTGCTACACGAGTACCCACCTCTTGGAGGGTTTGTGTTGACTACAGGAGACTCAACCAAGCCACCAAGAAGGACCATTTCCCCCTGCCTTTTATTGACCAGATCATTGAGAGACTGGCAGGGAAGAGCCATTATTGCTTCCTGGATGGGTACTCGGGCTACAACCAAGTGGCCATCGCTCCTGAGGATCAGGAGAAGACCACCTTTACCTGTCCCTTCGGCACATACGCT
Source organism: Ottelia alismoides (assembly GCA_037367405.1). Lineage (NCBI taxonomy): Eukaryota > Viridiplantae > Streptophyta > Magnoliopsida > Alismatales > Hydrocharitaceae > Ottelia > Ottelia alismoides. Next base: position 82,606 of record JAZKJV010011288.1, on the reverse strand, counting down.
TTTCGACGCATGCCATTTGGGCTATGCAATGCCCCTGCGACTTTTCAGAGGTGCATGCTGTCGATCTTCTCGGACATGGTAGGGGAGTGCCTAGAGGTCTTCATGGATGATTTCTCGATCTACGGCGACGGATTTGATTCTTGTCTTGACTGCCTAGATCGAGTACTTCAGCGATGTATTGAGTAGCACTTGGTGCTATCTTGGGAGAAGAGTCACTTCATGGTGACTCAAGGGACGGTGCTTGGCCACATCATCTCCAACAGGGGCATGGAGGTTGATCCGGCCAAGGTTGATGTCATTAGGAAACTCACACCGCCGTCCAACCTGAGGCAGTTACGGTCATTTCTGGGGCACGTTGGATTTTATAGGAGATTTATTCAGGATTTTAGCAGGATTGCCCGACCGTTGACCGACCTCTTGACGAAAGACACCGAGTTCCTTGTCGATGACAAGTGTCTTTTGTCGTTTGCTACTCTCCAGCAGTGTGTGATTGAGGCTCCTGTCCTCCAGCCGCCTGATTGGTCTCTCCCATTCGAGATCATGACGGACGCCTCCGATTTTGCCGTAGGGGCAGTGCTGGGACAGAGGAGGGATGGAGTACCATTTGCTATACACTGTGCTAGCCGCACATTGGATTCCGCCCAGCGGAATTATACAGTCACAGAGAAGGAGATGCTAGCCGTAGTGTTTGCCCTGGATAAGTTTAGATCATATATCATCGGATCGAGAGTGACTTTGTTTACAGATCACACCGCCATCAGGTACCTCATGGCAAAGAAGGATGCCAAGGCCAGACTGACTAGATGGATCCTTCTACTCCAGGAGTTCGACATTGAGATCAAGGATAAGCCTGGAGTCAAGAATGTGGTGGCGGATCATCTCTCCCGATTAGAGCAGCCTGAGGATTCTGAGCAGATTGATCCTATTAGAGATACCTTCCCAGATGAGGCGATCCTTGCTATCGCCTCACTCCCATGGTACGCCGATATTGTGAACTTTCTCGTTGCTGGGAAAGTCCCACAAGATTGGCCCAGGCAGAGGCTTGAGACCTTCCTGGCAAAGGCCAAGTCTTACCATTGGGAGGATCCCATCCTTTACCACGAAGGAGGGGATAGCGTCTGGCGTCGGTGTATTCCTCAGGAGGAACACCATAGCGTCCTCACTTACTGCCACAAGCTTGAGGCAGGAGGACATCATTCTGGGAGGAGAACGGCACAGAAAGTGCTCCAATCCGGCTTGTGGTGGCCTACCCTCTTCAAGGACTCAGATGAGTTCGTGAAGAGGTGTACTGACTGTCAGAGGATGGGCACTTGTGGACAGCGTGATATGATGCCGATGCAGCCCATTCACTTCTGTGAGGTTTTTGACGCATGGGGCGTCGATTTCATGGGTCCATTCCCTAAGAGTCAGGGATTCGAGTACATTCTGTTGGCCGTGGACTATGTGAGTCGTTGGGTGGAGGCTATCCCCGCCCGAGCCGCTGATGCTAGGACAGTTTGCAGATTTTTGAGGAAGCATATCATCACGCGGTTCGGGGTTCCACGAGTTCTTATATCTGATGGGGGATCTCACTTCATCAACGACCAGGTGAAGGCACTTGCTAGCGAGTTCGGCATAGATCATCGCGTTGCTACACCATACCATCCACAGACGAATGGTCTAGCCGAAGTGTCGAATAGGGAGATCAAGACTATTCTGCAGAAAGTCGTCCGCCCTGACCGAAAGGATTGGTCACAGCTATTGGACTCGGTCTTGTGGGCATATAGGACGTCTTTCAAGACACCTTTGGGCACATCTCCCTTTCGCCTAGTATATGGCAAGCCCTGTCACCTACCAGTTGAGCTGAGGCACAAGTCACTCTGGGCAGTTACAGACATTCTTATGGATCCAGATGGTATAGGAGACCAGAGGAGGGTAGAGCTAGCTGCCCTGGAGGAGCTTAGAGATGCAGCTTTCTCAAGCAGCCTACATTATAAGGAGAGAGTCAAGGAGTGGCATGATTCTCATATCAGCCACAAACATTTTGAGATTGGACAGAGAGTATGGCTGTTTGATGCAAGGCTTAGATTATTTCCAGGGAAGCTACAGAGCAAATGGAAAGGACCTTATCTGGTTCGGAAGGTACATGACAACGGTAGTATAGGGGGGGTAGACCCTGTACATTCTCCACTCGGTTTTCCCTTTGTGTACAGCCTGCTATACTTAGGATTACTTGATCCTAAGTATAGGGGGAAGACCCGAGTCCCTCTTGACTTTCATTTTCCTTTTGTATAGCCTTCCTTTTCACTTCCCTATACATAGCACGAGTTATGTCTTCTTCATCGCTCTTGACTCTGAGGACATCGTTCGAGCTAAGTATAGGGGGGGTGTGTATATATTTCATATATACTTTAGCCATAACTCGTACTTTGTGTGAGTGTGTTAATAAATAAAAATGGTTAAAAACCACAAAATTTAAAAATTTTCATGTACATAATCTTCTTTTATTTGCACATACATAGCTAGTGTACAAATTATTTTTGTAAAAATGATTTCAAAAATCTTTTGTGTAAAGCTTGTGTAAATATTTTTTGTATCAAAATTATGTATATAGTACAAAATTTTTCCAAAATGTTTTGAAAAATCAAAAGTTTGCAAAAATCTTGTGTAAATGTGTGTAAATATCTTTTTGCAAAACTTGCACTTCATGCATCATCATTCATGATTTCAAAACATTTTTCAAAAATTTTGCATGATTGTAAAATAGTGTGTAAATATGTATCTTTTTGTACATATGTATATAGTTTCTCTGGATGATAGTTGACATTTAAACTAGCCTGGAATCAAATTGAGAAATGGAGCTTGATTAAGATCTTAATCCACCTAATTTCTAAGAGGAACCTTATAGGGCTTAGGTTTAAGGCTTTTCAGGTCCATGGTGACTTAATTCTGTGAGTCCACTAGGCTATGATCACATGTCATCTCAATGAGCCTAAGTAGAGCACTTAACAACAACACAAGACTCATATAGATTATGGCTTTACTTGGACAACCGCACTATGCACCGAGCTCTCTACGGATGAGGTGGTGAGGAGGCAGTCTTCCTTGGCTTGGGGTAGCATATGAGGGTAGTACTTCTAGGCGGAACCTCTCTTCTTCATTTAGTGAAGGAAGTGCGTCTCAACTTGGTCTGGTTGCCATGAAGTCTAACGACGGGAGTTGTGGGTTGCAATAAAGCTTCAAAAGAGGGATAGTCTACTGTATCAAGAGGAAAAACTCCTTGTATATATGCTGCACATGTACATGTTGTATAGATGCACTCGAAAAAAAAAAATGAAAAAAAAGGAAGAGAACTCCAAAAAAGTGGTGGGTCTGAGAGAAAATGATAATCCCACCGGAGTAGGTATATAAGTGCAATAAGCAAAGCTTGGTTTCATGATCCATCTGTTGTAGCTTGCAGCAGGGAGACTTGGCTACACTGGTCAAGCTCCCAAGGGTACTTGGCTACACTGGCCTTGACCCATTCTCTTCTACCCCCTCTTCTTGAGCCGGTTGTACTTGAACTTAGAAGGGAATACCCCGCTCCTCGAGGAAAGAGTGGCCCGATTGAGGTCATAGAGTTACCTTGTTGGGGAGGGTTGTCAAGTTGCCATTTCTGAGGTGGAGAGCTTAGACCTCACTTTCACAGGACAAGAAAAGATTCATGGTCTTCAGGGTTTGTGATTGATGACTTGTTCTGATCTGGAGCATTGAGGAGTCTTGGTTATAGGATAGTGGAACTTAGAGGCTGTTAGGTTTTAAGCTTAAGTCTGAATAAGGTTCCGACACATTAATAATCCAAAGATCTGATTGAGCTCCATACCTCAATTTAATAAAGGCAAGTTTAATAATCAACCTTGATCCATGAACATTCTCTTTTTCTTTTTCTCTTTCTTTCTTTTTCACTTCTTTTTCAAATAAGTGTTTGCTAAGGGACTAGCAAAGTATAGTATAGGGGGGTGATGAATACCCATTCATCACTCTTTATTCTTATATTTTAGCTACAAAAACCTATGCAAATGCATGTAGATATGTGTAAATAGGAAAAGTTAGCAAAAGCATGCATGTTTGTAAATATAGATAATTAGCATGTTTTTGTGCAAAAATAAAAGAATAAAGATGAAAAAGAAAAAGAGGGAAATATTTAGAATAAATATTGAGCAACCTAACCCAAGGGAGGGCTCAGCATGGGCCTGACCGCATAAAAGCCAAGTAGAGGGAGATAGGGGCTCACATGTGTACATATTTTATGTAAATAAATAAATAATATTTTCCTCATCCAAAAATATGTTTGTATATATTTTGTATATATTTATACACTATTAAAAACAAAACAAAAATTTAAAAAGCAAAAAGACCAAAAATACCCTTACACCATGTACATAAACCACCTTCCCTATTTATTTAACCTTCTAAATAAATAAAATTATTTTCCACAACTTTTTGTAAATATTCTATGGTATATATTGTAAATAAAATAAATAAAAAGAAACAAAACAAAAATCAAATAAAAATTACAAAATTAAAATTGCAAAAACATATTGTACATATGCCTTGTATATAGTGTACATAACTATTTACTTTACCCATGTATATAATTAATAAAAATAAAATAAAAATAGCTTTTTATTCCTCATTTTATCCTATAAATAAATAAAATATAAAATGGGAATAAAAATACATAAAAATAACTAATTAAAAATCAAAAATTAAAAATCATATATTGTATATATACCTATGTATAGACCTATATTGTAAATACCTTATTTTTATTTCCAAAAATTAATTAAAAATCACAAAAAAAATAGAAAAAATTAAAACAAACATTTTTTATGTTTTGAGTTTTTCATGAACCGGCCACTTCCTATTTTATTTTGAATTTCTAAATCTTTATGACGTGGCCCTTCCCCATTGGTCCACGGGGATTGTTGACCGCCCGGTCAACTCCCCCCTGTGGACCACTTCACATGGGTCGTGACGCCCGACCCGACTTCCCCGATTTATTGCGTCACGACCCGGCTTCCAAACCCGCAAATCTCGCGCTCCGATCCTTCCTCGTGCATCCGGGAACCACGCCCGACTCCTTGCCTAGGGGTCCGTGCTTCATCGAGCCGGACCCAACCCCTTCTTCCCGGACCTGCACCCATATAAAGCCTGAGCTCAGCCGCCTCCTCTTTCCATCTTTGGCTCCCTACCTTCACTCCCGTGACCTCCATCGTAACCACCGAGGTGACAGCTCGCGTTGGCCCTTGTTGCAGCGAGGAGGAGGTGGCCGGTCACTGATCCGGCAGCTTCACGCCGCCGTGCTCCGCCACTCGACCGGAGCTCGAGCCTCAGGCAGTGACGACCTTCGAGGCGACGACCAGGAGCTAGCCAAGCTCCAGCATAGTCTCCCGCATCACCCAGGTATCCATTTAGCTCGCCCATTTAGTGTAATTTTTCATTTCCCCTAAATCGCATCTCCGCCGTGTTCCTCTGATTCCGGCCACATCGAGTACCATTTCGATCATCGGGACACACCATCATCTTCGCCATCCACCCACGCACGTTCTTCGCCCAGTCATTCAACCCAGCTCGCCCCGGAGCTGGGAGTCGAGCTCCCCCATCCTCCGCTCGCCGGAGCTCATTCGCCCCGACGCCCCGTTCACCCTCACGCCGCTTCCTTGGGTCGAGGCACTTTGCCCTCGACCCGCGAAGCTTCTGGTTTGCTTTGTAGGTACCAAGGAGGCCATCTGAGGCTTCCCAACTTCAGTCCAGGAGCTCGTTCGCCGCTGACCTCGCCGGAGCCCCTCCAGGGCTCGGCTGGGCCATCGGATAGCACCCACAGCTGCGGCACACCGAGGCGGACCTGCTCCGATCTTCAGAGGCAGCTGAGGAGGTCCCCAGCTCGCGCACGAGGCCGGCGAACCTCGCCGGCCACCTGTTCTTCGAGGAGCCTCCAGCACCGTCCGATCGCCCCTACGCTCCAGTCTCGATCGCAGCCGTCCATTCACTGAGGAGCAGCTACCGTCGATCACCTGGAGGGGCTGATCAGGACCGTTAGCAGCAGAGAGAGGAACCATCAGCACCTGAGGCCGTTCGATCTTCCACGTGTCCTCTCCTGCACCGTCGATTCGGCTCAAGGGCAGACGAAAAGGAGCGCCATCCATCCAGGACCGCCCGATCTTCCACGTGGCGCGCATCCAGCCGTCGACGAATAAAGGGGTAAATTACTTAGGCCCCCTCGTAGTTTGAGTCTTTTATTTCTAGTCCTGTAAATATTTTAGTTATTTTTTTTTACGTAGGGTAATTTGCACTGAGGACCTTGTGCTTGTTTTTATTTGCATATATACCCCTGTGTATGTGAGCTCACGTTCTTCGTCACGTGCTTGTTTGGGTTATTTGCAGTATTAGTCTTGTAGTTCTGTCTGGTTTATTAATGAATGATAACTTTTTGGTAATTGCATTTATGCCCCTGTAAGCCTTTTATTCACGCATGTGCGGATTTTAGTGGGATTTTTGCATCCAAGCCCCTGGACTTTTGGTACGAGTTACCAAAAGGTCCAGGAACTTGGTTTTTATTACCAAAAGGCCCCTGAGTGCCCCAGGCACGCGTCACGCGCGTGTTTAGCTCGGATTTTTGCACCTTGGCCCCCAGACTTGCGGGTATTTGCACTTACGTCCCTGTGCACAGTGCCCCCTCTTTGATTTTTGAATAAATATCAAACCACCTCCAAATTCGATGAAAATTTGACACATGGCTCCTGCCATGTTGTTGGATTTTTTAGAATTTTTGAGGACATTTTTTATTTTATTTAGTATTTTTAAAAATTCAAAAACCTTCTTTTTAGCTACTGTCTAGGTTTAAAAATCCCAAAAAAATATAAAATCACCCCCAAAAATTCTATAAAAATTAGTTACTGTTTCATGTGTGTTGTTTGATTTTCTAGCCAATTTTGGCTATTTTTCATTGCTTAAAAACACTAAAAATCTAAAAACCCCTAAAAACTCATAAAAATTATAATAAATAATATAAAAATCCAAAAACAATAATTTAAGTGCCCAAATTTTCCTTATTCTTTCTAGATTCCAGGAAAATTACCTCCAGGGCTTGTTGAGATCCATAAATATTTTATTTTTGGGTTTCAAGCCTTGCTGGACAGTACCCAGGCTTTTGAGCACTGTTTGATTTTTATAAAATAAAATATACATTAGAAAAATACCAAAAATTCACCAAAAACACTTAAAAAAATAAAAAACATAAAAACCATTTTTCTTGAATTTTTGCTTGAATTTTGGTGTGTTAAATAAATTGTGCAAGTGTGCTTGATTTTGCCTTCTTTTATTTTCTTCATATTTTAAAAATCCAAAAAAATACAAAAATTATTAAAAACCACTAAAAATCTCTTTCTTTTATTTTATCTTCTTTTTACTACTTCGTAGGCCCTAGGCCAACCCGTGCTCCTTGTGTTCGACCCTGGGAGCTATACCAGGTTAATCCCATAGCTAGGACCGCATTTCGTGTTTTGATCTCTGATTTATCTCGCGGTTCGACATTTTTCTTGATTAAGTGACTCTGAGTGATAGAGGTCGCAACGACCTATTTAGTACCTTTACCTCGTTCGCTCGGGTCGCTCATCACACCACGTGTTCTACTTAGGCAAGTTTAAGTAGACTTCCCAAATATGGTCTCATGGAACCCAAAGATTTATATCAATGACCTGAACAATCTAAATTCCAGTTCCTAACTAGGCTACTTACTTTGAAAGTTAAAGGCCATAATCAAGCTCCATCCTTTAAACTATTCCCAATCTTTAGTTCTAGAAATCAAACTTATTCTGAAAAATGCTAATGCAGATGCAACCATGTTTTTGTGAAGAATATTTTCTGAATTTTACTCATTTTTGTGGATTTTAAGGATTTTATAATTTCTATGTATTTTTCATTTTTGTATAAACAAGTCTATGCACAAGAATTATACATGATAAATTACCCATATTTTATTTGGATTAAATAGATAATGTATTTTACAATTTTTATACAATGAATTTTACAAGGATTAAATGATTTTAACACATATTTTAATGAATACAATTTTAAATAAGTATTATACATATTTTAGATAAATATTTTAAATATAGATTTCAAAAAAGAATTTTAAATAAGGATTTTATACATATTTTACTTATTTACAAAGAATTTATAAATAATAAATAAATAAATGGATTTTAAAATAACCCTTACCCACATTTGTGGATTTTATAGATATAGAAAATGCATTAAAGTATGAGTTATAGATGAAAATATATATACAATATATATGCACCCCCATATACTTAGCTTGTGCTCTGTCCTCATAGCGTCAAAAGAGAAAAAGGAGGACATAACTCGTGCTAGTAAAAGTGGGTGAAAAAGAATACAAGAATAGAAGTCAGTCGACCACCCTATACTTACGATCAGATCATCGTAAGTATAATGGAAGTCAAAAATGAGGTAACTGAGGAAAAGGAATATACAAATGAAGGAACAAAAGAAAAGAAGAAGAAACAAAATCAACGAAATCTCTTGGTCCCCCCTATACCTAGGATAAGGCATCCTAAGTATAGAAATGAATGTGGCCAAAAGATAGGGACCAATGATTGGTACAAAAGAAAGGAAAACAAAAGAAAAGTAAAAAGAATAAAATCGAAATGCGCAAATCAACAGGCAATCGGTTTCCCCTATACTTAGGATCTAGTATCCTAAGAATATAAGACAAGCAAAAAATTGGGGATGATTGTGGACTACGAAGAATATACAAGAAGTGGTGTACTCTAGAAAATCAAAAGGCTCACAGGTCTCTGTACATGATAAAATGAAGTGAAAGAGTAGTCATTGATAATCGGGTTTTGCCTACGATTAATAATGATGTCGGTGTAGAAAACCACGACGATAAAATCTGGTTGATAAAAAAATCAACAAAATAGGAGAGAGAGAGAGAAAATTTGGGAATATGCGGCTTCTCTCTCCTATTTCTTCTACACTATGTTATTTATCCAGGTAAGTGAGCCTGGGTCGAACTCGAGGAGGCAGAATATTAAAACTTCAGTTTTTGATGAAAGGAATAGATCTCAAAAGATTTCACTATAGTCTTTATTTTACAACAATTTTAAAGAAAGAACTCAAAACTAACTCGATCTTACGAAAATCAAATCGATAAAATGATACGATGAAAAATCGCGAAAAAATACAAGAATGTTGCTAGGGTAGTTATCTAACTACCCTAGAAAAATTAAAGAAAAATACAACAAAAATGATGTCCAAAACACCCCTACAGCCTAGGGGTACAAATGCAAGAAAAAGAAAGATGTTCTATTACAAGAAGGTCCCTAGTAGGGACTAATATGCAAAGAAAATAGATTTTATTACATTTAGGTCCCTACACGGTGACCTAAATGTAATTCTGGAAAGTTCTAGGAGCTGAAGGAGACTTTGGATCTTCGCCTAAGTTTACTATGTAAATTTTCTACCCCTTCATCTTGGACAACACTGATTAGAAGATATTATGCGATCGGAGCCGTTCGTCTGGGACACGTGTCACACACCTGTGCGTTCCTATGTTCTTGAGGTTCTTCAACTGCTTCCTGCGCGTGGCCACGAGTGCGTCTTCTCCGTATTATGCCAGTAGACTGGTGCAGTGCTTGGGCCTCTGGTAGGGCCAGGAGGGAGATGCCTTCTATCGTCGAGTCTCGCCTGCGGTGGATCTCCGCCTTAGGTGGTCAAGAGTGGCGGTGTTTAGCCGGTGAAGATGACGGTCCGAGCTATTCTGGAAGTTGATGTAGCAACTCTTTTATTGGGAATTTCTTTAATTTTGGAAGCTCCAGGTGATATGGTTATGCTCCAGATGGTGAAATAACTTGCAAATGGAATGTTTTCTTGTTCGATTTTCAAGGAATCGACCAACAACTTAAATAATTTCTAGATCTAACAAGTACTTTCCAGAATCTGTAAAACAAATATAATGTAACAAATGGGAATCGAATCGAAGTGGTTTAAGTTGAATTTGGAAGAATGTGAATAAGGTGCGGCTAACTATGAGGTTAAGGATTCTAATGACAAACTTAACTACGCTAATGCGGGCTCACGTATCGAGAATTAAAATGGGAAAAACGATCAAGGAACTCACCTAGAACTGAGGTTGTATGAACCTCGATTACTACTCGACTAGCGATGATGTCCGAAGCTGAACGTGACGCGATGGTGGCGATGCAAGGCGACAGAGCCTTGGAACTTCTCCTCCGACATCCCTTCTTCCATGCGGGGTAGTCCTCGGGTGCTGTCACCACCGGGTTGAGGCAGAGCGAGGTGGAGAAGGTGGGTAGTCAGCTAGATATGAACAGGAAGCTGGAGCTTAGGATTGATTAGTTGTTAATGGAGATCTTTGGGGGTTTTTATAGAGGGGATCGAATAGAGTTAGGTAGGAATCAAGGACTGACGTGTAGTATGGTTGTTAGGAGAAGGTGATCAATGGATTAGATTGGAGTAGGAGGTTAGGAGTTATCTTGGAGAAAAAGGCAAAGCTCGACGGTTGAAATAGAAATTCGAACAACGTTCTGGAGGAAGAAGGTCCCAGTTGCTAACACGTGTCAGCACTTGGTTGGCCAGGTTCAAGACATACTTTAATAAATATGAAATAAATAGTAAATAGCCTTATTTTATTAGGTTAAAAATAAAAAATGTAGATAAATAAATTATCTAAATTATAGTATAATTAGATTTAATAAATAATATTTATACTACAAATTATAAATATTATATTAATAAATGATTATAAATAATACTTTATAAATAGGTTTTGTATTTTTAACTTAATAAATTACTAAATAGTATATTAAATTTATATTTTCTTAATCATTAGGATTATAAATAGATTATTTGGGAATTTTTTTATAGATTTTAATAAATTATTTTAAGTATTTTAATAAACACAAATATAGGTTATATAGTTCATTTATATATATAAATTAGGGTTTTTGATATATTTAAAATAATAAATAAGCTCCAAAAATAATGAAATAAATTACTGTTAAAATACATGATGAAAAAAATAATTAGAAATTATAGAATCATTAAAATGATAAATAGTGTGTTCTAAATAAAATAAATGACCCAGAAACCTAGTTATGGTTAGGTCCGAAAACCGACTTTTTGCAAACAGACTCCGATTTTAGTAAGTCACCTTTTATTAATTTGGAAATATTTATTTATGAACCTTTAAACGTGAGTAGAGTGAAATTAGAGTTTGTATGAGAAAGTTATGATGTTTGGAAGTTGGGATTTTGAGAATTTGCAGGTTGGATTTCTTAGCATATATACAAGGTAATATTTTAACTTGTTTTTATATTTTTCTATTCATTTTTAGAAATAATTAGGAGAAGTGTTTGGTGAAAAATAGCTATAGGTATTTTTACAAGTCATATTGTACGTATATACATATCTACAATTTGCCTTTATTTTCTTTTATATTTATTCTTTATTTATTTACATGATTTTAGTGCATAAAAGTGCATTTATATTCATGACTACAGTTTTATTAAAAAGTAATATTTAATGGATATTTACATGTATTTGTTAAGGGTTTTAGAACAAAATGCAAACAAAATGTTAATGAATCATGGATTCATCAGTCATGCATCTTGTACAAAGTACAGGTCATACTGAATCATCTACTGTGCATGTGCGTACTGATCCCTGGCTGAACAAGTAGAGCTGCCTCTATAAATGAACTTTGTATGTGGAAAAGATCTTTCAACTAAGATACGCAAATCCAGAGTCGGACTACAGAAGGTGTCTACAAATGTAATCATAACACCATCCGACTCTCTACGCTAAATAGACTATATGATATGTGTAATATAAGCAACTGACTCTTCTATTGGAATATGTGTATTCTCAATATGCTGCATTGAGATGTCTACTGCAACTGATTGTTCATCTGGATCTGATGTGAACTCTGTATCTGTATGTGAACAATCATATGAAAAACTAGGTACCATGTCATCTACCCTATCCTCGTGTAGGAGATTGTGGTTATCAAAATAAACACTCTCAAGATCAAAAGATTGTGTCTCATCTATGTTATGGCAATCCTCTACAAGACTGGTGTCCTCCGAAGTAAATGACAATACTGATCTGGGACTGCTACATCCTCTCGCCATCTCAATGTGTATCTCTCCACTGTCTGTGCGGAATGATGCTGTCCCAAGATCATAATCAAAGAGTGCTCTCGCTATCTTCAAGAAGGACCTCCCGAGAATGATTGGAGCAAAGTGTAACTGTGTAGGGTATGTCATATCTAGGACAGTAAAGTCCACTATCAACTGGAAGCCCTAGACGATCATGATAATGTTCCTCAACACGCCTATAGGTCTCTTCACAGTTCGACTAACAAACTGAAGTATCGCTTGTGATTTGTAAAGAGGACCTAGCTTGAGCTTATCAAGCAAAGAAGATGGAATAAAATTAATCGAGGAACCATTATCTAAGAGAGTACGATGGAATGCGTCATCAACAATCTAGCATGTGACATAGTGAGCTCCAGAATCTCTCTTCTTCTTAGGTACCTTATTCTGAATAGCACATGAAGTCACCTTGGTCAATACATGTTTCTCAACTCGTTATTTCCTTTTCCTACGTGTTTTGCATCTGTTCGTTAACTGATTCGTGAGCGTAGGAAAATGATACAAGGTATCATGAAGTGGAATCTTCAGAAAAATGCGATCTTTCAATAAACGATCGGTTTCTGGAGTGACAACATTGTTTTTAGATTTTTCTTTCCTTTTCCATACAAAGCATCGGGAAAAGGAACAATCTCAAGAACAACAAAATTCTTTTTATTTTCATCTAAATTGGAATCAACATGTACATCGAGAGTCACAGAAGTATGTACAAAACTCTCTAAAATGGGGGAAGAAAAACCTGCATCAGGAGTATCTGCATGGTCTGACGTGGTATCCTCTTCTGATTGCCCGTGTCCATGTCAACTGTCTGTGCATAACTCCCCTCTCTCTGAATATGGTCATGATGGACATCATGCTAGTCCTCATCATCATGGTGGTCCTCCTCAAGATGTATATGACTCTCGCTCCTCATCATGTGCCCTATCCTCTCGATCAGGTGTTCATGGTGATCTACCACTCCAGAGACGAATGAAGTTAGGTAAAAAAAAATCAGGAAAAGAGATTGTACCTATATTGGTTTCTACCTGATCTGTGTGCCTCCTCTTATTGTTCGATTGCATCTGAGATTGTGCTGGAAGAGTGGTGTTGGGAGCGGTTAACTCATCCATATAATGGTTAATACGCTCCATCTCTGTCCTAGACGCTGTCTGGAGCGTGCTCAACATATCCATGATCTGGTTCTGTGCCGGCGCTTGTGAAGACATCTCAGACTCATTATTACGACCCTGGTTATCTACTCACTCCTGCCTAGGAGTATGATGGTGTGGTGTGTAAGGCTGAGCAGATCTATGTAGTGTGAAGGAAGACTGTTGTCGATAATGATGTGTATGCTGATGTTTAGCAGGATACTGAAAAGAATATGCATGTTGGTGAGACTGCTGCTGCGTGTAGTGCTGGTAGTGCTGAAAATGTGGACGTCCATGCTGCAGATGACTACATTGCTGCTGGTGTCTTCGCTTCAATTCCTCAGCTGTAGGGAGCAGCTCAAACAATCGAAGATGGTCGTAGCTTAGTAGGGCGGCCTAGGGTCGACTCCATAAGATGGGATCCATAATCGCTTGTCAATCCCTCGATTTCCTTTCATGAAAGTAGATAGATGTATAGGATGATCTTTGTTCAAGGGAGGACCCCTGCCCACGGTGGTCGGCAATGGGGTTTTGAAGGTAGAAGAAGGGTGTCATGAAAGGAGAGAGATGTATAGGACGATCTTCATTCAAGGGAGGACCCCCGCCTACGGTGGCCGGTGATGGGTTTTTGAAGGCAGAAGAAGGGTGGTTCGCATATGGATCTAGGGTAGTTTCAGCTGCCTGTAGATACAAGGAGATCATATGTTAGAGGAAGTTAGGGTTACGACGAGGTTAAGGGAGATTCAGTGAAGGGTTTGATGGAGTAAGTTAATCAGAAGGCAATTGTAGGTGGCTGGAAAAAATCGGTGATGATGGCGGTTTGGGACGAAGGGTGCAATTGCTGAAGGTTAGAAATGATGCGGGCATCGTTTGACCATATGATCCATCGATCCAACATGGGGCGCTAATGGGCATCTATGATCTGATATAAGTATCACATCAAAGGGCTATAGTGAAGGCGCTGATTAGTGGTTGAGATGGATCTGATCAAATGGTGACAAAGTGGATGTGTGGCAACAAAGGAGGTAGGCCACGTGGGCGGCTGAGGAACCACCACATGGCTTGCTGAGAAAATTCAGAAATAACTGAATAAAAAGAAATTCAATAATAAATACTTAGAGAGAGAATTAAAGAAAATGGTAAACATGAAAGTTATAGGTCTCAATGTGTTTTCCAACTTTCATGTAGAAGTCAAAGAGATCAGAGGTCATCTATACAAGGATATAAATTAAACACTAATAAAAATCATATAAAACAATTTTCTTTTATTTTTCTTTTCCTTATTTTTTGAGTTTTTATTTTGTTTTATGTTATTTAATTTATACACAATATTACTCTAATTTTTATTTGATATTTGAACAATAAAGAAATACGTAAAATAATAGCACAATAATAGGGTCAATATATAATAATTAGAGTCAATTATATGCAACAAATAAGTTAGTAATTAATGTTATTAGTCAATTAATCTCGATGATTAACTTAAGCAAGAGAGATAAATATAATGAATTAAGTTGATAAGTCTGGTATTTATCACCCCCCTATACTAAAAGTAAGCTCGTCCTAGAGCTAATTAGTTTAATTAATGAGATCCCTGACAGGTGCAAGTGAAAAAACAAGGCTTGATTTGACCTAGAATACTAGGTTTTAGAAATCCGAAAATTCTAAGTTGATCCAAGTATTAATCAAAACGAATTCAACTCCTCTAATTTTTAGACTCTCAATGTATACATATATATAAGAGGTATGACTTAGTGTAGACTGCATTATGAGAGTAGAGTCAATATATTATAAAGAATTCCAATCTTAAAAGCTCTCCCAAGGACCCAACCAACAACTCTAGGGAACAAATCTAGTCTTGCCTCAATTCACCATCTCTTTAGTTTGTCAGAGTTCAATGGTATAGATGGACGGCTAGATTATGGAGGATGTAGGATTGTGTACTTATTTTCTCTTCCTCTCATTGGAACAGGATTCTCTCAAGTGCCAAAACTCAACACAATTTTTATTTTGATTTTGCCAATCTGTGTGTTCGTCAAAAGAGATTGAGTCGTATGTACTTGTTTTTCTGGAAGTACACCGGGGTGCGTCTTTTTAAGGTATCTAATATACCTGCATCCATACTTGTAGCGTTAATGATGCAGATCCCTTTTTGTAGTACTAGCCTAACTCATAAAAGTCTAATAATTTGGTCCAAGTGGACACTTAAAGGTTGGGAGCGCTAGCCTTGAATAGAACTCATATGATGTATCTTTGTATGATGAGCTTTTCTTTTCTCTTTCGTTAATTTTTTTAAAGTTTGAGGGAACTTCCCTTCTTTTTGACTAGCTCCACTGCTTTTACCAAGGATTGGCGCACACTAATCAACCTATTAATTAATGTCATCACACTGTGGCACGTTACGTCAAAGTCAAGATATAATATGAGAACATGTCCCATACTTGCTATGATGGTGACACTCAGGTTTCATAAAGCCTTCACTAATTTTATCCCATCCTTGAGCATCATAGAGATCAAGTCCAAACTCAAACTTCCAATCTCAGTCTCCTTAATGATACGTTGACTCATCTCAACCAGAAATGCAATCATGCATGTGAGTGATGGTCAGAATCTTTTAAGGGAGATTAAGCATGAAATATAGAATGCATATCTTTAAACTAGGAGAGTATGGCTTTTTAAGTTTAAGACACTAATGATTAATACATGATAATTCTGAGTCTAGGAACTCCTTAAACCAAGTGTTAAAGATCATCTCAAGCCTTGAGTGCAAAGAGAAAGTGTTAGGAAAAAAAATTAATAAGTCAGTCTTCTGTGATTTTTTTCCATTTTTTAAAGTTATAAAGTTAATTAATTACACTCATTTACAACCTTAGCTTCGAAAAATAATTTCGAAAACTTTTTGCAAACATTGTCACATATGTATAAAAATTTTGCAAACATTTTATAAAGATTTTTAAAACAAGTAAATCCCATTTTTCAAACCTAAATAAATCATTTTTTCAAAATAATGACACATAAGTATAGTTTTTCAAAATATTTTACAAATGATTTTCAAAATATGTCACACCGTATTTTCACAGACCACGTAAAACATTTGAAAACCATGTCAAATGTATATATATTTTTCAAAAATTATAAAATGTTTTGTACACAAATCAGTTCATAAATGTAATACAATACCCATAACCCTAATAGTTGGAAAAAATTTAAAAATATGAACTATGGCTAAAGTATATATGTAATACATACGGTAGTGCTGAATATGCATTTCATCATCTTTGTTCATTTTGTTTAGCTTAAAATCCTTTATAAAATACATGCATATAATACTAACTCCATATTCTTACTAACTTGAATATGTGTGTAAATATTGTACACTTATTACCATTTTAACCTAAAATAAATAAAGAAAGAAAGAAAGGAAAAATAAAGAAAAAAGAAAAACGAAGATTGTATATATGTAATAGATACAGGCTGACCCGAAGCCCAAGAGAAGGTCAAGATTTGACCTGATCGACTAGGAATAAAGTTGCGGGAGATAGGGTCCTAAAACAGAAAATTCAAAAAGAAATTTTGCGTTGTAAATATTTTTCTATGTATATTTTTATACTTACACTATTTTATTTTTTACATCAATTTATCTCAAATTAAATAATTTTTTAAAATAAAAGTTGTAAATAAAGATGTTCCCTAAATAATAAAAATAATTGCAACATAAAATCATGTACAACATAAATGCAACCACACTTGGAAAAACCGTAAAACGATAATTGAAAGACCAATTACAGCTCCATATGAAACTCGAATTAAATCAAACTCACTTCCATTATATTCTGAATTAAATGATCTTTAAAACGATTGTGATTTCATAATTTTTGGAGTTACAGTTGAAAAAGAAATTTTCTGGGTTGGTTTGTGCAATTTTACCATTTTAATTGTATTTATTATTTTAAATTTGTATATATTATATTCTTAATAATTGTAAATATTGTTTACTATAATTTAAAGTAAATAAAAAAATTTAATAAAAAAATATTTGTATAAGATCATTTCCTTATTTGTGCTTGTGTCTAATGTGCATTGTGTATATATGATTTGTATAAAATTAACCTCCTTATATAAAAACCACAAAAAATATTATCTAACATTATTTAATTAAAGTAATATAATTGCGAAATTTTTATTGACTGATTTATTTATTTATTATTTATTCATTTATTTGATTTGAAAACATGCCACGTATATATGATTTGATTTTATACCTTAAATAACCACCATTAAGGTGGCTAATTAATTTGTGTATATTAATTATTTTTATTATTTTATTTTATACCAATTTCATTTTTAATTTATTAACTAACTTGTTAATTTACTTCATTTATTAAATTAACCACTAAATACCTTCCTTTTTTATGATTATTTTCCTTTTTGATTTTTCTTCTCCTTTTATTGAGCTCCTCCGTCCTCGTTTCCTCTTGATTAATCCTTTGGGAGAGGAGCCTATTCTCCAAGAGTGTTCTTGTCGTAGAGAGGTGTATAACCTCCGAGCCATCCGATGACAGCGAGTCGGTGCTCGTCGAGGCCATCATGACATTCGTCCACTCCATAGTGAGATCCATTTTATTTCTCATTTATTAATCTAGGTTAATTGTAGTGTAATTTGTAGTTTAATTTTGTTGCCATTTTCTCAATTTTGATCCGTAGATTTTAATCACAGTTAATTGTCCTTATCATATTTGCTTTCGATCCGATCCGAATTTTTCACACACATCGAGATCCCTACATTTCACGTTCTATCTCTCACGACCTCTCACATCCGATCACGCACGGTGGTCGGATCATCGGATCTTTCTCTCATCTCACCGAATTCGGATTCATTCACATCTCCGTATTGGAATTTAGACCGTGCCACTGTGCTCGAGTCTTTTTTTTCTCCATTTTTCTGAAAAAATAACTAAAAAAATTCATTTGCTTTAAAAAAACATTTCCTACAATTTGTTTACAATAAAAAATATAATAAAATATTTTAGTTTCTGTTCTTAAAAAAATAAACAAAGAAATAATAAAGAAAATAAAAAAGGGGGCACGGCCACAACCGCGCCTCCCCCTCCAGCCAGCGGCCGCACCGCCCGCACGTACTTCCCCGCCTAGGAGGAACTCCTCCCGGAGCTGTGAAGCTCCTGCTTCCACCGCCACTGTACGCGAGCATGCACCTCCATCTCTATGAAGGGAATCTGACACCAATATCAGGGCGTGTGTCGCCTCGCCTCTGCCATTCCTTCATCGCGCCAGCCACCGCTTGGAGCTCCTCTCTGACCGCCGCCATCTCCGCTTCGATTGGAACCCAATTACTAGCGGCACCCGTCGCCTCCGCCTGACCGACACGACCATCTGAAGCGCCCAACCGCCCGTTTGCGCACATCACCTACCATACATTGAGCCACCGTGTGCGCCCACCGCATTCTCAACGCCGGTCGCGTAGACCGCCCGTCACGTCCCCCTCTCCCCTTTGCCTTTGCCAGCGTGGTCACCTACCAACGCACGAAGGGCCGCCACACAACCACCTCCTGCTTCGAGAGAGAAGAGGGCATCGTCCCTTTGAGAACGAAGAACGAAAATGAAAGCCCATAGGAACCCTAGCTTGATTTTTGAAAAAAATATTGGGTAAATTGCATAAAAGCCCTGGAGGTTTCAGAAATTACGAAAAGGCCCCTCCAGGAACAGAATGTGCGACACACACGATTCGTTGGGTAATTCGCAAATTCCACCGTGTAGTTTATTTATTTATTTTATGAAAAAATATTAAGTATTTACATTTTAGCCCCTATTATCTAGAGTATTTATTTTGCATGTTCTTTGTATTGAAATAAATGTTTTCATTGGTCTAAAAATTCTACAAAAATTTGTTTAAATTCATGTTATGTGCATCTTCATTGTGTTAAAATTTCATTTCATTTTATCATCATTTGTTATTATTAAAAATAATAAAAACAACAGCATTTTCTCAACCCGAAATTTAAAAATTCATAAAAATATTCAAATATTGCTCTAAAAATTCCAAGAAAATTAGGTTAGGTATATTTCATTATCTTTTAATTTCTGTCCAATTTCCACGCATTAGTTATTTTTAAAACCCAAAAAATTTGCAAAATACTCAAAAAATTATAAAATCCAAATTTTATGATTTCACTTCCAGTTTGTAGATATTTGTCTATGTCTTGGTATAAAAATAATTTCTAGGTTTTTAGCACATCAAATATTTTTAAGTTGCAAACTACTCTAGGCTGTGCACTATTTATCATTTTCGCCACTCTTCAATTTTTAGAAAAATATAAAAACATCTGAAAATTCTAAAAAAATCCAAATTTTTTTTCAAAGCCTCTAACAACCAAAAATGTTTTTTTATGGATTTTTCCGAAGATTTTTTAAATAATTGAAAAATATAAAAAGAGTGTGGTGTGCGTATTTCTTCCCTTGTGCACATTGTTCCTTATTTTTGAATATATAAAATTGCAAAAATCAAAATATTTAAAATTTTGAAAATCATAAAATAAAAAAATTAAGAAAATTAAAAAGACAAAAACTTCACAAAAATCCAAGATAGTTTGCATTTGAGATTCCCTTTTTCTTTTAAATAATTTTTGATTATTTGAATAACCCTCGAGAATTGTAGCCTCCCTGAGTTCGATATTGTTGCTATACAGGTAAATAAGTAGCAAAATTTTCTCTCGCTTCATTACCTCTTGTAATTAATTTTGTAGCTTGAGAAGAAAAAAAGTGTTTGTTTGTTGTGGGATATTTGGGTTGCAACGACTACTGCACATTTATTTTCATATCAACAATTCAAAACCCTGAAAATCCTATGTCAACAAATGGCGCCGTTGCCAGGAAGGTACAGCGGGGGTAGTTAGGTTTCTCTTTTAACCTGCTATTCTTGGTTGTACATTTTTGTCTATATTTATTTCGACATTTATTCAATATTCATATTAACTGTATTTAATTTATTCATTTTTGCTCAAATTTTCATATATGTGTGTCTCTTACGTACTTTATATTTTCTCTTTCTTGCGAGGGCCCGACGAATGAGGGTGGAGTTCTTAGGAGCACCGGAGCACCCAAGCGATACAGGGGCGGTTTGATTCATCTTGAAGCAGCATGAAAGCGTGAGAGGAGGAGGAAAATATTTTGAGAGAGACCATCATTTGGAGCATTATGATAGTGTAAATATAGCATTTATTTCTTCATTTGAACTCTTGTCAAAGGACACTATATACCTTGTTTGCGGGGTCTGTTTTGCCAAGTACCGGTGCACTTGGGGACCTCACCGATTTTGTTTTCATTGTTTTTTTATTTATTTCATGTAGATTTCTTGAGCCACTTATTGATTGTTTTAATTAGTTTGCTTGAGCCAGGTAATTTATTAGGTCCAAAGCCCTAATACAAGATTTCTGCTCCTATAGAATATAACGTAATTTGGACTTAGTCAAACAAACCTGTTCTTACCCGCTAATAGAAGTTATTGTTTGGACGGTTCACATGCATCATATAGGTTAGTTGTTTCTGTATTTAATCTATGCCCGGATCATTTTGCATGTAGAGTGCTGGCAACAAGGTACGCATCTCTAACCCTTGCATGCATCGTTGTATTTAATCGCGTATTGTCATTTCCGATCTCCTTCCTTGTTTTCACTCACATAAGTTAAAAAGGAAATTGGACACTCGGTAGGTGATTTATTGAAAATATTCAAACCAAGTTATAACTGCCAAAAATTGGGACTACTAATATCACTCAACCCTAAAATTAATGTAAGGAAAAACAATTGTTTTGGGGAGAGTAACCCCCTCCATCTTTGATTTATCTGCAACAAGAGAGCGACCCACATACTAGGATATAGCCACGCTAAACTCTATTCAGACTGCTAGTTTTGTGATTAGTTGTTCTCCAGTGAGGACTTCACCGGGTAGCCGGTAATCGGTCCGAGATTTCCTTAGAGGAGTGGGCAGATCGGTTAGTCGGTAAATGGTCCGCACCCATACTAGCTGGGAAAAACTAGTTGTAAGATTGGGACAGTCTCCTGGGAGCACTAGGTTCCTAACAACTCGCATAAACCACTCTGATAGATTGATTTCTCACCAAACTCTAAAAATTGACAAGATAATTGACCAAACCTTCACGGTCTTCACATTGCGTTAAGTTGGTGAATAGGGGGTTTGTATTGTGTTTGATCGCTAGTGCTAGAGATCCTTCCGCGCAATTTGCGCCTTCACTCATTTTCACTCTTGCTTTGACCTTCATGCTATTGCATCCTGCCTATTGATATCGAAGATGTCGGACCAGAGTATTTCTCGTTCGAACTTTGCGAACTCATTCGACACTCCGACCCTTTCACCTTCTTTTCGGGGAGACTCACTTCCCGAATATTCCACATTCTCCACATCACCCTTCACATCATCTGTCAACCCGTTGTTTGAGATATGGCTCAAATGTCAAACTAGTATCTGAGACTCTATCATTTTTAAGGACTAATCGAGTGTCATGCACATTTTCAGAGTCAGACACCGGACACTTGATGCCACCATGGGGAAAGAGAACCATGTAGGACCAGAACGAGATCAACAACACCATGTTAGCCTCTACTCAGTCTATTCAAGCCCAATTAACACAGCAGGCTAATTTTCAAACCACAATGAGAGACATGATTCTCGAGCTGAGACAAGATAGGAGAGAGGAGGACAGAAACCCTGGAGGTGGGAATGGAGGAGAAGACCCTGTGTAAGAAACTGTGGCTAAGCTTACCTTAAAGGATGCCTATAATCCAGGGGCAGGATAGACAAATTCTTGGATACAAATCCCTGTGATTCATAGGCATTTCAAGCTTAACTCAAATATTTTACCTCTTCTCCTAATATTCCATGGAAATATTAATGAAGAACCTTATATACACCTCCTGAAGTTCGATCACATTTGGGGAATAGTACACTACCCAAATGTCCCATTAGAGGTAGTGCAAATGACTGCCTTCCCAATCAGTCTAATGGAAAAAGCTTTTATACTGGTTAAATCACTTGGGGAAGGTTGTCACAACTTCGGAAGAGTTGAGGTCCACATTTATGAACAAATATTACCGGCTCGGACGACTCAACCAAGTGCGATCCTTGATTGCTAATTTCTCTCAGATTCCACAGGAGCCTATTCACAAGGCCTGGGAAAGATTCAAAGATCTGACGGACAAGTGCCCCCATCATGATATTTTAAAGACTAACCTTGTGCAAAACTTCTTTGGGGGTTTAAGCATAGAGAATCAAAAGCTGGTAGATGCTGCTTGTGGGGGGAGCCACTTCAACAAGGATGAGGATGTCCTTTATCAAATTTTTGAGGAGATGGAGGAGTGTTCAACAACTCTTTCTTCTTCACATGCTTTTTAGAAGCACCTCCCCTGCAGTACCCCACAAGTCTGTCAATGTGATAGCATCACATGAAGTGGAGAGGGTGGACAACTCTGACCTGACCATCATTGAAAACCACCTACCCAAAGTGGACATTATTGAGAAACGATCCAAGAAGCTTGAGAAGCTTCAAGTGATCGAACAGAGGACGAAGAACCTAGATAAGCTGAATGAGATAACAAAGCACCTGGAGCTTCTTGTGAGTTCGATCAGTGCAGTTCACAGTGTGAGTGCAACAACCAATACCTCTACCAGGGAGCAGACGTCTTCTACCCAGCAAAATAGCGGAGGACCAGCCACAGTTTAGCATGCCTACTACGTGCAGACACCTGATCAGGTCCAACAACACTCAAATCAGACAGTTCCGTACTAGCAAGAAGTAACCTAATTCCTAAGCACCAGTCTCCACCTCCACCTGTCTTTCAGGAGGTGATCGACATCTAGTTCGATCGTCAGTGAAACTAGCTCCATCCATCTGGGCAAGGCCAGTTGGATTCACAATAGGGTTAGAGACCTGCCCACGAGTTCCAGGGAGTGAGACAGCAACAGTAACAGCAGCAGCAGTTCCAACCTCACTATAAGTCTCAGCTATAGTTCCAAAAATGGAGACAAGGCCAGCCACAATAGCAGTCTATGTACTTTTCTCATCCCAACCAACAACAGACTGCATATTATGGACAATATCCTCCTCCTCCTCATTATTAGAATATGTATGGTTACCAACAACCTATGTACTATCAGTCTCAACGACAACTAGTCATTGAGCACCCTGAGTCCCCTTCAGTCAACCCTACACTGGACCAACTTGCATTGCTAATGAAGAACATGAATTAACTGACTTAGCGGATCGACGACCTGACCACTACCAAGACACTGATTCCAGAACAGGTTGAAGCCAACCCCAACATCTTCAGACGTAAGGAGCAGGTAGCTAATAGCCCACCCCCACCTGAGACATGTATGGCCCTTTATTTTACATGTTTATCTGACACCATTCATCTCAGGAGCGGTAGGAGATTGCAGCCGCCTACGCACCAGTTGGGGTTGGAAGATCAAATCACTGATAGAGCATCATCTTCCACATCATCTCCTTCACCAACAATCGAGAGGCCTCGTGTAGCAGCACCCAAGTCTGGAGTTGAAGGATATGGGATAATCCTCAAGCGCATCACGGAAGCGTGAGCATCGTATCGAATACGACGAAGAATGACTAGTCATACTAGTTGTACTATGCAATAGAAATTAAAAATTTTTCATGTGACGAAACCACATGATTCAAGAACACTTCTCGGATCATTTCGTCTAAACTACAAACAAGTAATAGGATTACCTCTTGAAGCGTGGTTGCGATCGAGTGTCTAAACGAAGAGACCTCCTTTCTCAAGTCCGATCCAACGGAGGAGACGCTTGCGAGCGTATTGATGAAACACGTGCTCCTCGCAATCCATGTTGATGATCCAAGCGGCGGATCTCCTGATCTCGACACACGAGATCCAACGTCTTCTTCACGAGAGAGGCGCACTGAAGGAGACATAGATCCACGAGCAAACAATTGGGCAGCATAACGACGACATTTCAGCGATGGAGACTCTCTCTAGAGCATCCATGGTGGACGACCACGTGAGAGAAGGAGAGAGGGCATGTAGAGAGAAAAAGAAAGAGAGAGACTTATGTTCTCTTGTGTAAAAAAGAGCAAAGGGGTTGCCTCTCCTTTCATAATATTTTGGGATCCATGGATCTCAATCCATGGACAACACAAATCCAATGGCTCACATTGATTTGTGTTTCTTTTAATGGCTAAGATTTGTGTTGGTAAAAACCAACAACAATTAATTTAATTTAGAATAAATCTATATTGATAAATCAATATAAATCAATCTCAAATTAAATCATGCAAACATGGATATTATTGGAATGAATATTGCCTCCTTCGATAATATGGGATATGGTTGTAATCTCATGTAATCTCATGAGTTGACATTATTCCATGGAAATCTCCAAGATTTAAAACAACACATGTTGTAAATTATTCAACAAAAATAATTCGTAATTATTTTGTAAATATTGCAATCTTACCATTGGAAAATTATGAATCACATTCACAACCCAAAATAAAATGCAAATTACATTTTCAATTTAATGTCCAATGTGAATCCAATTCACATCAACATTTAATTAACAAATGTAAATTACAAATAGCTCTCTCTTGTATATTATAAATCACATTTATAATATATATGATTAATATGGATATTTCTATCCACATTATTCATATCCATTATAATTAAATCACATTTAATCATCTTGGATCTCTTTTCTCTTGTGCCCAAATAATATGAATCACATTCACATTATTTACATCTTTGATAATCAAATCACATTTAATTATCTAAGATAACTCTCATTATTATATGAATCGAATTCATATTAATCATGATAATTAAATCACATTTAATTATCCATTTTCTCAATGCTCGGATACTTATATCAACAATGAAATTATCTTGAACTCTTTCAAGGATAATGCGCTTTCTCCGCGAATACTTGGAGATAAGGACAGGGCGATTGTATTGTTCCATGTATAGTGACTTGGATATTGAGATCACATCTCAAATCCAGATCTCGGGCCTCCCATAGATGCTTGATTAAATCAAACCACAAATCTAATCTTCTCATTACATCTGAATCACATTCAGATCAATGTCCAACATTAGGACCAAGATCAGATTACTTCTCTACTGAGAGGAGTCACTAAAATCCAGACCCATTTCATCACTCCTTAGGAATGGAACTATCATGGTTATACAATCGTTTATGATCACATCACCCTCAGGTATTTCTTATACATGTACATCCTGCATACTGGAAGACCCAGAATAATCCCGAAGTATAAGATCAATTTTACACTGTCTACTTAAGGGATTTATCATTAAGTTTCTCATTCGATCATTGGGAGTTAGTATCGATCATATATTTTACAAAAACATATATCATACTCAGTTGTTGATCATATACGTTACAAAAGCATATATCAAACCTACAAATTCAGTCAAGCTTCCAAAGCGAGACGACCGTGCACGGAATTTGATTCTTCCAAATATCTCATGAGTGAGCTCATGTCTTCCGGTTCAGTAATGAACCTGTATGATCCCTTTGAGAGATCTTAATACTCATATGCACTTATATGCACACCAGCGCGCTGGTGTATAGACTTTGATTAGGTCATCGACCTGTTGGTCTACCAAATTTACATACTCAAACATATAGTTACACATCTGTCTCCGGTCAGAGGATGTGTGCCTATATCGTGACAGCATACATCATAGGACTTTGGTTATCTCGATCTCGTTAAGTCAACTCTTTAACCTAACTAATCTGACACATCTGAATCTTTATTTCCATACAGAGGACCAGCATCAAGAGGTCAGTCAGATATCAGCCTAAATGAGAAAGGATTGCCATCTCCTACTCAGGATAGAGATCATCTCTCAACAATCATTTAACGGTGCTTGATGAGTCCTCAATCTAACTCTTTAGATGTTCATCCAAGCACCAGCCTCTATGATTCAATATTTGAATCAACAACTGTATGATCATCAAGATGGCCATGGTACATAACCTTAATTGTACTAAGGGACCTATTATGCAAATTATGTATTCTTTATTTCAAATGAGGGAATGATATTCACAATAACATTTATTGCATAATGGCTCGCCATGGCCTCGCATGTCCAACAATCTCCCACTAGCCCAAAGAGCCATTAATGAGCTAATCATTTAAACCCATACTCATGTGACAATCATAGGATATTTAGATAATAACTAGGTAAGCTGATCAGTCACTCTGTTCCAAAGAGACTATGCCAAGTCCTTTTACGGCACTTGCATATCTCCTAGTGATAGCGTTCGCATCCAATGTGAATGTTGCATCTCATGCAACCAATACTCAATCACATCAGTCATAGTGTCTTTGACACTACACCTCAATAAATTTTATAATCAGTATGTAATTTCTATTATCCTTATCAGAATACATTATTCCTGGGGATATCTATCTCCTAAGGTATTCGTAGTTAAGAACTTTTAGATCACCATCTATAAAGTCTTAATTACTTGAAGATAAGACTTATAGATCACTATCTCTAAAGTCTTGTCATCTTTGAAGATATTGTTATTATTGCAACCAAGTATTTTATTTCAATAGTAGGATTAGTAAAGGTTTACTACTCCCACTGCATGGCAGATACCTGGCTTTTCTAAACATCTATCATACACACGGCTTCTCGGAACTGATGCACAAGGGCAAGCACTTTTAGCATTCACATCCTCAACTCTTTGAGGTGCTATCCCTTTAGATAGGTCAATACCATATCTTGAGGGAAATAAGCCTTTCTTGGAATTTTCTAGAAAATGCAAATGTCCAAGGTATACCATTAATGTGACGGTCCCAATACCCTCTTCTCTTCGCTTCTGAACAACTTCAGAACTAAGATCTAAGAAATATTCTTGAGATCATATCTCGAGGTATGGAAAAGCCAGTCTATAAAACACTTATTATTATCTTCCTTATATCATTTCAAATATTTAGGATATTATCTACATTTAGCACGATGAACACAATGGTACTGCCAGTAAGCTTCACACGGTTCATCAAGATTCTATCTGAAATCATAACATTTATAATTTCATCAAATCTTATATTCCAAATACAAGAAGCTTATATGCGTCCAAAGATGGAGTTCTTTAGGTTGCACACCTTGCTTTCCTCAACCATGAAGCCCTGGGCTACTTCATGTGAATATCCTCAGAGAGGTACTTATGGAGGAATGCAATATTGACTTCCATCTTGAAGATGTCAAAGTCAAGTTATGTAGCTATAGTTAGCAATATTTTGATAGGTTCAAGCATGGTCACTGAAGAGCAAGTCTCATCGCAGGCGATGTATTCTCTTCGGTGTGTAGCTCATGGCTACGAACCGTGCTTTGGATGTCCCTACCTTCTCATTAGGTTCCGTCTTTCTCTTAAAGATCCATTTACACCTTATTGGGTCTTACCCATATAGGTGGATCCTCGAGGGTCCATATACAACACTTGTATATGAAATCTACTTTAGATTTTATTGCCAACATCCAACTTTCCATGTCATGATCTTTAGAAGCTTCATCATATGAAGTCAGATCATTGTCAGATTCTACTGACACATGGAATTTATCTTCAAACTTATTTGACGAGGTATTAGTGTTTCAACTTTAATTGTCCTTTTAGTTTCCAATTTTAGGAGCCTCATTATCTTTCTCAAGATTAAATGAGTTCCTTCACTTCATTTTCATATTGATTCTCAAGGGAGTCATCATCTAAGAATCATATTCTCAAAGATGAGATCTTTTAAGAATCTCAAGGTCACAAAGTAGGTATCCAATACCATCCTTTATTTTCCTAATGAAGTAGCACTTTCAAGTGCTAAATTCCAGCTTACTTGCTTGGAACCTTATTAAGGATATATATTGTAGTCTCTACTACTTATATACCTGGAAACTAATGGGTAATTATGCAAAAAATATTTATTGATCAATTCATGTCATACACGATTCAATTGTATCTCCCTACAACTCTCTTGAGTTTACGTTTATTAGGAGGAGTAAGATGAAAAAAATATTCATATCTCTATAAGGTATTCCATGAATTTATCTAATAGGTACTGACTACCTAGATTAGATCAAATTCATTTAATCTTCCTTCAAACTTTGGTTCCAAACCAAACATGTAAAATCTTTGAATATTTCAAAGGTTTCTAACTGAAGAGAAGAAATCCCATATCACAAATAATCATCAATAGATATCACATATCCATAATGTTTATTCTGATATAAATGATTCAAATACATCAATATGCATGAGATCTTGAATACCTTGACATCTTACAACATTCTAAGGAAGGGTGTATTGGACATTTTTACTTCTGAATACAATATTCACAAGTATGTAAGAGTTGAACCTTTAGACAATCTAAAGTTTCATCTCTTATTAGTCTATTGATCACACTAACAGAGAAATGTCCAAGGCTTGATGCCAGATCATTTTCAAAAGATCTTCATCCTCCTATTGATCTTTAATGGTTCATTTTCAATATTAGAAATGTTAATGAACCATTCATTAATTTTCTAATTTAGTAGAGTCCTCCAGATGTTAGATTCCTATGTGAAATATATCCATCATAACTCTTTATGAGAGGTCTATTCCATGATTAATATTTATAACCAACATTTAGAAATAAACAATGAGTGTAATCTAATGTCTAGGTCATAGAGACATTCTCTAAAACTAAGGGCTCCAACTGAAAATATGAAGTCTATTGATCCAATAAAAATTGTTGCAACAATTTCATCAATTCCAACATGGATGACCATTAAACCTTAAGATCAAATTTCTAATCTTCTTACACATATGCAACCAATTGCAGGTGCCATTAGAAGATTGAGATATAATTATTAGACTTTATTTTATCAAATAAAAAAGTCAATTTCAATGATTATATGTAGATTATTCCGATGCACTATCCGATTCCTTCTCTAAGGATTCTAGATAGATTTGATAGTCATACCATCAACACATCAGCTTATTGCAGTATTGGCATTTATCCAACTCTTCAGATTTAATATGAAAGTCACAAAAGTACAGTCAACTCTTTGACTTTCATTCTCACATGGGTCAGACCCACGCTTCCACTGTTCTCCCTTTATCTATAAACAACCATTGCTTATGACGAAGGATCTCTTATGCTGAATTCTAAAGATTTCAATATAAGAGCATTTCAACATTTGTACGTGCTTCATTCAATTCATACAATATGAATAATATGAAGCATCATGAATGATCAGAGTACAGACAGTAGAATGATGACACTCATCGTATCTACATCTATCTAAACTCTTAAAACTTTGGTTCAGGTAGGTATTCAAACATTTTGAATACATCATCTCTTATAGAGCCACCATGTCATTCATGATTAAATGTCGAGAGTACATATGTATGCCATAACATCTTCTTAGATTTTATAAGGATTAATTTACAATTGTGATCATCATTAACATGTCACTTCCAAAGTACATTTGATGAGAGATCAAGACTACAGAGACATACAAACCCTAGGGTCATAGTCATATTGTCTACTTAATTGTCATTCCTCATTATTATGAGGAAACTTACACATTGCAACCACATACATTATGTGTTCAACTGCAAGTACATTATCGTCACCATGGATCCAATCCATGATATTTTATTGGTTAATATTGAGTACATTATTGAATGGGTTCAATGAAGGATTATCAGAAATATGAAATTTGCATAAATATATATATATACACATTTTACTTTTATTTAGGAATTTTTATATCAAAGTTGTCTTGCCATGTCAACAATGAAAGTTCATTCCCTTACTCACTTTCAATGTGAGAGATATACTTACCATCATATCTCAGCAAGATCTGGGATCTCCTTCCTTATCTTTGTTACATCCCAATAATATGAGAATCTGCAACTCGTATAAAAAGAAGCAGGAACACATTCCGCCTTGCAAGTCCAACTTGCATCTCCCAATTCGATCTTTAACACCCAGGCCCACCACCCCTAAGGTGATGTTGACCCGTCATTAATGGAACCAATCGTCAACAGGAATAGTACTCACTATGCGCAATCCAATATCGCCCCAATAATATGAGGATCTGATATTGGGGTCACTACGCATACGACCTTACTCTTTCGAGAAGCAAAGAGCCTGATCCTGATGCGCTTGCATACAGGAGCTGTCACTTTGGACAGGCGTCTCCTATATGCAATCCCTGGCGACGGAAACCCTTCGCCTTGATGGGAGACCATGGATGTCACTTACGTGATCCTCCACCTCATATTAAAATTTTAATTAATTATCATGAATCATATTCATATAATTAATTCTTCTAAGAGAAATACACATCTATTCATAATAGAGTGTTTTAATTGGATATAATTAATTCAATCTAATTAAATCAATTATCAATCCAATTCAATCAACAAACTTTATTGGTTTTACTTGAATATATATGGTATTATCTCAAAGTACGTATTAATTTGAATTTTAATAATTAGAAAAATACATCTTGATTTCTCCGACATTATCGAGTCCCTACCCGCTGTCATGGCCAGTACCGACGGGAGTGGGACGGATCGCAATCGGTGCGACTCACTACCCCAACGCTCCTAGACTAGACACCATATCCATCTCAGGAAAGGATAATGCCAGATAGATCAATGTGTACTTGAGATGATCATCATATAGTAATAATCAAAACATTTTCGATTATAAGGAAGTTTGCTAGACAAATTCCCAATCCTATTCAAGCAAGTTGTTTGTTGATTTTGTTTCCAATTTTGATCTAGATCAAATCTAATCAATTTATTGGTTGAGGCCAAGTCAATTAAAAAAATCATCATTAAATATTTCTCAAATATTTTCTATAATTATTTCAGGAAATTAATAATTAATTTCACTAATTGACAATCACATGGTTCTTGATTAGAAATGTAATTTCAGCAGTGATCCCTACTTACTAAAATTAACATATCTCAATCAATTTAAATACAAATTAGACAAAAATAATTTTCAAAGATTGCTAATTTGATTTATGATAGAACCTAAGTGATATTTCACGTATTTCTAGGCGGATGAAAACAGTAATAAACTCGTTAATCATGTTAAGATTCGCAGTTCCCACAACAGTGAATACATGTTCTTTAAAAAAACCATATCTCGAGCAAACGGAATCCAAATTATGTAAACTCAGATCCTATGGTTTCCTTATTCAATGGCGAACTAAATAAAAGTGATTAATTCGTTTTAAACATTTTAAACAGGGCAGAATTATTCACTAAACAGATATGCGAAATTTAAATAAGACAAAAACTTTCGCAACCTTAACGGACCCAAGTCGTCCTAGGTTTACAGATCGTATCCAAAATCTTCGACCAAAGGATCTGATACCACTTGAAGGATATGGGATATTCCTCAAGAGCATCATGGAAGCGTGAGCATCGTATCGAATACGACGAACAACGACTAGTCGTACTAGTTGTTCTATGCAGCGGAAATTAAAAATTTTTCATGCGATGAAACCACATGTAATCTCATGATATCTCATGAGATTACATTATTCCATGGAAATCTCCAATATTTACAACACTTTTTGTAAATTATTCAACAAAAATAATTCATAATTATTTTGTACATATTGCAATCTTACCATTGGAAAATTGTGAATCACATTCACAACCCAAAATAAAATGTAAATTACATTTTCAATTTAATGTCCAATGTGAATCCAATTCACATCAACATTTAATTAACAAATGTAATTTACAAATATCTCTCTCTTAAATATTATAAATCACATTTATAATATATATGATTAATATGGATATTTCTATCAATATTATTCATATCCATGATAATTAAATCACATTTAATCATCTTGCATCTCTTTTCTCTTGTGTTGAAATAATATGAATGCCATTCACATTATTTACATCTTTGATAATCAAATCACATTTAATTATCTAAGATAACTCTCTTTATAATATGAATCAAATTCATATTAATCATGATAATTAAATCACATTTAATTATCCATTTTCTCAATGCTCGGATACTTATATCAATAATGAAATTATCATGAACTCTTTCAAGGATAATGCGCTTTCTCCGCGAATACGTGGAGATAAGGATAGGGAGATTATATTGTTCCACGTATCATGACTTGGATATTGAGATCACATCTCAAATCCAGATCTCGGGCCTCCCATAGATGCTTGATTAAATCAAGATTGCAACCCTAATATTCTCATTGCATCTGAATCACATTCAGATCAATGTCCAACATTAGGACAAAGATCAGATTACTTCTCTACTGAGAGGAGTCACTAAAATCCAGTCCCGTTTCATCACTCCCTAGGAATGGAAGTGTCATGGTTATACAATCGTTTATGATCACATCACCCTCAATTATTCCTAATACCTGTACATCCTGTATACTAGAAGACCCAGAATAATCCTGAAGTATAAGATCATTTTTATATTGTCTACTTCAGGGATTTATCATTAAGTTTCTCATTCGATCATTGGGAGTTGGTATCGATCATATACTTGCCAAAAACATATATCATACCCAGGTGTTGATCATATACTTTCCAAAAGCATATATCAAACCTACAAATTCAGTCAAGCTTCCAAAGCGAGATGACCGTGCATGGAATTTGATTCTTCTCAATATCCCATGAGTGAGCTCATATCTTCCGGTTCAGTAATGAACCTGTATGATCCCTTTCAGAGATCGTATTACTCATATGCACTTATATGTACACCAGCACGCCGGTGTACAGACCTTGATTAGGTCATCAACCTATTGGTCTGCCAAATTTACATACTCAAACATATAGTAACACATCTGTCTCTGGTCAGAGGATGTGTGCCTATATCGTAACAGCATACATCATAGGACTTTGATTATCTTGATCTCGTTAAGTCAACTCTTTAACCTAACTAATCTGATACATCCGAATCTTTATTCCCATGCAGAGGACCAGCATCAAGAGGTCGGTCAGATATCAACCTAAATGAGAAAGGATTGTCATCTCCTGCTCAGGTTGGAGAACATCTCTTAACAATCATTTGACGGTGCTTGATGAGTCCTCGATCTAACTTTTTAGATGTTCATCCAAGCACCATCCTCTATGATTCAATATTTGAATCAACAACTGTATGATCATCAAGATGACCATGGTACATTAAGGGACCTATTATGCAAATTATGTATTCTTCATTTCAGATCAGGGAATGATATTTGCTATAACATTTATTGCATAATGGCTCGCCATAGGCCCGCATGTCCAACACGAGTTTCACCGCCTTCACCACCACCTTCATGAGGCAGATGTAGATCACCATCAGGAAGGGAGAATTTACCAGTCACAGATTTTTCCTCTTTACCGGCAATAACATCCTGTTCTGTTTCAGATTCTTTTTTCCCTTCACCTAGTTTGGACAACACTGTACAGACTGATTCTGGTTGTCCTTTTGTACATAAGGATTCTGTATTGAATAATGGAAATGAACGTTTGAATGTTTGTTATGATTACGTGCCATTTCCTTCTTCTCTCAAATCTTAGAAAATTCAAAAATTAAACATAACCCTATCTGATCCTGGAGTGGTTGAGATCTTACAGAACATTTTTTTTAAAGATGCCACTCCTTAAGGCCATGGAATACATGCCTACAGTAAAAAAGGGAATGAAAGAGTCATCTACACAAAAGCATCAATCACGGCAAAATAGGCAAAAGGAAACAGAGAAAGACATCATAACCATGGCCACAGTTCATGCCATCAATAACCTCCCATCTAAAAAGAACAAGGGAACACTTCACATCCGTTGCCATATCTTTGATCAAGAATTTGATCTTACTCTTCTCGACAGTGGTTCCTCCATTAATCTCATGCCTTCCTCTTTACTAACTAAATTTTGATTAGGACCTCTTAAAACAA
Organism: Ottelia alismoides; assembly: GCA_037367405.1. Classification (NCBI taxonomy): domain Eukaryota; kingdom Viridiplantae; phylum Streptophyta; class Magnoliopsida; order Alismatales; family Hydrocharitaceae; genus Ottelia; species Ottelia alismoides. Next base: position 48,244 of record JAZKJV010011288.1, on the reverse strand, counting down.
CCAGGATGATCCCTCAGTTTGTTGATAGAATGATTAAGAGGCCAAGAGGTATTTTAGAGGACGTTATTGTAACGGTGTAAGGAATGAAATTACCTGTTGATTTTGTTGTCATGGATATGGACACACCTGCACTATTACTCCATACTCCAATCATACTAGGTGGACCGTTCCTCCGAACGACCAAAGTAGTAGTTGACTATGGTACTGGAGAGATCATCTTTCACTCTCACAGTGACAAGGTGAAAATTGAGACGATCTCTGATCCTAGACCATCATCGCAACCAGCACCAGATGACACAGAGAAAGTTATATCGAAGCCAGATGACTGTGATTTTCTTGCAGAATTTCAAGAGACAGATCTTTTCACTGATGTTATAGATACCGGGAGTTCTATTCCTGAAAGGACTATATGGAAAGTACAGTCGAAATGAGTTCCCTTGATGGTCCAATTGAGATAATTGCTGATGGGTAGTTTGAGCTGATTTCTGAGGACCAATCTGAGTTTTTAGAGGCACCTTCTGGTATTCCTTTGATACACTTTTTTTGGGATTACTGATGATATGCCTCCTTCTGAGAGTTCTGAGATCTAGATATCTGAGCCATTCGTTGAATTTCCTAATTTATGCACAGATGAGAGACATCTTTCTGAGATTATTGCTGAGATATATGAGCTGTTAATTGCTAAGAATGTTGAAAACCCTGATGAACCACTCTTTTCTAAGCAGAGATCATTCATTATAGATCTATCAGATGCTTTACTTGCTGAGCCGTTAGTAGCCATGGTGGACAGTCCACAGAGTACAAATCATATACCATCTACCAGTACAGTAGCATAGGTTATTGTAGAGTCAATTCAGACCCCACTCGAAATCAAGGTTTTACCATCAACGTTGAAGGAGGTTCCGATCATCCTCATCTCGCAGTTGATCGCTGAACAAGAATCTCACGTGATAAAGGTTCTTGAGAGAAACCGCAAGGCCATAGAATGGAATATCTCAGATCTCCATGGGATTAACCCAACTTTGTGCTCATATCATATCTACCTAGAGGATGACTGTAAACCCTCCCGTGAATGTCAGTGCCGTCTAAGTCAAAATCTAAGGGAGGTTGTCATGAAGGAGATCAGAAAATGGTGTTTTGGTGGCTTTATATATCCCATTTCGGATTCCAAGTCGGTCATCCCTTTACATGTGATCCCAAAGAAATCCGAGTTTACAATCATAAAGAATGACCGTGGTGAGGAGATTCCGACCCAGATACCTACTTCATGGCGTGTTTATGTAGATTACTGACGCCTGAACTCAGCTACCAAGAAGGATCACTTTCCGTTGCCCTTTATCGAACAAATTATTGAGAGGTTGACAGGGAAAGAGTTCTTTTGCTTCTTGTATGGGTACTCGGGATACAACAAAGTTGCTATCGCTCCTGATGATCAGGAGAAAACTACTTTCACTTGTCTTTTTGGCACCTAGGCCTTTAGACGAATGCCCTTTGGATTTTGTAACGGCCTCGCTACATTCCAAAGGTGTATGCAGGCCATTTTTTGCCGATATGGTGGGTAGTTTCCTTGAGGTCTTCATGGACGATTTCTCAATCTACAGGGATAGTTTTGACACGTCTTGCTCATTTAGACCGAGTTCTTCAACATTGCTGTGAGGTAAACCTAGTGCTCTCGTGGGAGAAGAGTCACTTTATGGTGACTAATGGGATGTATTGGGCCATGTCATCTTCAAACATGGTATGGAGGTTGACCCGACTAAGATTGATGTGATTTTCAAGTTAAAACACTGCAGAATTTGAAGCAGTTAAGGTCATTTCTGGGACACGTAAGATTTTATCGATGATTCATAAAGGACTTCAACAAGATCGCCAGACCTTTGACTGAGCTTCTGTGTAAGGAGAGTGATTTTGTTGTCGATGAGAAAGTCCTCCTTGCATTCATTCAGATGAAAGAAATGGCTACTAGTGCTCCTGTCTTACAACCAACAGATTGGTCTCTTCCTTTCGAGATCATGACAGACACCTCAGATTCCGCAGTTGGAGATGTTTTAGGATAGAGAAGGGATGGGATACCATTTTCTATACACTATGCTAGCAAGACTCTGGATGAAGCACAATGAAATTATACAATTACAGAGAATGAGATGTTAGCAGTTGTGTTTGGGCTAGAGAAGTTCAGATCTTACCTCATCAGTTCACACGTTATTGTATACATGGATCACACTGCCATACGATACTTGCAGGAAAAGAAGGATGCCAAACCACAGATTATCAGATGGATCCTTCTTCTCCAGGAATTTGATTTAGAGATTTGAGATAAACCTGGAGTGAAAAATATTGTGGCAGATCACCTTTCCCGTATCACAGATGTAGAGACCTCTGAGTAGAACATGATCCCTATTTTTGAAACCTTTCCAAATGATGCCATTTTGTCTGTGAACTCACTCCAATGGTATGATGATATTGTGAACTATCTTGTCTCCAAGAAAGTTCCACAAGATTGGCTGAAGTACAAGGTAGAAAGATTTATGTCAGAGATTTACTATTACAAATGGGAGGATCCTTACGTATTTTGCGAGGGTGTGCATTTTATCCAGAGAAGGTGCATTCCTTAGGAGGAACACACCAGTGTACTTGAGCAGTGTCACAAACTAGAATCTGGTGGGCATCATTCGGGGAAATGTACGGCAATAAAGGTTTTACAGAGTGGCCTATGGTGGCCCACATTGTTTAAGGATGCTACATAATATGTTCGAGGTTGTACCGAATGTCAAAAAATGGGAGGAACCATTGGTTCCAAAGATACCATGCCCCTAAGATACATATAGATTTCTGATATTTTTGATGCCTGGGGCATAGACTTCATGGGCCTATTTCCTGTCAGTTAGGGATTTCAGTACATCCTGCTCGCTGTGGATTATGTCAGTCGATGGGTGAAGGCTATCCCCACCTGAGCCACAGATAGTCGTACTGTGTTTTCATTTCTCAAAGACCACATTATTGCACTGTTAGGGATTCCAAAAATACTGATTTCAGATGGGGGAAGCCATTTCATTAATAGATAAGTAAGAATCTTGTGAAGGATTACGACATTGAGCACATAGTTGCATCTCCTTACCACCCTCAGACTAATGGCTTGGCAGAAATTTCAAATAGGGAGATCAAGATGATATTTCATAAACATGTACGTCCAGATAGGAAGAACTGGTCCCAGATGCTTGATTTGTTTCTATGGGCTTATCAGACGACGTACAAGTCTCCTTTGGGTATGTTTCCCTACAGATTGGTGTATGGAAAGCCTTGTCACCTGCAAGTGGAATTAACTCACAAATCTTTATGGGCACTCCATGTATGCAATCTTGATTGTGAGAAGGCAGGAAAGAACATGAAGTTGGATTTGAATAGACTACTGAAATTCCGAGATTTTTCATACGATAACTCACTCATGTATAAGGAGAAAGTCAAGCGTTGGTATGATAAGCACATTTGAAGGAAGACTTTCTCTCCTGATCAGAAAGTTTACTTATTTGATGCCAAGTTGAAGCTATTTTCAGGAAAATTGAAAAGCAAATGGTCAAGATCGTTCATCGTGAGAGCTGTACGTGACAATGGGAGTATTGTCATATCTGGGATGTCATCTGAAACACATCCATTTTTTGTGAATGAATAGTTGTTGAAGCCATATCTAGATCATGATACATTCCTGTCCGTCGATGATTCTGTATAGGTGGTATCAGACGATGATTTTTTGAGTCCATCTTTACCGTCTAATACATGAGCTGACAACCTTTTGTTTATCCTTTTGTTTCATTCTTTCTTCTCCCATTTTATCATTCATCCCTTTTCCGTGTGTATATATGCTATACTTAGGATGTGCTTTATCCTATGTATGGGGGGAGTGGGGGGTGAATGATTTGTGTTGTTCATATTCGTCCTGTTCATAACTCATGTTGCTGCCTACACTTAGAGATACTCTACCCTAAGTACAGAGGGGTGATGTTTTCCATATCATCTCTTTTGTGTTTTTATTCTTCTGTTCTCTCGATTGTCCCCCAACTTGTTGATATTCTATACTTAGTCTATTATACCCTAAGTATATGGGGGGCAAGTCGAGCTGTGGAGTCTGTACATTCTCTTCATCGGATTTCCCCTTTTGTACAATCTTCTATACTTAGGATTACTTGATACTAAGTATAGGGGGGATCACCGACTTGTATTCCTTTCAATTTCTCTTTGAGTCGTTGTAGCATATGAGTCTTTTCACTTTTCTATACTTAGCACGAGTTATGTCTTCCTTTGCTGCTCTTTGATCACTATGAGAACATAGTTCGAGCTAAGTATAGGGCGGTGTCTTATATTGTTTATATACTTTAGACATAACTCGTACTTTTAAATATGTTTATTTATGGGGATATGTGTATAAATTTGTAAAATCCACGTGCGTGTATATAGGCCTTAATCACCTTTCATGAAAAAAACAAAAAAAGACAGAAAAACCAAAAAAAAGTCCTCATATATATTTTACTAACCCTTTTCCCTTAAAAAACCCTTAAAAACTATAAAACCAATTAATTCAAAAAAATCTCTCTTTACATATGCATCATTTTTTTCATTTTCAAAAATCAATAAAAAGTTCAGAATTAGAAAATTCTTTAAAAAACAAGATTTTACTTTCTTTTTTTATTGTACATATTTTATTGCATCTGCTTGTGCATTTTTTCAGCATAGTATTGACATTAAACTAAGTCTGGAATAAAGTTGAAGAATGGAGCTTAGTTGGACCTTAATCCATTAATTTCAGAGGAACCTTATAAGAAATGGAGTTAAGAACTTTCATGTCCTAGCGACTTAATTCTTTGAGTCCACAAGACTATGTTCATATGTCATCTTGATTAGTCTAAGTAGAATATTTAACAACACATGCATGATTCTTTCAACCCGTGGCTTATCTTGAACAAGCACTCTACACGTAGCTCTTCATGGAGGAGGTAGTAAGGAGGCAGAAGCTTTTGGCTTGGAGTAGCATACGAGGGTACTACATCTAGGCAGAACCTCTCATCTTCCTCTAGGGAGGGTTGTGCATCTCAACCTGATCTAGTACATTGAGGTCTAAAGACATAATGCTGTGGGGTTGCAATAATGCTTCAAAAGAGGGATAGTCTATTAGCTCAAGGAGAAAAACTACTTATGTACATAATGCACCTTGTATATATATTTTTTAAAAAAAAATTCAGAATCTCCAAAAGTGGACATGCCTGATTGAAAAGTAAAATGCCTGCTAGAGTGTATATACAAGTGAAAAAAATAAGAGCTTCAAAGTCAAATTTGTGTAAGCTTGGTGCTGAATGACATGGCTACACTGGTCATCCATCTAAGGATTGGTAGCTACACTGGTTATTGTCCATTCTTTTGTCCATTTCCTCTTCTTGAGCTGGTTGTACTTGAACTTAGAAGGGAATATCCCCGCTCCTCGAGGAAAGAGTTGATAGACCGAGGGACTAGAGTTACCTTGTTGAGGGAGGTTGTTTCTTAGCTACTTTTGAGATGGGGAGCTATATTTCACTTACACCGTAAAAGTAAAGATTGATAGTCATTCTGATCTGACTGTTGAGGAGACCTGAATAGGAGTCTTATGGAACATAGAGGCCGTTAGGTTTTAAATCCATTTCCCATTAAGGTTCAGCCACACTAATAATCCAAAGGTCTGATAGAGCTCCATACTACAATTTTATGAAGATAAATTTAATACTCAATATTGTCCTTATTGCTTTATTTTAATTTCTTTTTCTTTTATTCACTTATTCTTGCAAATAATTGTTTGCTAAGGGTCTAGCAAAGGTAAAGCATAGGGGGATGATGAATTTGCATTTCATCATCTTTATTCATTTATTTTAGCATAAAATCCCTTATAAAACACCTATATATAATACCAACTCTATATTCTTACTAACTTGCATTTATGTATAAACATTGTACACTTATTACCATTTTAACCTAAAATAAATAAATAAAGAAAGAAAGGAAAAATAAAGAATACAAAAAAAAAGAAAAAAAAGAAGATTGTACATATGTAATAGATACATACTGACTCAAACCCTTAAAGAATGTCAAGACTTGACCTGATCGACGAGGAATAAAGAAGAGGGAGATAGGGTCCTTAAACAGAAAATCCAAAAAAAATTGTGTTGTAAATACTTTTCTGTGTATATTTGTATACTTGCACTATTTTTTTGTGCATAAGTTGACATCAAATTAAATGCTTTTTAAAACAAAAGTTGGAAATAAAGATGTTCCCTAAATAATAATAATAATAGTTGTAAAATAAAATCATGTATAGAATAAATGCAACCACACTTGGAAAAAGCCGTAAAGAGAAAATTGAAAGAGCAATTTCGACTACATATGAACTCAGATTAAATCAAACTCACTTCCATTTTATTATAAATTAAATTATCTTTAAAATTGCTATGATTTCATAATTTTTGGAATTACAGTTGAAAAATCAGTTTTCTGGATTGGTTTGTGCAATTTTAACAATTTTATTGTATTTATTATTTTATTTTTGTACATATTATATTCTTAATAATTGTAAATATTGTTTACTGTAATTTAAAGTAAATAAAAAATTTGAATAAACAAATTTTTGTATAAGATTATTTCCTTATTTGTACCTGTATATAATGTGCATTATGTATATGTGATATGTATAAAATTAACCTACTTATATAAAAACCACAAAAAATATTATCTAATATTAATTATTTAAATAAATATAATTATGAAAGTTTGATTGATTTATTGATTTATTTATTATTTATTCATTTATTTGATTTGAAAACATGCCATGTATATATGATTTGCTTTTATACCTTAAATAACCACTATTAAGGTGGCTAATTAATTTCTGTAAATTAATTATTTAATTACATTATTTAATTATGAATTTCGTTTTTCATTTATTTATTAATTTATTAATTTTCTTTATTTATTTTATTGACCATTAAATACCTTCCTTTTTGTGATTATTTTCCTTTTTGATTTTTCTTCTCCTTTTTATTGAGCTCCCCCTTCCTCATTTCCTCTTGATCAATTCTTTGGGAGAGGAGCCTATTCTCCAAGAGTGTTCTTGTCGTAAAGAGGTGCCTAGCCTCCGAGCTGTCTGATGACAGTGAGTCGGTCCTCGTCGAGGCCATCACGATGTTCGTCCACTCCACGATGAGATTTCTCGTTTTTTTATCTAGGTTAATTGTAGTGTAATTTGTAGTTTAATTTTGTTACCATTTTCTCAATTTTGATTCGTAGATTTTAAATGCAGTTAATTGTCCTCATCATATTTGATTCCGATTCGATTCGATTGTTTCACTCATATCAAGATCCCTACATTTTAAGTTCTATCTCTCTGACCTCTCACATCCGATCACTGACGGTGGTCAGATCTCCGGATCTTTCTCTCATCTCACTAGATCCGGATCCATTCACATCTCTGTATTCGAATTTAGACCGAGCTGGTGTGATCGAGTCATTTTTTTCTCTTTCTTATGGAATAATTAAATTAATTAAAAAATTCAATAGCTTTTAAAAAATAAAAAAATTCCTACAGTTTTGTTTACAATAACCAAAAAACATAAAAATAATATTTAAGTTTCTCTTCTTAAAAAAATAAACAAAAAATAATATAGAAAATAGAAAAAGGGGGCAAGGCTGCAGCCGCGCCTCCCCCTCCAACGAGCAGCCGCGCTCCTGCAAGTACTTCCCCGCCTTGGAGGAACTCCTCCTTGAGCCGTGCAGCTCCTGGTTCCATCGCCAACGCACACGAGCGTGCGCCGCCATCATTGTGAAAGGAATCTTCCGCCGCTGCCGGGGCGTGTGTCGCCCTGCCTCTGTCATTCCTCCACCGCACCAGCCACCGCTTGGACTTCTTCTCTTACCGTCTCTATCTCCTCTTCTCTTGGAACCCAATCACCGGTGGCACCAATCGCCTCTGCCTGACCAACATGACCATCTGAAGTGCTTGATCACCAGTCCATGCGCATCACCGACCAGACACAGAGCCACCGTGCACGCCACACTGCATTCTCAACGCCGGCTGCACAGACCGCCCATCGCGTCCCCCCTTACCCTTTGCCTCCGCCAGCATGGTCGCCTACCACCGCGCGAAGGGCCACCCTACAGCCACCTCCAGCTTTGAGAGAGAAGAGGGTGGCACCTCCTTTTGAGAATGAAGAACTGCACGAAAGCCTACAGGTGCCCCAACTTGATTTTAAAAAATATTGGGAAAATTGCAAAAAAACCGTAGAGGTTTCAAAAATTGTGAAAACGCTCCTACCAGGAACAACACGTGCGACACACACGATTCATTGGGTAATTTGCAAATTCCAACCTACAGTTTATTTCTTTTATTTATTTAATGCGACATTAAGTATTTACATTTTAGCCCATGTTATCCAGACTATTTATTTTGCATATTCTTTTTATTGAATGTTTTTCATTGCTCTAAAAATTCTACAAAAAAATGTTTAAATATTTGTTATATGCATCTTCATTATGTAACAAATTTCATTTCATTTTATCAAAATTTGTTATCATTAAAAAAATAAAAAACAACATCATTTTATCTATCTGAAATTCAAAAATTCATAAAAAATGAATATTGCTCTAAAAATTCAAAAAAAAAATAGGTTAGGTATATTTCATTTTCTTTTAATACCTTTTAAATTTTCACGACTAATTATTTTCAAAACACAAAAAAATTGCAAAATACTCAAAATCTTATAAAAATAAAATAATTTCTAGAAAAAAATCCAAAAATAGTGATTTCACTTCCTGTTTGTAGATATTTGTCTATATTTTGGCATTAAATAAATTTCCAAGAGTTTTAACACTTAAAATATTTTTAAGTTGCAAATTAATCCTTGTTGTACACTATTTATCATTTTTGCCACTATTTGATTTTTAGAAAAATACAAAACAACTGAAAATTCTAAAAAAAATTCCCAAAAATATTTCAAAGCCTTTAAAACCAAAAAATGTTTTTCTAGATTTTTTTGAATATTTTTGATATAATTGAAAAATACAAAAGATTATGATGTGCGTATTTCTTCCCTTGTGCATATTGTTCCTTATTTTTGGAAATAAAAAAATTACAAAATCAAAAACATTAAAAATTTGATGATAGGAAAATTAAAAAATTGGAAAAAAATTAAAATAAAATTAAAAAGATAAAAACTTCACAAAGAACAAAGATAGTTTGCATTTGAGATTCGCTTTTTCTTTTATTTGATTTTCGATTATTTGTATAACCCTCGGGAACTGTAGCCACCCTGAGTTCAATCCTGTTTCTATACAGGTAAATAAGTAGCAAAAATTTCTCTTGTTTCATTATTCTCTTTTAATTAATTTTGTAGCTTGAGAAGAAAAAAATGTTTGTTTGTTGCGGGATATCTGGGTTGCAACGACCACTACGCATTTATTTTCATATCAACAATTCAAAACCCTGAAAATCCTGTGTCAGTAGGTAGACACCCTTACACTTAGTTTTTGCTATGTCCTCGTAGAAATAAGTGATATGAAGCCATAGCTCAACTAAGTATAAATGAAAATAAAAAACTGATGATAGAATCACAGGTGCAAAATGAATAAAAGAATTGGTTAGATGAAGACACGGTCTCGAGTCCAACTAAACTTAATCTGAGAAATATCTTAAGTATAAAAATATGAATTTACAACCAGGTGACCCGAGAAGAACAATCAGAATGAAGTTGGATCCCCCCGATACTTAGGCTGAAAATTAGCCTAAGTATACATAATAGAAAGCTAAGTGATGAAGGGATCAATGTTATCTGAATATTTAGATGACAAATCTCAGGAGATGATAATGGAGCTTAGGGTTTCGGTAGATTTAAGAACAAAACAAGATCAAACAAACCCGATTATTTCACCAACACACAAAGTGGAGACCATAAATATGGTCTAATTATCTTGTATCTTTCATTGGTGATACTACAAATTTGCGTTCATTACGAGCAGACTAAATTAGGGTTTGGGCTCTATCTTGGGGATACGTCCTCACCTCTCAATGAATGCATATATCTTGAAGTAAAGTGGGGGATCTCTCCCGAAAAACAAGATGAATTTAAGCTCCATTTTATTTACATCAACTTGCATTAACAACCCCATTTTAGAGATTAGGTTATCACTTGTAATAAATCTCTGAACGGATAAATCATCATCTACCATCTAGTCCCTTTTCCATAATATCCTAAGTGACAAATCATAAAAAGAGAAAAATCACGCGGTCATAAAATCATGATGTCATGCTCAAGAGAAGTACTTACAGTGGCGCCAGCTCTCTTCATGCACATGCGAGATTGAATAAAAAAATATATCTAAATGCATGCAAGTCGATAAAAATCTACACCTAGTCATGCGTCTATTAGCAGGAAGATAATCAATTTAATTTGGGCTATGTTTAACATAGATTACGTACGTCTCATGAATCTTAGAGATGAGTGGATCTCAAAAGATGAAGTTATGGTGGCCTATACTAGGATTCAAGCACTAAAGATATAAAATGAGGAAGGTCTAAGAGCCGCGTGCCTAAATCCTAATCGGCCACTCAAGATGAATCCCATCCACATGAGGGTGAAATAGACTCATGACACAAACAATATAGTCCAGGCCATAATAATATAGAACAAATATGAACAAAATAACCTTCAACTTGTCTTGAAGGCATTTTCTGAAGATCTTCTCAGCGGAAACTCCATCTTAAGCTTACATCCTCCATTCTCCACGAGCGTCCTTGATGAATGGGCCCTACCACAGAAGAGAAAATATTAGATATTTCAAAGATAATCAACACACATATATATAATAATGTAGAAAATATCACAATACAAGATTGACCTAGATAAAATAAAAATCAACTTAACTACAATATAAAAACCTAAATAATATTAATACAACAGTGTCCCCAGCAACGACGCCATCTGATGAATCGCTAAGTGCATATATTAATAATGATTCATTGTAGCACATGCATTTAGCGTGTCATACAAAACCGAATGAATGATATCCGTGAAGAGGATTTGCCTTTAATTTTTAACCTGGGAAGTCTAAGTTCGAACACAAGGACACGAGCCATCATATGACTATTTATTTGTTACAATATATAGGTTAAATGATTGATAGCTCATCTAGGTCAGAACATAGACAATCATGATAGCAAGTAGTACAAGAAAAAATGCATTTCACAAATGCATGCATGACAAACATGAAATGTGATTTAAAAGATTAATGCATGTTAACAAAATAATGATGTGATGACAAAATGATAACACATGCACATACATGCATAATTACACTCTAAAATGGTTCACCAAGCTTAACCAATTACCAATTTAGTGTGGAGCCAATAAAGTGATTCAATCTAATGTCAATTGGCATTTAATGAGCATACAAAGCACATGTAAAGACTCTAATACACTAATCCTTATTTATTGTCTAATCAGGAAATAATTAATATCAGATCAAAGGTAATTAAAGAAGGATCAAAATACCGATGAAATCACTTAATTTGAAAAATATGCTCAAGTTATTCAACAAAGAATCCAAGGGCATAAATGCAATAAAACATAACAAGAAATGTCACAAACTGATTCTTGGAGTTTTTTACTTGCAAATAAAGAAAATCGATACTGGAATTTACGAAGTACCCCTATGTGATGGTATTTTTTACTTAAGAAAAGTGGTATGGGCTTGGATGCAAATCTCTAGGAACGAACATGCAAGCACGTGCATCCTGGACTCAATTACACTTCTGGAGAAGTTGGGTGCTTGGCTGCAATTTGCCTAGCCTATGCACGTACTTGGCACGTGCGGTGAGGCTTGGTCCTTGGTTCGGGCCGGTTGTAGGTTAGAAGCCACACGGCATTAACTCCTTGCTTCGATGATACTTTGGTTCCACCGAGGCTCAAACTTGGCTTCCGAGGCTACAGCCACGGAAGTGCGAGATGTGGCATTATCACAACCATCAGATAATCCCTAACTTGGAATGATCCTATGGTATCTCTAGCGTATCCTCGAATGAATAGCACCCATACAACTTCAGAAGGAATGGTCTCTGACGACCTCTACTTTCTTCCTCTATCCTCATCTGGCTTGTTTAGGTTTCCAAAGACCCTTACAACACCTTCGCAAAGATGCTGATAATATGTTAAATCGTTATAAACATCGGAGGTATTGGAGTGATGATCATGCACTGACGACCAACCTCTAGAACGGAGGCATCACAAACGTATCGTCCATTGAAGCTTTGCTACCCGCATATGTTAGGTAACCAACCAAGGCGTGTGTGCGTGAAGCTTGTGAGTGAAATGGAGGGTCAAAGGGGTAGTGAAGGAAATGAGACCATAAGTGTTTTCTTCGACGATCAAAGAAGAATGGATCGAAATGGATCAGATTCCAAAGAAGGGAAGACAATGTTTGGTTTTCTCGTGAAGGTCAAGGACCTATGGCGAGCATCATATTCATGTCAATTTGAGGGAACAACGACTACTCTATCTAATTGAATGGGGGCAACGTAAACTAAACCCGGCGAAGCATCTTACTTGATTTGAAGATGAACATGGTGGGGTGTCAGGCTTGGGCTTGAGGCTCGATTTGCCTCGGGGTCATTGCTGGACTTCCCCCAATTGTGGGGAGCAACTCATACAACCAGAGATGGTCGTATCGTGGAAGGGAGGCCAAGGGTTGACTCCAGAAGATGGGATCCATAATCGCTTGTCAATCCCTCGATTTCCTGTCACAAAAGGAGACAGATGGCTAGGATGATCCTCGTTCAAGGGAGGACACCCGCCTAGGGTGGTCGATGATGGGTTTTTGAAGGCAGAAGAAGGGTGGTTCGCGTATGGATATAGGGTTGTTTCAACTACCTATAGATACAAAGAGATTAGATGATAGAGGAAGTTATGGTTAGGGCAATGTTAAGGGAGGTTCAGTGAAGGGTTTGATAGAGGAAGTTAATCAAAGGGCAACTGTAGGTGGCTGGAAAAAACCGGTGAAGGTGGCGGTTTGGGATGAAGGGAACAAATGCTAAATGTTAGAAACGATGCATGCACTGCTGGATCAAATGATCCAATGATCCAAAATGGGGCGCTAATGGGCATATGTGATTTGATATAAGGATCAAATCAAAGGTCTACAAAGAAGGTGCTGATTAGTGGTTTTGATGGATCCGATCAAATGATGGCAGAGTGGACGTATGGCGACAAAGGAGGCGGGCCACATAGGCAGCTGAGGAAGTGCCACGTGGCTTGATGAGAAAATTCATAAATACCCGAATAATAAGAAATTAAATAATAAATAGTTTGAAGGATAATTAGAGAAAGTGGTAAACATGAAAGTTGTAGATCTCAATGAGATTTACAACTTTAGTGTAGAAGTCAAAGAGATCAGAGGTCATCTATACATAGATAAAAAGTAAATACTAATAAAGCCATATAAAATAATTTTCTTTTAATTTTCTTTTGCTTATTTTTTTTTCAGTTTTTATTTTGTTTTATGTTATTTCATTTATACACAATATTACAATAATTTTTCTTCGATTTTTTAACAATAAAAAATATTTAAAATAATAGCACAATAATAGGGTTATTTAATATATAATAATTAGAATCAATTATATACAACACATAAATTTGTAATTAATGTTATTAGTTAATTAATCTTGATGATTAACTTAAGCAAGAGAGATAAATACAATGAATTAAGTTGATAAATTTGGGATTTATCACTAGCATACTCTGTGAGGAGTAAAGTGTGGTGAAGCCAGAAGAGGAGTGTACCATATCCCGTTTATCTCAAGAGTGGCATGAGAATCAACATCTACATATCCAAGGCTAGTGATCTGACTCGAATCGGCATTGGACCGCTCCTCATTCCAATCAATCCGTGGAGTCTCAGTAAGCTAAACCGGCTCAATCTGATCAAACTGTATTTAACGGGTGGGAGGAGCGGGTAAAGATCTGCGAACTAGCTGAGAAGTAGAAGAAGGATGGATTTGCTGGCACTGAAGCTGCAGCTCGATAACCTTCTTCGTCAAATCTCTCAACTGCTGAGGAAGTGATGAGAGTTTCTCCAACTCTCATAGTGGATGTAAATCCTAAACTTCCTTCTGAATCACATCGACTAAAGTAAGCTTCTCACTAATAAATACCAAGTTAGATCGTGACTCAGAATCTGAAACATGTGCCACCTTTTGATGCTCACTCTATTGTGGTGGCAGTGGGCCCTTCTGGAATACCAAAGTGGAATCGACAACACATGAATTCTTCTCCATCCCCTCAAAGATGGACCCAACTGAACCGACATCCCTATTCAGATAATTGTCGACACATGCAGCACTCACTAGGCCCTGAACATCTGGTAGGAGTCCTCCAAAATAGTTCTGTACTAGCACCTTCCATGGTATCTCATGATGTGGGCATCTCTCTATCAAATCCTTGAATCAATCCCATGCCTCATGGAATGATTCATGTGGTAGCTGTATAAAATTCGAGGTTTGTCTCTTCATCATGTTCGTCCATCCCAGAGGAAAATACTTACACAAGAATGTGGACTTCTGATCATCCCATGTAAAAATCTCCCTCCCTAAGTCTTCGACGACCACCGGGCTCCTCCACCTTCACCGCCACCATCCAGGAGCTTGGGGGCCCCTCCAGCGCCACCGCCTTCGTCAGCCACGCAACCCAGCATCACCGGCGCCCCTCCGCTCCGGCCGGCCCGCCTTCCACCTCCTGGGCTCCACCTCGCTCGGCCCGCCAAGGCCGACCTTCGCGCGCCACCCTCTGCGTTGGCCGGACGCCAACCAGTGCTCCTCCGCCACTACCCCTTCGCCGGCCGGGCTCGACGCCCGAGGCCCCGCACGTGCGGCACGTGCGCGGGGAACGTCTCCAGCAAGCTATCCAGGGGTCACGTGATACGCACGTGACCCGCTGGGTAAATTGCATCAAACCCCCCGGAGCTCCGCTATTTGCATCCCAGTCCCCGCCGACCAGAGGCACGTGCGGTGCACGTGCCCTCTGGTGATTTTGCAGAAGTATCCCCCCTGGTTTTGGTAATCATCTGACGAATCCGAAAATGCTGCTTTTAAGAATGTATTTTTTATCGTGTTGTGCGTTGTAGGCGGCAATCGGAAACGGTCAAGAAAATACCACAATTAAGTTATTCAATTTTTAATCTCGTGGTTTTATGTTTATTTTACTTGGGCAAGTCCCAAGGTCGATCACAAGGAGGCAAAGGAACAACCTAGAATTAAGTCTATCAAGGTCCGTGTTCGATTTTCGAGGCGGTCTTTTTTTGGAATTTTTAATGCACTAAAGAATGCACAATGCAACTTTGGCCTTATTTTAGGGACTAAAATGTAAAATTACGTTCAAATGATGTCCAAAAAATACGAAACTTGGCCACAATGTAAACTATAATGAAATGGATGCACTGTAATTTTTTTGGAATTTTCGGATGCAATATGAATTTTTTATGGATTTTTAAATGCAAACAAAATGATTTTTAATATTTAATTTTAATAAATATCAAACCTACTTATTTTCGAGAATCAAAATTATCTGAGATCTATCACTAGGTGACGGATCTCAAAAAAATCCTAAACCTTGAAAATGTGGGGTGTATACTTAATAAAAATTAAATACTAAAAGATGCTAAATGATTTTTACAGGATAAAATATGTGTGCAAATGCAAATCTTTTTGGGCACAATGTTAAGAATAATTAACTCTACAAGATGTGATTTTTCGAGAATTTTTAGAGCCACGGTTAATTAACTGTGAATTTCAGAGCAAGAAATGGGTAAAATATGCCAATTTTCCACAAAATGATTATTTATTAATTAACCGTCAATCACAAAATTATCCACAACATGTCAAAGCGTAGAGAATTAATTAACAAACATCATGCTATTTTTAGATTAATAAAATAATGTAGAGAAAATGTTCAAAACTGAGGGAGAACATAGGGGGGTAATTGCAATAAATATAAATAAATGAAATATGCAAAAGGGCCTATATGTAATTACCAAAAGATCCGGGGGCCTGAATGCAAATTTTCCCACTGGTCACGTGCTATGCACGTGACCTCTGGCTGGAAGGACCTGGCGCGAATACGGAGGAACCCAGGGGGGTCTTCTGCAAATTACCCCAAGGTCACGTGCGCCGCACGTGACCTGGGGTTGAGTGTTGGCGAAGTTTCCCCACGCACGTGCGTAGCACGTGCGGGGGACCTCGGGCCCAGCGCCCGGCGGTCGAAGGCGGAGTGGCGAAGCGGAGCTGGCGGGGTCCGGCCTTGGTCGTCCTCTGGCTGGCGGCGAAGGCCTTCAGGAGCGGCTGTGGTGGTCGAGAGGCGGTGCAGCAGCCCCGGGTGCGGCGGAGGAGAAGCCGGCGATGGGTGGTCAAGGGCCGACACACGGCCGAGGCGGGGGTATCCCGCTGCTGTGGCGAGGTCGATGACTGGCCGGCGATGACGCGTCGATGGTTGAGGGCGGAATCGTAGGTGATTGCGATGGCCGGCGGAGGGGCGAAGTCGAAGATGCGGTTGCTGGAGGTTGTCGATGAGCGTCGGAGATGAAGCGTCGTGGCTCGACGGCTGGCCGGAATCGTTGTCGAGGCGGAGTTGGTTGTCGATGTCGTGGAGTTGTTGGCGTAGGCTCGACGGCGTGAAGCCGGAGCTGGAGCAGTAGTAGCGGAGGGAGACCGCGCTGCAACGAGGGTGGGTAGACCTCGGACCTCGCCGGATTTGAAGGAGGAGGAGGGGTGCTGTCACCACCGGCTCCTCCTCGACGATTGAGCTATCGGCGGATGCATTCGAAGGAAGCGGTGGAGGGTCTTAAATAGGACTGGGGAGTCGGCCGGATCGTGAGGGATTAGGAATCGGAGATGGGGATGTGACGAGGGTGTGATTGATCTGCGCGGCGGTCGGAGCGAGATTCGCGATGGGCGGAGCTCGCGAGATCCGCGGTGGCCCGAAGAGGAAAGGGGAGCGCGAGGTGGACGACGCACAGGCGCCGTCCGATCTATCTTGATCGGATGGCGCCCGTTGCGCCACGTGGCGGGACCAAAGGAGAGGCGGAGGCACGTGCGGAGCACGTGCCTGGGGAGGCACGTGCGACGCACGTGCGTGTTTTTTTTTTTTAATTTTTTTTTAATAAAACGAAAGTATAAATCGCCCAAAAACGGCTGACACGTGGCGGCACCAGGTGCTGCCACGTGTCAGCACCAGAAAATTCGAGAACTAATTATTTTGTAAAATCAAAAATAAATAGTAAATGACCTCGGATCGAAAAAGTTTCTTCACGAAAGTTGCTCGTCTCGATGAGATCTACAACTTTCATGAAGACATCAAAGCCAAAATCGGTCATTTGCACAAAGTGAATTTTTGGGGTATTCTATGTACATAGAACACCTTGATTTTTGGGTTTTATAATTTTTATGTCATTTTTAAACACGATAAAAATCTGGAAAAATGACGGTAAAATCAAAGATAAATAAAGACACATTAATCTAATTTTTTTGGATTTTTATTGATTAAGAAAATATATACATAAAATATAAGGTCAAAACCGCGAAAATATACAATGTACAAAAGAGGCCCAAAACCCAACTTTCACATATGAGCTCCGATTCACTTGAACTTGGTCTTGTTTTGAAGGTAATTAAATGTACATTAGTTCAAAAGTGAGTAGGATTCAATCGGACACTGAATATGGGAGATATGTGGCTTTTAGTCCGAAAATCCTGGAATTAGGGTTTGAGTTTTTGGTCCACTTATTTGAGTTAGTTATTTTTTGTATTTTCCTTTATTCTTGTTAGTAATATGTACACAGTGGAAGTGGTTTTGAGTTATTCGGAGTTAGCATGAATGAGTTAAAAATCTGGGAAGTCAGGCTTATTTACAGGTCAATTTGGCTTGGATTTTTGGCTTCTTATTTTGTGCAGATTTTTGTGCTAAAATGCAATTCTTATGGAAACATGCATGAATGCTAATTATGCAAAATAGATGCAAGTATGCTGTTGATTTTAAGGGATTTGAGCTTAATAAATGAGATTTAGAGTGATGAATACGAGATTCATCATCCCCCTATACTTAAACCATGCTCGTCCCTAAGCATCAAAAAGAAATGCCATGAGGTGAAATGAGATTGGGTTCCAAACCAAGACCATGAGCTGAAGGTGAAAGTAAGCCTAAACTCAACCTTTGGATTATTTGTGTGTCGGAACTTCTGTGAGACTTAGAATTTTAAAATCAACAGCCCTTAAGTTCTACACATCATTGCTACAGTTTCGGCTCAGAAGTCATCTTAGATCAATCATCTTCCCAAAGTATACTCTTTGAACATTGAATAACCGACTCTTGTGTGTGAAATGTTTTAGCTCTTCCCACCCAGAATGCGGACTACCGCGCAAGCCTCCTCTCCAATAACTCGTCCTCGGGGAGTCAGGTATTTCCTTCTAAGGTCTGTCGCGCTGTGTTCACAATCGAATTGGGGGAGAAGATAGAAGAATGAGAAAAGAACTGGAGGGTGGCCAGTGTAGTCACCTCTCCTTGTGAAGATGGCCAGTGTAGCCGAGTCTCCACCAAGATCTGCAGGTTTCTGGAAGCTTGGACCTTTTTGGTCAGATTTTATTTGGTAGTTGCTTCTTTGTATTTGGAATTTTTGGTGGTTCTGCTTGGATCTTGTTGTGCCCCTACGGATATAGAATCTTTTGTTTCCGTACATTTTTTGGGGTCTTAGAAAAATTGTGCCCAGCCGTCCATCCCTTTTCCGAAGCTTTATTTCAACCCGTACTCCGGTCTTTAGATTTCCACGCTACCAGAAAAGAAACTTACACAGTCTTCCAACATATGTTTGAGTTGAGCTAAGTGCATAGTGCGAGAGTACACATTAATTCCCTATTCCAGAGTTGTACCCAGAATGAAGAGAGCAGGTTAGACACTAAGAGTCAAACGCTGTACATTGTCATGTGGAACTCAAAGAATTAAGTCAAAGACCTGAAGACTCTAAAATCCTATTTCTCGGTGAAGTTCCTCTGAAGATTAGGTGGATTAAGGTCAAGTCCAGACCACTCTCGGTTTCGGCTCATAACTCGATTCAGAACCCAAAGACTTTTCACATATGCAAATGCGATGCTTGATGAAATGCAAGTGTGTGAAATGCAGACACATTTTTTTTTTTGAATTTTTTTTTGTTTTGCAAAAAAATGAATAAGAAGCCATTTTTCAATAATTTTGGGCAAGGTCAGTGTTAGTGAAAAAAAACATTTTTTTATCATTTTTTTCTTTTTTTTTTTTTAAGAAAAACCCACCCCGTAAATACATATAGACTTACGTGAAAGTACGAGGTATGGCTAAAATATATACATAGTATATATACAGACCCCCCTATACTAAGCGAGTGCTGTGTCCTCAAAGCACAAGAAGCGTAAAGAAGACATAGCCCGGGCTAAGCGTAAGAGAGTGAAAAAGAAAAAGAAAAAGATTTACAAAAATCGCCCCCCTATACTTAGACCATGAATAGTCTAAGTATAGAAGAAGAGCGGAAAAGAAAAGAGAAAAAAAAATGAAGCGGTTGGGTTATGTGAATGAGGAGAGTATATACAGGGAGGGAGGCGGTTCCCCCTATACTTAGGCTTTGGTCAGCCTAAGTATAAAAGAAGGGTGGAAGCGAGTCGATCTGGAAGAGTATGATATGGAAAATGGAATATACAGATGGCATCGGTCCCCCCCTATACTTAGGCCTTGGCCTAAGTATAGGTAGAAGCTGTACAAGGAGACTGATGTGGTCGGGAGGGAGGGTGGGTAGCCGATGATTAAGGCGGTTTACGGCTGATCTTCTTGTGAGCCTGCGGTGGGAGATCGTAATGATGAGTCGGAGGTGAGGCATATGATTCCCAACTATTATCAGTGTCATCCTCAGAAATATCATGATGGATAGTGGACGAAATATTTGAGTCAGATGAAAAGTACCCATCATCAGAGTTATCCTCAGAGGAATAGTATTTGAAAGTGGACATACTCCAGATGTTCATGTCTTTTTGTTTCTTCAATTGTTTCCTCAAGCTTCGTTCCTTTTTAAGATCAATCGATTTGTCCTCAGATGAATATTCAGATGCTCCGGTCTCAGTCAGCTCATAAGAAATAATTCCAGTGTATTTGAAGAATGCAGGAGCATCAGCTTTGGATGAGTAATAATTAGGAACGGGAGTTGTCCAACGAGAATCGAATTTTGGATCCTTTCGAAGATATGGTTTTAGAGATGCCGAACATACTTCACTCATGTAGACTACCTTTTCCGGACCTGATGAGGGATCATCAACCGATTCCTCTTCCGAAAGATCAAAGGTGACTTTCTTTTCCTTGTTTCGTGAAGATGTCGGTTCACTTGAGTAACCAGATGAATAGCCATTAAAATTCTTCTCCTTGGTCGGTGTTCGGGCTACGTGTTCGTTCTTTGTTTCCTGAATGTTGGTGCACTCTTGATTTGGGAGGATTTGGTCAAGATAATCAGAGTAGGTTGCTCCAGGGTGCGACCATGCAAATGTCTCAGGATCGTAGTAGAAAGCTGCGGGAATTGAGATATCGGGGAGAGTCTCTAAACCAATAGTCTCATTAACCAACGCAATCTCAGGTGTAGCAGTGGGGTAGGGCTCTTCTACCGTTTTATGGTTGCGGTTGTTGGGGACTTCATGGGTTACCTCAGAAAATCGTGCTTCCTCAAAGACTGTATCAGATCGTAGTGATTCCAATGCCGTAAAATTTATTTCCCGAGTCTCACAGTCGATGCTCGCCTTGGCCAATGCCAAGAATGGTTTTCCGAGAATGATTGGAGACTGGGTGAATTCTCCTTGATGCTCAATATCAATGATCGTGAATTCTACCTTGAGCGGAGCACCTTGGAATTTCATGATGACAGAAATGGTTCCTCTCGGCCTTTTTATCGATCGGTCTGCCAATTGAACAATCTCTCGTATCTTCCGAATTGGCCCGAGTTTGAGTTCCTGAAATACAGAGGTCGGGAGGATATTGATCGGTGAATCGTCATCAATACGAGCATGTGTGAAAATTGTGTCTTTGATTTCGCAGTCAAATCTAGGCAACCGCTTCACTATGCGGCTCTTGGTTTTTCTCCTCAACACCAAGGAGGAGGCCATTGACAAGATATGTCTTTCAGTTTTTGTTCTAATCCTTCCTGACTTTTTGATGATTAATCTGTCCATTAGAAATTTCTTGAGGTCAGGGAAGTGTTCAATGGCCTTTATGATGGGAAGTTCAAAAATCAAGTATTTCTCCAGTGCTTCCCGTAAAGCCGGATCCAAATTCCTCAGATCTTCTTCAGATTCAATTTTTATGAAATTTTCTGGATTTTCAAATTTTTTTGTATTTTCTGTGTGGTGTGGCGATGTGGTGTCTTCCTTAGATGAGTAGGGGCCTTGATGTTCAGAGTTTGGGTCAGAGGCGTAGTCATTCCTAGGGGAATAATGAGCAGAAGTTTTGATATTAGAGTCATCCCTAGGTCTTTGAATATCCTCAAAATTTTCATCATGGAATCCAATCATTTCCTCATTTAGTTTTACACCCGATCCACCATAGAATGAGATTACTCGATCGGCAAATTTTTGAAATCTATCCTCCATCAATTCAAATCTCGTTTTTATCCTCAAAACATTATCCTCACAATTTTGTTCATGATCAACCACAGGAGCATTCTGATTTTGTTCAATAATTTCGTCTTCCATTTTTCTGTATATGCGGAGAGGAGAATTTCTTGGGATTTCCATTATATGATCATTTTTTGAAAATTTCTCCTCAAAATTTATGGAAGGAGGCTGCTCATTTGGTACAGGCATGTGTATTTGATCAGAGTATAGTTCAGTCCTTCGATCATGATTGGACAGATCTTGATATTGTGGAGTCAGCATACAGGGTCTATATGTGTCTAGGAGTTCAGTCCAGTCCTCTGTATGAGTATCATGTCTGACAAGGGATCTGTCATGGTCAATCCAACGATGATGATCATTAAGCGCATGTCTTTCCATCTGGGTTTGGGTTCTCTGCCAGTCTTGGGAGTTAAAGAGATTTTGATCTTGAAATGTTTCATTGGCGAGAGAGTGAGAATAAGACGGTTCAGTCCAAGATGGTGTGGTTGGATGATTTGAGAAAGGATTTAATGAGGTCGAAGTCATCTGCGGTTGAAAGCTTCCCGCAAATGTTGTGGGATTAAACGAAGAGGACGTAGTGGATTTGGGCCAAACCGACATAGATTTGTTTTCGTAGTGGTGTTCGGTCATTTTTGAGGGAGTTGAGAGAAATGATGGGTTGGATCTGAAATTTGGAAAAATTTCCATGATGAGATTAAAATCAAGAGATGGGAGAGATGATTGTATGGGACAGAAAATTTATCAAAAGTGCGGCTGTTGATTTTCGATATCGGTTCACGCACACCAATACAAACACAAATCAAACCCTGGGTTCACCAACTCACACAATGAAGCCGCAAGAGCTCGGCTATTATCTTTTCAATTTTAGTTGGTGATAAATTCAATCTTGCAAACCGTTTAGACGAGCTGTTTAGGTTTGAGCTGGGCTCTATCCTAGTGTGCGTTTCTCTCCTCGCTGCAAGATAAATCAAACAATGTCGGGGTTGCTCTCCCGCAAAAATTCTTGATTTTATGGGTTATTTGAGATCAGATATGTTTAGCAGTCCTGATTTTAATGAGGTGATCACTTGAAAAATTAGATGAGCACAAATACACGTCTACCGTCCAGTCCCAATTTCCTTTTAAATTTTGTGATAAAACAAGAGAGAGAAATTCGGGAAAAGCCGATGCACGCGGAAAACTATGATGAATGCTCAGTTAGAAGACTTACAGTGAATCCTCGCAATCTCCATGTGGGATGCTAGAAAGAATTTAAAAAAAAAAATATTCTAAATGAAATGCAAGCCGATGGAAAACCGCACCTAAGCAGAAAGTTCTATTAGCGGGAAGAATTGATTTAAATTTTTGGCTAAGTTGAACGATCTATGTGCGTCTCAATTAAAGTGAAGTGTGTCTTAAGATCCTACGAGCACAAGCAAAAAAAAAAATATAAATGCTCTGAGAGCCGTATGTGCAGGTCTATCCTAGTCGCCACTCAAGTCGGGCCCCACCCTCGCCGGAGAGTGAAACAGGCCACGACACACCACAAAATAAAGTTTAGAGGTCTTTCTACACACGCGAGAGTCCAAACGGACACCGCTGTAAAATTGCAGAAATTAAAATTGCAGAAATTAAAAACCTAGACTCTACTCTCTCTCACGACTCGACTCAATCTTAAATTAATTGCGGCTTTTGGTGAAGTTGCGTCGGTTATTGAAAACCGCTCCACGTACAAGGTACCTCGCAAAAAATAAGAGAGAAAATGTAAGAGAGTGACTCAAAAAATAATATGAAAAATAAATGCTGAAAATAAATTGCAGAAAAAATGAAAATGAAATTTACAATGAAAAATTCGGGGGTCAGACTACCCGAATGTGAAAAACCGAACAAAAATTTTTCAGACAAAAATCTAAGCCGTTTCCCTCCCCGGCAACGGCGCCATCTGACGAATCCGAAAATGCTGCTTTTAAGAATGTATTTTTTATCGTGTTGTGCGTTGTAGGCGGCAATCGGAAACGGTCAAGAAAATACCACAATTAAGTTATTCAATTTTTAATCTCGTGGTTTTATGTTTATTTTACTTGGGCAAGTCCCAAGGTCGATCACAAGGAGGCAAAGGAACAACCTAGAATTAAGTCTATCAAGGTCCGTGTTCGATTTTCGAGGCGGTCTTTTTTTGGAATTTTTAATGCACTAAAGAATGCACAATGCAACTTTGGCCTTATTTTAGGGACTAAAATGTAAATTACGTTCAAATGATGTCCAAAAAATACGAAACTTGGCCACAATGTAAACTATAATGAAATGGATGCACTGTAATTTTTTTGGAATTTTTGGATGCAATATGAATTTTTTATGGATTTTTAAATGCAAACAAAATGATTTTTAATATTTAATTTTAATAAATATCAAACCTACTTATTTTCGAGAATCAAAATTATCTGAGATCTATCACTAGGTGACGGATCTCAAAAAAAATCCTAAACCTTGAAAATGTGGGGTGTAATACTTAATAAAAATTAAATACTAAAAGATGCTAAATGATTTTTACAGGATAAAATATGCGTGCAAATGCAAATCTTTTTGGGCACAATGTTAAGAATAATTAACTCTACAAGATGTGATTTTTCGAGAATTTTTAGAGCCACGGTTAATTAACTGTGAATTTCAGAGCAAGAAATGAGTAAAATATGCCAATTTTCCACAAAATGATTATTTATTAATTAACCGTCAATCACAAAATTATCCACAACATGTCAAAGCGTAGAGAATTAATTAACAAACATCATGCTATTTTTAGATTAATAAAATAATGTAGAGAAAATGTTCAAAACTGAGGGAGAACACAGGGGGGTAATTGCAATAAATATAAATAAATGAAATATGCAAAAGGGCCTATATGTAATTACCAAAAGATCCGGGGGCCTGAATGCAAATTTTCCCACTGGTCACGTGCTATGCACGTGACCTCTGGCTGGAAGGACCTGGCGCGAATACGGAGGAACCCAGGGGGGGTCTTCTGCAAATTACCCCAAGGTCACGTGCGCCGCACGTGACCTGGGGTTGAGTGTTGGCGAAGTTTCCCCACGCACGTGCGTAGCACGTGCGGGGGACCTCGGGCCCAGCGCCCGGCGGTCGAAGGCGGAGTGGCGAAGCGGAGCTGGCGGGGGTCCGGCCTTGGTCGTCCTCTGGCTGGCGGCGAAGGCCTTCAGGAGCGGCTGTGGTGGTCGAGAGGCGGTGCAGCAGCCCCGGGTGCGGCGGAGGAGAAGCCGGCGATGGGTGGTCAAGGGCCGACACACGGCCGAGGCGGGGGTATCCCGCTGCTGTGGCGAGGTCGGTGACTGGCCGGCGATGACGCGTCGATGGTTGAGGGCGGAATCGTAGGTGATTGCGATGGCCGGCGGAGGGGCGAAGTCGAAGATGCTGTTGCTGGAGGTTGTCGATGAGCGTCGGAGATGAAGCGTCGTGGCTCGACGGCTGGCCGGAATCGTTGTCGAGGCGGAGTTGGTTGTCTATGTCGTGGAGTTGTTGGCGTAGGCTCGACGGCGTGAAGCCGGAGCTGGAGCAGTAGTAGCGGAGGGAGACCGCGCTGCAACGAGGGTGGGTAGACCTCGGACCTCGCCGGATTTGAAGGAGGAGGAGGGGTGCTGTCACCACCGGCTCCTCCTCGACGATTGAGCTATCGGCGGATGCATTCGAAGGAAGCGGTGGAGGGTCTTAAATAGGACTGGGGAGTCGGCCGGATCGTGAGGGATTAGGAATCGGAGATGGGGATGTGACGAGGGTGTGATTGATCTGCGCGGCGGTCGGAGCGAGATTTGCGATGGGCGGAGCTCGCGAGATCCGCGGTGGCCCGAAGAGGAAAGGGGAGCGCGAGGTGGACGACGCACAGGCACCGTCCGATCTATCTTGATCGGATGGCGCCCGTTGCGCCACGTGGCGGGACCAAAGGAGAGGCGGAGGCACGTGCGGAGCACGTGCCTGGGGAGGCACGTGCGACGCACGTGCGTGTTTTTTTTTTTTTTAATTTTTTTTTTAATAAAACGAAAGTATAAATCGCCCAAAAACGGCTGACACGTGGCGGCACCAGGTGCTGCCACGTGTCAGCACCAGAAAATTCGAGAACTAATTATTTTGTAAAATCAAAAATAAATAGTAAATGACCTCGGATCGAAAAAGTTTCTTCACGAAAGTTGCTCGTCTCGATGAGATCTACAACTTTCATGAAGACATCAAAGCCAAAATCGGTCATTTGCACAAAGTGAATTTTTGGGGTATTCTATGTACATAGAACACCTTGATTTTTGGGTTTTATAATTTTTATGTCATTTTTAAACACGATAAAAATATGGAAAAATTACGGTAAAATCAAAGATAAATAAAGACACATTAATCTAATTTTTTTGGATTTTTATTGATTAAGAAAATATATACATAAAATACAAGGTCAAAACCGCGAAAATATACAATGTACAAAAGAGGCCCAAAACCCAACTTTCACATATAAGCTCCGATTCACTTGAACTTGGTCTTGTTTTGAAGGTAATTAAATGTACATTAGTTCAAAAGTGAGTAGGATTCAATCGGACACTGAATGTGGGAGATATGTGGCTTTTAGTCCGAAAATCCTAGAATTAGGGTTTGAGTTTTTGGTCCACTTATTTGAGTTAGTTATTTTTTGTATTTTTCCTTTATTCTTGTTAGTAATATGTACACAGTGGAAGTGGTTTTGAGTTATTCGGAGTTAGCATGAATGAGTTAAAAATCTGGGAAGTCAGGCTTATTTACAGGTCAATTTGGCTTGGATTTTTGGCTTCTTATTTTGTGCAGATTTTTGTGCTAAAATGCAATTCTTATGGAAACATGCATGAATGCTAATTATGCAAAATAGATGCAAGTATGCTGTTGATTTTAAGGGATTTGAGCTTAATAAATGAGATTTAGAGTGATGAATACGAGATTCATCAGTGACTCAACCAGTAAAGCGCCTTGTCTTATAAGGTGAAGGGGAAGGCCTTGAGGCGAACATCCTCCCGCATAACTCTTGGATAACTAGCCATACCATAAATCATCTCAAACTGCGGTAAAAGGTAAACGACTCCTCTATAGTGTTCCCATAGTACTTGGGAAGAAAAGAAATGAAGGGCGGTCTCAAATCATGTGATCCTTGATTCAGTGGTAATCCAATAGCATCCTATCTTGAAGGATATTGAGAATCCTTAAGCGCATCATGGAAGCATGACGATCGTATCTCATACGATCGGGGCGACTAGTCGCACTAGTCGCAAGATGCAACGGAAATTAAAAAAATAATCAAGTGATAAAACCACATGATCACGAGAACATTTATCGGATCATTTCATCAAACCTCAAAGTATAAGGAATACGTCTTGGAGCGTGGTTGCGATCACAATATCTCTAAAGTAAGAGATCCTCCTGGCTCAAGTCCGATCTACGAGGAACGCACTTGCGGGCGCGATGATGAGACGTGTTCCTCCCGCGATCCTCGATGAATATCCAAACAATGAATCCGCTGATTTCGTCTAACGAAATTTGTCGTCTTCCTTTAGAGCAAGCAACCCCAAAGAAGAAGGAGATCCTCGAGTCGTCGAAGGAGAAGGTGAGAGAGACTCTCCTTCTCAACACAAAGTGGACAACCACTTCTTGGAGAAGAGAAAGAGAGAGGGCGAGAATGAGAGAGAGAGTAGTAGGCTTCTACAACTCTTGATGATTTCTTTGAAAGGCTAGGTTAGCCCTCCTTTTATGTTAGTTTAGGATCCAATGGATCTCAATCCATGGGACACATTGATCGAACGACTAAGTTGATATGTGTATTAATCAATGGCCATGATTGTTGTTTGTTAAAAACCGACAACATTAATTTATATTAAATTAAATATATGTTTTAATTCAAATAAATTAATTATTAAGAGACAATATGATAACAAAAAAAAGAGAGGCAACAAACCACCCTACATTTAAGGGGGTGTTACCTATGACTAATTCATAGGTGACGCCACCTCTTATTTGGTGGTATTTTGTCTCCTCTTATTTATCTTATTATTTCTCAATAAATTGCAATAAATATTATTGCAATAATATCCACCAAATTATTTCCAAATTAATTTGTGAATATTTCAATCATGCCATTGAAAAATATGTGAATCATATTCACATCCCAAACAAATTTGTAAATTACATTTCTAATTAATTAACTAATGTGAATCCAATCCACATTAATAATTAACAAATGCTATTTACAATATTTCTCTCTCTTTGATATATTATAGATCCCATTTATAATATACACAGATATTCTGGATAGCACTATCCATGATCTGCTTATCCTTGATAATTAAATCCCATTTAAATATCTTGGATAATTATTCTCACAATATGAATCTTATTCATATTATACTTGATAATTAAATCTCATTTAACTATCTTGGACAATCATTCTCATAATATGAATCTTATTCATAATATACTTGATAATTAAATCTCATTTAATCATCAAGACCTTCTTTCTTGGATACTAAATTCATCATAGGAATTATTCTTTAAATCCTTCAAGAATAATGTGCTTTCTCCGCAGATACTTGGAGATAAGGACAGGCCGATTATATTGCTCCACGTATAGTGACTTGGATATTGAGATCACATATTAAATCCAGATCTCGAGCCTCTCATAGATGCTTGATTAAATTAAGACCGCAAATCTAATCTTCTCATTGCATCTGAATCCCTTTCAGATCAATGTCCAACATTTGGACCATGATCAGATTATTCTCTACTGAGAGGAGTCACTAAAATCCAGACTCGTTTCATCACTCCCTAGGAATGGAAGCGTCATGGTTATACAATCGTTTATGATCACATAACCCTCAGGTATTACCAACACCTGTACATCCTGTATACTGGAAGACCAAGAATAAACCCAAAGTATTAGATCAACTTTATACTGTCTAGTTCAGGGTTTTATCAGTAAGTTCTCATTTGATCATTGGGATTTGGTATCGATCATATACTTTCCATAAGCATATATGATACCTAGGTCTTTATCATATACTTTCCAAAAGTATATATCAAACCTACAAATTCAGTCAAGCTTCCAAAGCGAGACGACCGTGCACGGAATTTGATTCTTCCCAATATCTCATGAGTGAGCTCATGTCTTCCGGTTCAGTAATGAACCGGTATGATCCCTTTGAGAGATCGTATTACTCATATGCCCTTATATGCACACCAGCGCGCCGGTGTATAGACCTTGATTAGGTCATCAACCTATTGGTATGCCAAATGTGCATACTCAGACATATAGTAACACATCTGTCTCCGGTCAGAGGATGCGTGCCTGTATCGTGACAGCATACGATATAGGACTTTGGTTATCTCGATCTCGTTAAGTCAACTCTTTGACCTAACTAATCTGACACCTATGAATCTCTATTCCTATGTTGAGGACCTGCATTAAGAGGTCGGTCAGATATCAGCCTATGTCAGAAAGGATTGCCATCTCCTACGCAAACTAGAGATCACATCTTAACGATCATTTGACGGTTCTTGATGAGTCCTCAATCTAACCCATTAGATATTCATCCAAGCACCAGCCTCTATGATTCATCTTATGAAACAACAACTATATGATTATCAAGATGGCCATGGTACATAACCCTAATTGTATAGAGGGACCTATTATGCAAATGATTTATTCTTCATTTCAGATCAGGGAATGATATACGCAATAACACTTATTGCATAATGGCTCGCCGTGGGCTCGCATGTCCAACAATCTCCCACTAGCCCAAAGTGCCATTAATGGGCTAATCATTTAAACCCACACTCATGTGACAATCTTAGGCTATTTAGAAAATAGCTAGGTAAGCTGATCAGTCACTCTGTTCCCAAAAGACTATGCCAAGTCCTTTTACAGCACTTGCATATCTCTTAGTAACAGTGCTCGCATCCAATGCGAATGTTGCATCTTAGGCAACCAATACTCAATCTCGATAAAGCAATTATAGTGTCCTTGACACTATTGCTTAATAATTATTATAACCAGTATTTCCATAATCCTTATCAGAATACCCTTATTCCTGGAGATCACTATCTCATAAGGTATCTACAGTTAAGACCTTTTAGATATCTATCTATAAAGTCTTAAGCTCTTGAAGATAAGCCTTAGAGATCACTATCTCTAAAGCCTTGTCATCTTTGAAGATATTGTTATTACTGCAATCAAGTGTTCTTTCTCCATAGTAGGATTAGTAACAGTTTACTACTCCCACTGCATGGTAGATATCTGGCTTTTGTACACATCTAGCATACACTTAACGTCTCGTAACTGATGCACAAGTGCAAGCAGTTCTAGCATTCACTTCCTTAACTCATTGAGGTGCTATCCCTTTAGATAGGTCAGTACCAAATCTTAAGGTAACAAAGCCTTTCTTGGAATTTCCAGAAAAATGTAACATGTCCAAGGTGCACTACAAATGTGACAGTCCCAACACCCTCTTTTCTTTGCTTTTGAACACCTTCAGAATTATGATCGAAGAGGCATCTTCTGATATCATATCTTAAGGTATGGAATATCCAGATCATAAAACACTTATTATCATCCTTATATCATTCCAAATGATTAGGATATTATCTACATTTAGCACGATGAACATAATAGAACTCCCACTAAGCTTCACATGGTTCATCAAGATTCTATTTGAAATCATAACATTTATAATTTCATAAAATCTTATGTTCCAACAATAAGAAGCTTATTTGAGTTTATAGATGGATTTCTTTAACTTTCACAGCTTACATTCCCCAATCTTGAAGCCCTGGAGCTACTTCATGTGAATATCCTCAGAGAGGTATTCTTAGAGGAATGCAATCTTGACTTTCATCTTGAAGATGCAATAGTCAAGTTGTGTAGCTAAGGTTAGCAATATTCTGATGATTTTAAGCATGGTTACCTAAGAGGAAGTCTCATTGCAAGTAATGTCTTCTCTTCTGGTTTGTAGCTCATGGCTATGAACCGTGCTTTGAAGGTCTCTACCTTCTCATCAGGTTCCCTCTTTCTCTTGAATATCCATTTGCACCTTAATGGGTCTAATCCTTTTAGGTGGATCCTCGAGGGTCCATATACAACATTTGTATATAAAGTCTATTTTATAATTTATTGCTAATATCCATCTTTCCATGACATAATCCTCAGGAGCTTCATCACATGAAGTCCGATCATTGTCAGACTTAACTGACACATGGAATACATCCTCAAACTCATTTGAAGTGGTATTAGTGCTTCATCTTTAAATGTCCCATTTAGTTTTCGATTTCAGGAGTCTCATTATCTTCTCAAGATTAAATGAGTTCCTATACTTCATTTTCTTCTTGATTCTCCAGAGAGTCATCCTCTAAGAATCACATTCTCAGAGATGAGATCTTTTAAGAATCTTATGGTTATAAAGTAGCTATCCAATACCATTCTTTATTTTCCTAATGAAGTAGCACTCTCTAGTGCATAATTCCAGCTTACTTGCATGGAATCTTATTAAGGATATATAGTGTAGTCTCT
Organism: Ottelia alismoides; assembly: GCA_037367405.1. Lineage (NCBI taxonomy): Eukaryota > Viridiplantae > Streptophyta > Magnoliopsida > Alismatales > Hydrocharitaceae > Ottelia > Ottelia alismoides. Next base: position 16,970 of record JAZKJV010011288.1, on the reverse strand, counting down.
ACTACACATATATACCTGGAAACTAAGGGATAACTATGCTAAAATTCATCTTTGATCAAATCATGTCACACATGATCCAATTGTATCTTCCTACAACTCCATTGAGTTTAGGTTTGTTAGGAGGATTGAGATAGAAATGATATTCATATCTTCATAAGGTATTCATTGAATTCATCTAATAAGTACTTGCTACCTTGTATAGATCAAATTCATTTAATCTTCCATCAAACTTTGGTTCTAAACCAAAATTGTGAAATCATTGAACATTTCAAAGGTTTCTGAGGTGAAAAGAAGAAATCACATATCATACATGATTATCAATATCATATATCCATAATGTTCACTATGATATAGATGTTTCACATACATCAATATGTATGAGATCCTGAATACCTCAACATCTAACACCTTTCCCAAAGAAGGGTGTATTGGACATTTTTCTTTGAATACAATATTCATAAGTATGCAAGTTTTGAAAGTTTTAGACATTCTAAAGTTTCATCTCTTGCTTGTCCATTGATCTCATCAATAGACATATGTCCAAGACATGATGCCAGATCATTGTCAAATGATCTTTATCCTCCTATTGATCTTTAAAGGTTTAATTTTCAGTATTAGAAATCTTAATGAACCATTCATTAAATTTCTAATTTAATAGAGTCCACTAGATGTCAGATTACTATCTGAAATATATCCATCATAACTCTTTATGATAGGTTTATTCCAGAACTCATGTTTATTTCCAACATTTAGAAACAAACTATGAGTGTATTATTATATCTAGGTCATAGAGACATTCTCTAAGACAAAGGGCTCTCCCACTGAAAATATGAAGTCCATCTATCCAATAGAGATTGTTGCAACAATTGCATCAAAAACCATGTAGTTGATCATTAAACCTGAAGATCAAATTTATTAATCTTCTATAACATATGCAACAATTGCTTGTGTCATTAGAAGAATGAGATACAATTATTAGACTTTATCTTATCAAATAAGCAAGTCAATATCAATGATTAATGTACATTATTTGGGTGCTCTATCCGAGTCCTTCTCTAAGGATTCAAGAGAGACTTGATAGTCATACTATCAATACACCAACTAATTGTAGTATTGGCATTCATCCAACTTCTAGGATGTCATATGGAAGTCACAGAAGTACAGTGAACTCTTTGACTATAGTTCTTACTTGGGTCTAACCCATGCTTCCACTACACACCCTTTATCTATAAGAAACCATTGCTTAAGACTAAGGATCTCTTACATTAAATTCAAAATAATTCAATGTAAGAGTATTTCAACATTTATACATGCTTCATTAAATACATACAATATGAATATTATGAAGCTTCATGAATAACTAGAGTATAGATAGTAGAATGATGATACTCATCACGTCTACATCCATCTAGACTCTAAAACATTAGTTAAGGTAGGTATTCAATCATTTTTGTATACATCATCTCTTTCGAGCTACCATTCTGCATAATGCAGAGAACCATGTCATTCATGATTAAATGTCTAGAGCACATATGTATGTCAAAACATCTTTGATTTTATAAGGATTATTTGATAATTATGATCACCATCGACATGTCACTTCCAAAGTACACTCGATGAGAGATCAAGACTATAGAGACATTCAAACCCTAAGGTGATGTCTTATTGTCTTATTTAATTGTCATTCCTCATTATGTTTGAGGAAACTTGCACACTGCAACCATATACATTATGTATCCAATTGCAAGTACAATATCTGGATCATGTGTCCAATCCATGATATTTTATTGGTTGTTATTGACTATAACATTGAGTGGGTTTAATGAAGGATTATCTGAAATAAGAAATTTTGCATAAGTGTATATATATTATATATACACAAATTTTACTTTGATTTAGGAATTTTTATATCAAAGTTGCCTTGCCTTGTCAACAATGAAAGTTCATTCCCTTAATCACTTTCAATGTAAGAGATATTCTTACCATATCTCTAGCAAGATTTGGGATCTCCTTTCCTATCTTTGTCATATCCCAATAATATGAGAACCTACGACTCCGATAAAAAGAAGCGGGAACACATTTCGCCTTGCAAGTCCAACTTGCATTTCCCAATTCGATCTTTAACACCCGGGCTCACCACCCCTAAGGTGATGTTGACCCGCTGCTAATTGAACCAACCGTCAACAGGCTTAATACTCACTATACGCAATCCAATATCGCCCCAATAATATGAGGACCCGATATTGGGGTCACTACGTATACAACCTTACTCTTTCGAGAAGCAAAGAATTCGATCCAAAAAATTGTATATAGGATCTGTCACTTTGGACAAGCGTCTCCTATATACAACTTTTGGCGACGAAATTCTTTGCCTTGACAGGAGACCATGGATGTCACTTATGTGATCCTCCACCTCTTATTCAAATTGTAATAATTAATTATCGTGAATCATATTCACATAATTAATTCTTCCAAGGGAAATACACATCTATTCATAATAGAGTGTTTTAATAGGATATAATTAATTTAATCACATTATATTAACTATCAATCCTATTATCAATCAACAAACTTTGAATTTTACTTGAATAGTAGGTATAATCTCAAAGTACGTATTATTTCGAATTTTAATAATTAGAAAAATACACTTTGATTTCTCCGGCATTATCCAGTCCCTACCCACATACGTTGCAACCCGCTACCCCAGCGATCTCCGACTAGACACCGTATCCACCTCAAGAAAGGATAATGCCAGATAGATCATCATGTACTTTGAGATGCTCATCGATCTTTCAACCGAAATTATACCATATAATATACATCAAAACAATTTTAATTATATTATAAAGAGATTTGCTCAACAAATCCCCAATCCTATTCAAGCAAGAGTGTTTCGCATGAAAAAGTTGTCCTACAATTATTGTAGGATGACCTAGGGTTGTGTATGCAAAACAATGTTTGTTGATGATTTCAAATTAACCAATGATCAAGATCAATTATCTTATCATTATGGTTAGTGGGATGTCATTCAATGAAACGATTATCATCTCTAAATATTTCACAAATACTTATCAATGATCATTTCAGAAAATTAACAATTAATTTCATCAAATTAATTTGAATGACTATTACAAGGTTCATGATCAAATTTGTCAATATCCAGCAGTGACCCCCAATCACTAAAATTAACTTATCTTGACAATTTAAATCCAAAATTCGCAAAATTAGTGCCCTAAGATTGCCAACGTGATTTCCAACAGAATCTAAGTGATATTTCATGCATTTCGAGGCGCAACAAAATCGTAATTAACAAATTAATTACGTTCTATTCTGCAGTTCCCGCAACTGTGAAGACATGCATATTCAAAAGGCCATATCTTGAGCAAATTAAATCCAAATTTAGTAAACTCAGATCCTATGGTTTCCTTATTCAATGGGGAACAAAATTAAATTGAATATTTCATGTTTAAACAATTTAAACAGTGCCGAAAAAATCGATTAGACAGAGGTGCGAAAATTGAAATGCGATAAAACTTTCGCTACCTATTCAAACCCATGTCGTCTTTGGTTCACGGATCGTATCCAAAATCTTTTCCGACCTGGATCTGATACCACTTGAAGGATATTGAGAATCTTCAAGCACATCACGGAAGCGTGACGATCGTATCTCATACGATCGGGGCGACTAGTCGCACTAGTCGTAAGATGCAACAGAAATTAAAAAATATTTTAATCAAGTGATGAAACCACATGATCACGAGAACATTTCTCGGATCGTTTCATCAAACAAAAAAGTATGAAGAATACCTCTTGGAGTGTGGTTGCGTTCACAAGATCTCTAAAGCAAGAGATCCTCCTGGCTCAAGTCCGATCTACGAAGAACGCACTTGCAGGCCCGATGATGAGATGCGTTCCTCCCGCAATCCTCGACGAAGATCCAAACAATGAATCCCCTGATTTCGTCTAACGAAATCCGTCGTCTTCCTTTAGCGCAACAGCCCCAAAGAAGAAAGAGATCCTTGAGTCGTCGAAGGCGAAGGAGAGAGAGACTCTCCTTCTCAACACAAAGTGGACGGCCACTTCTTGTAGAAGAGAAAGAGAGAGGGCGAGAATGAGATCGAGAGAGAGAGAGAGAGTAGTAGGCTTCTACAACTCTTGATGATTTCTTTGAAAGGCTAGGTTAGCCCTCCTTTTATATTAGTTTATGATCCAATGGATGTCAATCCATGAGACACATAGATCCAACAACTAAGTTGATCTGTGTATTAATCAATGGCCATGATTCCTGTTGGTTAAAAACCAACAACATTATTTTATATTAAATTAAATATATGTTGAATCATTATCAACACATTTAATTCAAATACATTAACTATCCATGATCTGTTTATCCTTGATAAATAAATCCCATTTAATTATCTTGGATAATTATTCTCACAATATGAATCTTATTCATATTATACTTGATAATTAAATCTCATTTAATTATCTTGGACAATCATTCTCATAATATGAATCTTATTCATTTTATACTTGATAATTAAATCTCATTTAATCATCAAGACCTTCTTGCTTGGATACTAAATTCATCATAGGAATTATTCTTGAACTCCTTCAAGAATAACATGCATTCTCCGCAGATACTTGGAGATAAGGACATGGCGATTGTATTGTTCCACGTATAGTGACTTGGATATTGAGATCACATCTCAAATCCAGATCTCGGGCCTCTCATAGATGCTTGATTAAATTAAGACCGCAAATCTAATCTTATCATTGCATCTGAATCACATTTAGATCAATGTCCAACATTTGGACCAAGATCAGATTACTTCTCTTTTGAGAGGAGTCACTACAATCCGGACCCGTTTCATCACTCCCTAGGAATGGAAGCGTCATGGTTATACAATCGTTTATGATCACATCACCCTCACGTATTCCCAACACCTGTACATCCTGCATACTGGAAGACCCGGAATAAACCCAAAGTATTAGATCAACTTTATACTGTCTACTTCAGGGTTTTATCAGTAAGTTCTCATTTGGTCATTGGGATTTGGTATCGATCATATACTTTCCAAAAGCATATATCATACCTAGGTCTTGATCATATACTTTCCAGAAGTATATATCAAACCTACAAATTCAGTCAAGCTTACAAAGCGAGACGACCGTGCACGGAATTTGATTCTTCCCAATATCTCATGAGTGAGCTCATGTCTTCCGGTTCAGTAATGAACCTGTATGATCCCTTTGAGAGATCGTATTACTTATATGCCCTTATATGCACATCAACGCGCCGGTGTATAGACCTTGATTAGGTCATTAACCTATTGGTCTGCCAAATGTACATACTCAGACATATAGTAACACATCTGTCTCCGGTCAGAGGATGCGTGCCTGTATCGTGACAGCATACGATATAGGACTTTGGTTATCTCGATCACGTTAAGTCAACTCTTTGACCTAACTAATCTGACACCTATGAATCTCTTTTCCTATGCAGAGGACCTACATCAAGAGGTCGGTCAGATATCAGCCTATGTGAGAAAGGATTGCAATCTCCTTTTCAGGTTGGAGATCACATCTTAACAATCATTTTTATAGATTCTACTTTTTTTTGGATATTTTAAAACAATATCTAACGGGATGTTGGTTTTTTTTTTGTTTTCAAAAATGTTTCTCACGATGGGAGAATCATGAAATGCAACGGAAAACAATACTATATGCATTGATAGAGATCATGACCTTAGCAGTCTACATGCATGTGAACCACACATAAATTTAAAACCTAGGCTAATGCATGCAAAAGTGATGAAAACCTGAATCCTAATCATAAATTCTAGCACAAGAATGAATTGATTTATCAAATCAGTGAATTATGCATAAGTATGGAATAGGGAGATAAGTTTCTACTCTATTCGTCTAATCAAACAAGAATGCAATCGGTAGAAAAACCAAAACTCACGGTGAGGTCCCCTACGTCCATCAGCATCCGGCGAAACAGACCCCAAAAATTAGTCAAAGTTTGCGTATAGTCAGGATGTCTTTAGTGGAACGTTGCTACAAAATATCAAAAATGGGCAAGTGCCCCTTCCCTCTCATAAAAACATAAAAATGGGCAAGTACCCTCTATAAAAAACAAAAAATGATACAAAAGATAAATCTGCTACTGCTTTCTCTTTACCTCTCCAACTAGCTCGTAAAGAAGCGGCCAATATCTGCGCTACTAGATCAGTCGATTTACTAAAAAACTGGCTAGTCATGTAGTCCTTGCAAAGATCGTTAGTAATCACAAACAAAAAAACCATAAAAATCGTAAAAAGTGAGAAAACTGAAAAGAAAAAAAATCAAGGAAATCTTCGAAAAATCAAGAAAGCTATAAAAAAAACTTAAAATGACTATAAAGAAGACCAAGAAAAATAAAAAAGACTCGAGAATAACCATACTGTAAGAAAAATCGAGGAACGAGAATAAAGAGAAATCACAATAAAAAATAAAGATAAAAAGCCTAAGTATGACTAACGCCTCCCCAACAACGACACCATTTTGATAACGAGGGTTTTGCGAGCGATAAAATGTGAGTCGTCGGTGTACAAGAATCGCTAAAAAACCCTAGTTGATCACACAAAAAATCAATAATATAGGGGAGAGAGAAAAGTGAATCGAAGAAGCGGCTCTCTCTTATTTCATCTACACTATATTATTTATCCAGGTAAGTTAGCCTAGGCCGAACACAAGGAGACAGAATAGCTATACTTTGGTTTTTAAGAAGAATGGTATTTTTGTGATTTTTAATTCTTCTTGAAGAAAGAGAGAAAATGAGAAAAATCTTTTTATCAGCTTTTTTGAAATTTTTATTTTGTTTTTATCTTTCCAATTTTTTATTTAGTTTTAAAAAGGGATAATTTTGCAAATAATTTATCTACAATATAATATGTTAAAATATAGAGGATATATGTAATACTATATTGTAGCAAAGTCACTCGAAAAAGACTCAAAACAGACTTAAAACGAAGTTGAAAATCGAAGAATAAAATCACAATGAAATAGCGATAATATCCTCGAAAATCAACTTGAAATAAAATGTAAGAAAATACTATGATGCTAGAACAATGTTCAAGGTCGACAAATGTTCAATATCTAGTGTAGAAATAGAAAAGAAAATACACAAAAAATAGTAGGACTCTTCTTTCAAATAGATCCCTGGTCAGGGACCTATCTTCAAGAAAAGTTCTGGATTCTTTACAGTTAGGTCCCCACACAAGGACCAAATTGTAATAATTAGAAACTTCTGGAGTGCGTATGAGTTTCTGGAACAACCAAGGGTATACTGGCATAAATTTCCACCATTTCAGAATCTGATGGCTGAGATTAGAAGGCTTCGATCGATCCGGACCGTAGATTGATGACACGCATCGCAAGCCTGTGCGGTGCCTACTCTTGAGTAGTTCTTCCCAAATGGATGCGACGACGACATCTTTCCTCCTCCTATCAACCTCCAGCTTCACGACGACAATGATAGTCGAGGATGAGCACCTGTTGGGCCAGAAGGTGGCTCCTCCCCGTTCGAGTTCACCTATAGAAGGATCTGAACAGAGATGAACGTCGAAGAAGTTCTTGAAGTTCGGCTACGGTTTGGTCCTGTAGGGAACAAACACTACCGCTCCGATGATGGATTGGTGAAGAAGGAAGTAACTCCGGATGGTTGCTAATGAAGGCGACTCTCCAGATATCTTGATACATGTAAATTAAGATATTGATTTCTCGATTCACGATGGAATTGGCCTAAGATTTAAGAGGTATTGCAGTCCAAAATTAGGTTCCAGGAATAGGATTTGCAGATAAAATTGAAGCTGTTTTGAACGTCATTGGAGATGGAATTGAATCACAAAACATAAATGGGTGATTAAGGTAAATAAGAACGTGATTACATCCCTAATTCAAGCTTGAAGATCAAGAAATAAAATGGAAAAATGGATGACCTCGGAAGAAGAGGTGTATTACCTCAAATGATTGCTCGACAATCAGTCTTAGACGGAGCTTAACACACGCGGTGGCGCGAGGCAAGGTGGTTGGACACCCTTTAACTCCCTCCGATGATGCCTCTTCCACGAGGAGCGGTCACCGGGCACTGTCACCACCAGAGGTGGCCAGAATCAATGGAGAAAGGGGGCTACTCGGTCAGTTAGACTGGAAGTTGGGAAAGTTAATTGGCTAATGCCAACTTTTGATCATTATGTAGGAATATTGGTGACTAGTTGAGTTGAAGTCAAGTGTAGGCATGAATTAGGGTTGTTAGGTGTAGTGATTGTAATGCTCGGAAGTTGAGAATTTGACAATTTAAAAGTTGGATTTCTTAGCATATATACAATGTAAAATTTTCTAACTTAATTTTATATTTTTCTATACAATTCGAAAAATAATTAGGAAAAGAGTTTGGTAAAAAATATGCATATGAATTATATAAAAATCAATGAATATTTGATAATTATTTGATAATTAATAAAGAATGTATAGAGTGCATAATTAATTATTTTTTATTGTGTTCTTTTCTTATATCCCCCTACTTATTTGTTTGTCGTCTAATCCATGCTGACTTGGTCTCGGGGGTTAGGTTATAAGCATATCTTTTAGCTATATTTATATTTTATAAGTCATGTTGTACATATAGATACATATTTACAATCTGCGTTCTTTTTGTTTTCTTTATATTTATTCTTTTATTTCTTTACATGTTTTGAATGCATAAAAGTGCATTTTTATTCATGAGTGTGGTTTTCATAAAAGATGAAAATTAATGAATATTTACATGAATTTGTTAGGGTTTTGAGATAAAATGCAGACAAAATGTTGATGAATCATGGATTCATCAATGGTTGACGGGAAGAGGGCGATGGGAAGAAGGAGAAGCAGGGAGAAGGAGAAGCGTGGAGAATAAGGTAAAGTAGGAGAGAAAAATTGAGAAAATAAAACTTAATTAAAAAATTAAGTAAATTAATTAATTTAGTAAAATAAAATAAATTAATCATGAAAATAAATAAATAAATAATGAATGAATGAATTTATTAGTAATGAAATAAGTAAGTAAATAAATAAATATTTAATTAATAAATAATTAAATAATTAAATAAATAACAAAATATATAAATATTTAAATTATTAAATAATTGATAAATGTTTAAAATAATAGATATTATCTATGATAATTAATATTATTTAAAAAATTAATATATAAAAAAATTAATAATTAATAATAAAAAAATAATTAGTAAATTAATAAATAAAATTAAATGAGTTAATAAATAAATATTTTATAAGTAAATTTCATTAATAAAATATTAATAAGATAAAAAATGAAAGAAATAATAAAAATTAATGGAATAGAATTAAATACATTGTACAATTTAAATCAATAGGGTCCCAAAATCTACTTTTTTCATATCAACTCCGATTTTAGTGAAATAACTTTTATTTGATAGACAATTTTACAAAACAAACTTTAAAAGTGAGTACGTCCAATTCGGAGTTCATATGGCCGACTTATGAGGTCCGGAAGTTTAGGTTCATGACTTTTTAGTTTACTGGCATTTATTAATAAAAAAATTTAAGTAATATTTTTAAATTTTTTACTGATTTTTTAATTTTGTTTGAAAAAGAATTATGTCAAATGGGAATAGAAATAATTAATTAAAAATGAATAATATTTATATTCATATAGTACATATATACAAAGGGGTCCAAAAGCCAAAACTCACACATTTTATTCTTATATTTTGTGATATTTTTAATCATTAGATTTGTTATAAAACAAAGTTTAAAAGTGAGTTTCATCAATTTGGAGTTTTTTTATTAATAGTTGTGAACCTTGGAAGTTGGCTTTTTAAGCTTTTTAGGTTCATCATAATTATTTATTTATACATTAAATGTTTTTTTGATATTTTCATAAATTAATATTTATTATTATAAGAAACTTTCATGAAGGAAATATTTTATTTGAGATTTTCCAAATGATAAATAAAATAGGTGAAAGTACGTACATGGTGAAAAATGTGTAAATGTACATTTATGACCTTGATTTTCTAACATTTTTATAGCTTAGGATCCTTGTCAATCAAGTAAATATTGACCTGGTCTTGGGATTATGATTAGTCTGTGCATATTTCATATATACATCCTTCTTTTCATATTATTCTCCTTTTTCTTTTCAATATTTTATATTAGATAAAATAAGTGTTAAATATATAATATTAACAAATGTGGTTAGAATGTTAATTAGTGAATATTTACATGTATTTTACCAAGGATTTTAGCCAAAATGAAAGAATAATGGTGATGAATCATTCATTCATCAATAGTCTTTTCTATACTCAGGACGAATTATGTCTTCCATTATTTCTCTTCGATCACTATAAGTACATAGTTCGCACTAAGTATAGTGTGGTCATATATACGTGGTATATACTTTAGCCGTAACTCGTACCTTCATATTTTCAGTAATATGGCTAATATACTATATTTGGTAATGGTATATAATAATTAATTGTAAAGAATACACTCTAAATATGTATAAATATTTTTTGTTCAAAATTCTTGAGAGATTAATAAGCTGGTTTAAAATGTTTTGCAATATTAATTGAAAAATGGTTGTAAAATGTCTTGAAAAATCTTTTGAAATCCTTTGGAAAACTTTTGTAAAGTGTTTTAAAACCTTTCTAAAAATCTTTTTGAAAATCTTTGCAAAATTTGTTTCATTTTTGAATAAAATGTTTTGAAAATTAGTTTTGAAATGATTTGGAAAATGGTTGCAAAATTATGTTGAAAAATCTATCTATACTTTTGAAGAATATTTGCAAAATGATTTTCAAACATTGTAAATGTTTTGTAATTGTTTGTAAAAATTATTTACAAATAACGTTTTCAAAAGGTTTGTTAAAATGTTTTCAAACATTTTGAGAACCATGTATATAATTGTAATGAACAACAACTCATAATAAATTCATCATATAAAACCTGTGATTGACAACTAACTTCTGCATAAATTCCTAGTGTAAAATTTACATCCAACACTTGTAAATGTGCACTCTCTCCTATGTAAATCTTTGTACATACATTATCCACTAACCTTTATTAAAATCCACTAAACTTTAAAATAATATTCAAGATCCCATAAAATTTTGCAAAATTTTTGAAAAATTGCATTAAAAATTGCAAAAACATTTTGAAAAGTCCATAGAAGTTCATAATAGAAAATGCACTCCACAAAAATATTTTCGAAGATTGTATTTTTTGGATTTATAATGACAATTGTATTTTTTTGGATTGATAATGACAATTGAACAAGTCTGGAAAAAATTTGAAGATTGGAGCTTGGTTAGACCTCAATCTCCTTAATCATAAGGTCCTTACGTGAACTAGAATTGAGGCCTTTCATGTCTGCTAGACTTATTTATTTGAGACTATAAGACCGGGTTCAAGTCATCTTGCCTGCCTAAGTAGAATATTTTTAAACACATGCATGACTCTTGTCGATAGTGACCTAACTTGGACACATGCACCTTACACTTAACTCAACTCGTCGAAGTGGAAGAGGGTTGGATTTGCCAATATGAGACACAAGCGGATGGAAACATACAAGTCATATGTGGCCATTGTACCCCAACCTGATCCAGAAGTGACGAGATCCAAAGAAAGGATGTTGTGGCTTGCGATAAATCTTCAAAAGAGGCATAGTCTACTGTCTCAAGAGGAAAAAGTACTCACGTAAATGATTTTGTACATAAACCATCAAAAAAAGGCATGCAATAAAGACTCCAAAAAAGTTAGACGGGCAAAAATCAAAGAAAAATCAATTCTCATTCAAGTTATGTGTTCAATAAGCTAGGTGTATACTTCAAAGTCAAAGATTTTATGGAACCTGTAGATGGATGACTTGGCTTTACTAGTCAAGCATCATAGGATAGGTAGCTACACTGACTATCGTCCATTCTATTCTCTACCTCCTCTTCATGAGCTGGTTGCAATTAAACCTAGAAGGGAATACCATGATCCTCGAGGAATGAGTTGCTAGATCTGGGAATTAGAGTCCCTATGTTGTAGAAGAATGTTTCCATACAGCTTCAGCCGAGAGCAGTTACATGTCACTTACATAGTACAAGATAGACTCCTACTCATAAGGGTCTACATATGATGTAAACTTATTTTGACCTAGATTTTGTGGAGATTTGGAAAACGTTTTGTGGTTTTTGAAGGCCGTTGAGTTTCAGGGTTGATTTTCTATAAGATTATGACCAAACATAAATTCTGAAGGGTATGACTAAGCTCCAAACTTTGATTTTATGAATGTAAGTTTAAAAATTAAAATCAGTCCAAGTTCTTTCTTTTTATTTCCTTTATTTTCTTTTTATGCACTCACTATCATAAGTGTTTCCTAGGGACTAACAAAGGCAGGTATTGGGGGGGAGGTGATGAATCTCCTTTTCATCACCTTTATTCTATTATTTTGGCCTTAAACTCTCAGTTAAATGCTTGTAAATGTCATCAATTCGTACAAAACAATACTCAACAATTACCCTGTAAATACTTTGTAAATATATGTTTTTAATCAAAAAATAAAAGAATAATGGAAAGAAATGAAGTATCTAAACTGAACGACCCTAGACCTCGAGACCAAGTCAACATGACTTGGTTAACCAGGAATAAATTAGGGTGTGATAAGGCCAATAATTGTACAGAGAACACATAGAAACCCCATTTCGATTCATCTAAAAATAACCAGCAACTACACCTATTTTATTTTGCATTATACAAAACTCAAATAATGAAACCCTCAACATGAAACTTATAAATAAAAATACATAAAATAAACAAAAATAATTGCACACAGAAATAATGCAAAGTGTGACTAGGACACACAAAAGTAAAAGTCGTAAATAAAACATCACAAACCATTAACTCCTCGATACAAGCTCAAAATTGACCAATCTCAGCTTTATTATTCATAAATTTTAATTATGTATCTAATGAAGGTGGTTTCATTTAAAAAGGAGCTAAGATGTGAAAGTCAGCTTTATGGGGTATCGTTGTCCTATATACATGTATATTTTACTCATTATAATCATTCTCTATATTTTTGGCTTCTTATATTTTTAAATACATGTAAATATTATTTGAAATATATTTAAAATATTAACACAAAATAAAAGAATTAAAAATACACTAAAATAAATAATGAATTACAACATATATGTATATTATACTTATAATATATATACCCCTATTTATTTAAGTGCATAAATGAACTAAGAAAAGATAAATAAAAATATGTAAATATGTATTTAAATATATTTCAATATATAAAATATGTATATATAATAATAAAATATAAAATACAAATAAAAAAACGTAAAACACAGTTAAATATACCTTTGTAAATACTATTAAATATTAGCACCTAGTAAATAACCTTGTAAAAAATAAAAATTAAAATTCAATAGCACATAAAATAATAATATTTATTTAATGTTTTGAGTTTTAATTAATAAAATCAATTACTATTTTTAAATGAATTTATAAGAAATTTATTTCCCTAAATTTTCTGGCTGGTCCACGTGGACCAACCACGAGCCGTAGACTATTTATCTACAGGTCAACTATCCTTCTCCCCATTTGCTTCTATGTCTATGTCACGAGACTCCGACTTTCTCCATTTTCCTCTACTTCCTCCATGCTTCCTTCATCCTCGAGTAAGCCTTCTTCGTGCTGCTACTACATCCCTACTCCACGCCATTCCTTAGACTCCACCTACTCCTCACCATCTACACACAACATTCTTCCCCCTTTTGCCCCTCGCCATATGCATAAAGAAGCTTCTTCTCCCTTTTGTGATCCCTTCTTGCCCATGTAACCCCAATAGGATTACTAAAATTGAACTCCTTGGTGTCAACTTCATGTTCTTCTCCCTTGCGGTATGAATAAGAGGCGATGGATGGTGATCCGGGTGCTATCGAGCTCTACTTCAATGATGCCTTCTATTCTCCCTAGAACCCCCAAGTTTGAGATGCTCTTTCTTGCATTTCTAGTGTAACTTTCTCTCAGCATCATAGAGTAGATCTTAGTTTACTTAATTAGTTTGTTGGTTATAGTAGTTTTTGAGATCTTTGTTAGCCAGATATTCAAGCTCCAGCTTGAAATAACTGTGAACTCCTCTATTTCAACCCACCATTCCACCTCATTCTCGTTCCTTATCCATTTCTCCATCAATTGGCCCATCTTTCCCCTTGATTATGCAAGAATTAAGGCGAATCTAGCTTCCTCCTTCACAAGCCATTGGAGCTCACTCGCCCTTCCATCTCATCATGTACAAAACCTTCAACCTAGGTCGAGGAGTGTCCCTTGAGCTCCATATCATTTTTATGGCAGATAGCAAGCTCGAAATTGGATCATGGAGGTGAATCAACATCTATCATTTGATCCAGGTACCGCAAAACTTGAAGACCTCTAGGTCCCCATCGAGGGGACCTGTACACACTTGTTGCCTTATTGCAGGTGCAGATGAGGCCCAAGAAGGTTTAGGGCTTATTGGAGAAGGAGAAGAAAGCTGGAGACGCTAGGAATCCATAATCAAACAACCCTAGGAGGATCTTCTCGCACGATGTTCCAGGCCTCGTCATGTCAAGAGCACGTCCCAGATTTAAACAAGGGTGTCCTATCTCAAAGGAAGCGACGCCCTTCCCGGTCGTCCGATCGTGTTTAAGTGAGATTTCTCCATGCAGTGCGCCATTTATCGACGCCATTAGTGGGTAATCTGTGTAAGCCCCTCCACACTTTTTGTAAGTTTTAAGTGGTCCTATAAATATTTTATTTAGCTTAAAATTTCTATAATATTTACAAGGGACCCCCTGAACATCTTTATAATTGCATCAACGTTTGTTGCCTGGTCACCTCACGTGCTCGTACCCTATAGGGCTTGGCTATTTGTACATAAGCCCCTTCGTGTTTGGGTATTTTGGTTTAGTCACATAGTTTGTAAACTAAGAGTTATATTTTTGGAAATATTGCAAGCATGTCCTTGACTTTTAGTATAGCTGTAAATATAATCTGTCAGATGTTTATTAATTGTTGATTTAATTAGAAAAATTGATAATATTTCCTTGAACTTTAATTTTATGGCTCTTAAATGCATTTAAACTTTATTTCAATTGCTAACATGTTCCTTCCAGTTCTATATTTTTATTTTGTGTATATTTATTATTATTATTAGTATTTTATTCCAAAGAATTGTAGGAAAATTATCTACGGTACTTGCTATATATTTCTATCATATATATTTTTTGCATGGCATTTTAACATAATTTTTTTATAAAATTAAAAATAGGATTTTATTCTCGATTTCTTATAGAAATCACAAAAATTATAAAATCACTTTTCAAATTCAAAAAAATGTATTATCTATATTACAATATATAGTAGCTACAAATGACAAATCACAAAAAATATTAATAGGAAGCCTTAAAATTACAAAATCAAAAAAAATCTATAAAAATTAGTAAAATTTAATTAAAATCCAAAAAATTATTTTCTATTCTATATTTTTTTTATTATTTATAGTATATATTAAAAATAGTTTTGGTAATTTTTCAGACTATTATATATTTTGAAAATGCAAAATAATTTAGCTAATTTATTTTCTCACTATTTTGTACATTTTAGGACATTTAAAATACAAACAAATTAGAAAAGAAATGTATAAAAATGACCAAAAATAGAGAAAAATATTAAAAAACAAAAACATTTTATTTACTGAATTTTGAATATATTTATGTATAATTAAAAATATAAAACCATATATATACTTTATAACACTCATATACTACATATTATTATTACTCATAAACGTATATTATATTTTAAATTTAAAATAGCATTGTTCCTTTATATATAAATTTACAATATATTTTATATATTATTTATTATATATGTTTAAAAATAAAATAAAAATTAAAAATTAAAAATTTATTAAAATTAATAATATAAAACAATTAAAAATCCATAACAAATAAATATAATCAAAACCAACAAAAATTAGAAGAATCAGAAAATACAAAATTAATATTTGTTATATTAATTAATAATTACTGTACATACACTTTTTTGGGTATAAGAAATTTCACCCACACACTTAGGTTTTCTTTCATATATTGCAGGTTCTTGATGATTTGATTGTTTAAGGTTCTAAGTGCTGTGAGAGGCATCGATACAACGATTGTCGGATCTGACTTGTTGGTCACGACATGCCCTCCTAGACCATACGTTAGGATCTTCGTATCACTCATATCCATAAATGATTTCTTGAACATTAGCATGGCTTTATCCAAACCTTTGTGCCTGGCTAGGGAAGTAAAACCTAACGCTCATTAAGAGTCACCTTAACACTGTCTATCTCTTATATATACGTGTTTCGTCTCTGTATTCCTTCTATCCTTCGTCTTTTGTCTTACACCCAGGTCTCTTGTCGGATATTTGTGTTTATACTTAGTATGTAATTTATAGTAAGTATAAGGGGGTATAGAGACCATGTTGTTCTTACTCATTTTGTTTCATTTCTCTTGTTGTTGTGTATACTAAGGGAACTCTTACCCTAATTATTAGGGGGAGTGATGTGTTCGTTCTTTCCTTTTTATTTAGAATCTCATTCTTTGATTTCTCACTTGTCTCTAAGCGTGTTGATATTCTATTATATACTTAGGGAATCATTACCCTAAGTATGGGGGAAGAAAAGCAGAGTCGTTGATTTGTGAATTCTAACCCTCGATCATCCCCTCTTTGTGTATAGTCTGCTATGCTAAAGACTAGATGATCCTATGTATAGAGGGATGATTGACTTCTTATTATTTTATTTTTAGTATATATTCTTTGATACTCAGCACAAATTATGTCTTCCTTTATCGTTCTTTAATCACTATGAGGAA